>CM031375.1:66408046-66870524 GCA_018208015.1 Medicago ruthenica | reverse complement strand
AACTTGCAAAGCAAGTTATGTTCCCAAACTTTCCAAAACCACATGAACAAACAAGCTATGTTCAGCTTTTCAATCTAAACTTGAACAATAAATATTGTTCATGATGTTCAAAACTCAAAGATGAACATACACCGTTTACGTTCGCATTTTCGCAAAATGAGACGAACTTGCGCGCTTTCTAGCAAATTTGCTAAACCTTCCCATTTTGGGTTTTCAAAACCAAATGTTTTGACATACCTTGGATTTCTAAAGAATTCAATCCAAAAACATGAATGAAAAGGGATGGTGTGACGTATGTCTCTCCATCGCCCCGATTGTACGAATGCGTGACGTATGTCTCGTCGTTCGGACAATCGTCATTCCCTTTTAACATGTACAACCCAAACCAAACCAAAAACTTGGCCCCTTGTGGTCAATCCAAACCTTTTGGTCCCCCGTTGGCCATTAGACTCAACCCCTCGACTCGTTTGAGTCCACTCGGTCAATGTTCGACTCGTCCGAGTCCATTGTACCCGTTCTTGATCTCAGTGGATCAATCGAACAATCGCCCGACTCTTCGGAGTCCACTCGGTCAATGTTTGACTTCTATGAGTCCATTGCACCTCCTTTGGTCCCATAGCGACCAATTCAACCCTCTACCCTAACGGACGTAACTTTTAACAATTCTAATGCGATTCGTGAACAAACGCTTAATAAGTCTCAAAAGCGCGAGCATACAAGCTATACGCTTAATAAGTCTCAAAAGCGCGAGCATACAAGCTACGTTTTAATCGTAAGAATTCGGTTTAAAACATCGTCCAATTAAAATCAACCAACACACATACGTTTTTCTACCAAAGAACTACGTACGCTTTGAATTCTCCGACTACCGGGAGATACGTAGGAGCAAGATCGACATCTTGTCAAGCACAATAATAATAAAAAACTTTTTTCTTCGTTTGTTTTTATCTCTTTCTCTTTCCCCCCTTTATTATATTTTTAACATAAATAAACATGCACGCAAATTATTAAAAAGCAATTCAAGCATTAACCAAATAGAAGGTTCCCGTTGAGTACAACGGACGTAAGGGGTGCTAATACCTTCCCCTCGCGTAACCGACTCCCGAACGCGACAATGGTTGCGATGACCTAATCCTTATCCTCATCGTCAAAAGGGTTTTATTATCGTTTCCCTTTACAAACAAAAAAAAACTTAAGGGTTTATCAACGTTCCCTTTATACAAAAACTTTGGTGGCGGCTTCACAAAGGCATCCTCCGAGCGTTCGAGGACGACCTCGGAGGATCCGCGCGTCTTTTTCCCGAGGAAAAAAACGAGGTGCGCACAACTACCAAGAGACTTCCACTGCTTAAGGACAACTCCAAGAGACTTTTATTGCTCAAGGTTACTACCAAGAAACTTCCGCTGCTCGAGGACAACTCCAAGAGACTTCTATTGCCCAAGCACGCAGGCAAGAGACTTCTAATACTCAAGCGCAACCCCAATAGACTTCTAGTGCTCAATCACAATTGAAAGAGACTTCTGGTGCTCAAGTTTTGCGGGCAAGAGACTTTTGTTTGTTTACAGCAAATATAACCAAATTTGTTCTTACACCGGATAAACAATTGTTGGTATAAACTGAACAATCTTTGAACAGACTCTTAAGACTTTAGGATTTCTAAGATACAAAAGTTGAAACGAAAAACCTAAGTGTTTTGCGCTATTTGATTTTGTAGAGTAATGGCACAGTAAAAATAGCAGAGTCTTGTAAATCTTCTTCAGGTCTTCAACTCCTTATATAGGCAGGGATTTGAGAGACGTTGGAGAAGAGTGCCAACGCATTAAGAGTCGTTGAAAAGCTTCAAATCGAGGATGTTGAGCCATTGCCTGATATGGATAATTCCGTTGGATAAGACGACAAGACGACGAAATCAAACAACGTCGACAAGACGACGAAAAACACAACGCCACACTCAGACGACGAAATCATGAAAAAATACAAAAGAAAAAACTTGATGCATGTGGAAATCACTTATTTAGACCTAACATTTAACTATATTTACACATTTAATTTTATATATAAATAAGAGAAATGTTAACATGTACTTGGCACATGTTAAGAAGCTTAATGTGAAAATTCTGTCTTGTAAATTGTGACAATTTCTTTCTTAAAAATTCGAAAATTAATTTTTATCAATAAATACTTTTTATTTATAGAACCCTTAACATGTGCCCTTAAGGGCACATGTTGGCATGACCCAATAAATAAACTTTCATATACTCTGAAGTGTTTCATATGGTCCATGATAAACCTTCTCCTGTTTTCACTCCCTGCGATCTTGCTGAAGAGACCTTTCTTTATTGTGTGCAAGATTGCACTTTCTCTAGAGGTATTTGACAACTTGTTGGTTTTAATGATCCGGATTTTTTCTCCAACATGGATGTGAGTGATTGGCTCAAGGTTAGTTTTATGGGTTCCCAAACCTTCTTATTCGTGGCCCTGCACTTGGTGGGCATGACGTCATCGTAATCTTATGTGTCTAAACAATGAAACTTTGTCACTTAATCACTTGTCTTTCAATATTCAGAGTATGATAGAGAATTTAAAAATTTCGTTTTATGTTAATTTCAATGCTATGCTATGTGATAGACATATTAAGTGGAACAATAGTAACCATTCTTGCATCATTCTTAACACTGATGGTAGTTGCCTAGATTTGCCCGTTATAGCTGGCTATGGTGGGATTATTAGAAATAGTGCTGGTTTTTATTTATTAGGTTTCGCAGGCTACATTCAAGGATTATCCGACATCCTCCATGATGAGTTATATGTTATTTCTCAGGGTCTCTTATTGGCTAAAAATATGGGGATCAAAGAGCTTGTTTGCTATTCTGACTCTCTACATTGCATTAACCTCATCAAAGACCCAACTTCCAAGTTTCATGTTTATGTCGTTTTAATACAAGACGTGAAAGACCTGATTGAGGAGAGTAACTTTATAGTTGTCACACTCTCAGAGAGGGGAACCAATGTGCGGATTTTTTTGCAAAACTTGGAGCCCCCTCAGATAATGATCTTTTTTATCATGCCTCCCATCCGGATGATCTCTCGTATCTTCTGAAGATGGATGTAGTTCGAACCTTCTTTTCTAGAGAGTAGTTTATTTTTGTTTTCCTTTTTTTTCCTTTGTTATTTAGCATTGTAACAAAAAAAAATGGTCCATGATGAACCATGATTTGTATGCAGTGGGTTCAAAGAATCATAAAGAACTGTATGATGCACCATATGAACTCGGATACTCCGTCCGGATTAAGGTTGAAATTCTGGCAAGACTGAGTCTGAACTGTAAAACAGAGCTGAACAGAGTATGTTTAACCGAGGTTCAGAAGCAGCAAAAATAAAGATAGAAAGTAAAGAACACAGTTGATTTGTTAACCCAGTTCGGTGACAAACACACCTACGTCTGGAGGCTACCAAGCCAGGAAGGAAATTCACTAAAATAGTATCAATTCGAACTACTGTGTAAACAGCCCCTGTTTCCCACAGCCTTCTCACTTAATCACTACCCGTGAAATTTCTACCTAGGAACTCCTAGATATAAGAACCCCTCTTACTTCCTACTCAAGCAATCACTGCCCCAGTGATTGTAAACTCTAAACAAACAAGTAAGATGAAGTCACACTTCAAAAACATCAAAGTCACTTTTGCTTAAAAGCTTTAAGTGAATTACAACTCAATAAACCTAAACCAACTCTAACAGATGAGTGGTGTATAGAACAAAGCACAAAGCTTACAAACTCAAAAACTAAGACTCTCTCTATAATGATTTCTGTTTTTGATGTCAATTCTTCAACAGGCAGCGTCCTCTTTTTATAGCTTCAGCAGCAACCATAATTCTGAACCAAATAATCTTCAAAAGATATAATCCCAGAATTCTTTAGAAGCAAATAGAAGCAGTTAAATTTCTGAAATATATCTTCCAAAGATTCCTTTGAAAATATATTCATAAATAAAAGAAACCAATCTTCAACAAAGATCTTCACGCAAATTAAACTTCCTTCTAGAAACAAATGCAGCAATGAGAATTCTTCAATTAAATCTTCAAAAAGGTCACATGAGAAAATAACCAGAACGCAGAAAACCAGCTTCTGAAGTATCTTCTGAAGTCTGCGTCTGAAGTTCTGCGTCTGAACAATTTCAGCTTCTGAAGGTCAGCTTCTGAAGTACTGTTCAGCGTCTGATGAACAGTGCTTCTGAAGTTCAGCTTCTGAACACCCAGCTTCTGAAGACCCATCTTCTGAAGACGCACATTTCTTGTATATTTGATTTTAGCAAACATGAAGCCAACAACCAAATAACCAACAATTTCCCCCTTTGGCAAATTTTTGGCTAAAATCAATTACTGATCAGAGAGACAACAAAGTACAAGCTTCTTCACACAACAAAGTATTCAACCATGAGGTACACATACAAACGTAGCAACAGAGTCAGCAGCAGCAGCGGATAAAACACTACGTTACACAAACAACACTCCCCCTGAAGCACAACAACAAACAACTACTCCCCCTGAAACAGAGACTCCCCCTGAAATAGATCACAACAGCTTCTGAACTGCAAATTGGCTTTCTGAAATGTAGTGCTTCTGAAACTTCTGAAATACTTCTGAAACTTCTGAAATACTTCTGAAACTTCTGAAACAAACACTTATTTATCTCCCCCTTTTTAGCCAAATAATTTTGACAAACCACAATCTTCACATAGGAAACATAAACTGACTTAGCATCAGACTCTGCATCAGACTCAGTTTTTGCATTAAGATCAGTATCATCTTCAGCACCCTCACTTCTTGCGTGCTCACCCTCAGCAATCTGTAATTGCTAAAACTCCTCATACAAACAAATGCCTAGTTTGCTCCTCAAATTCTCAAATTGTTTGGCATCCAAAGCTTTTGTAAATATATCAGCAAGCTGTTCTTCTGTGTCAACATGTTCAAGTTGCACAACCTTCTCCTCTACAAGATCTGTGATGAAATGATGACGTATATCAATATGCTTAGTCCTGCTATGTTGCATTGGATTTTTTTAAATATTGATAGCACTTAGATTGTCACAATACAAAGTCATAACATCCTGTTCAATATTATATTCCTTCAACATTTGCTTCATCCACACCAATTGGGAACAACTGCTACCAGCTGCTATATACTCAGCTTCAGCTGTAGATAGAGATACACAATTCTGTTTCTTGTTGAACCATGAAATCAGATTGTTTCCCAGAAAGAAGCATCCACCAGAAGTACTTTTTCTATCATCTGCACTACCTGCCCAATCAGCATCACAATATCCAACTAACATAGGTGTCGCGGTGATTTTTGGATATCAAGCTATTAATTAGCGTTGACTCGCAATTTTAAGCTCACCACCGATCTTTTATTTTTCCGAGGAAAAGGGAGAAAGTTCGAAAACCCTATTTTTTTTTAGAGATCAAAGGTCCGGGGGTTGGTTACGCAAAGGGAAGGTATTAGCACCCTAAACGTCTATAGTACTCTATAGGAACCTCTTGCTTATTTTATCTTTATGCTAAATTAATTATTTGTTTGTAAAATAAAAGCCTAAGTGTAAAAGGATTAAAGTGATGAAAAAGAAAGAAGGAAAAAGTTTTTGTTGTTTTTATTGATTTGGAAAGACAAAGTCTTTTGCCTACGTACCCGAGCGGGATCAAAATCACGTAGTTCGGGGTAAAAAGAACAAGTGATTGGTTTTGGTTGATTTTAAAGTTTGAAAAAAAGGTTTAAGAGAGATAGGAGGCCGTAAAGGCATAGAAGAATAAAAAGAGAAATGAGTTTGATTGATTTTAAATTGAAGAAAAAAAAGTTTTGATTGATTAAAAGTTGATTGAAATTTGATTAAGAAAGAAAGGATAAAGATTGACTTTTTTTTTGAAGATTTTGATTATAAAATGTTTTTGGGTTTTGACTTTTTTGACTTTTTATGAAAATTTTGGTTAAGTCCTAGGGTCCTGAGACTAAATTATGCTGAGAAAGTCTGAAACGCGCCGGATCCCTCAAAATGACGTTGGATCAAGTGAGGGTCCTCTTCCTCGGATACGGTCCAAATTACATAATCGCCCTCGACATAAAGCATAAAAAATAAATGTGGTGTCGGTGCATATTCTCATTTATATTTTATTTACATTGGACCTAGATACATTCTAATGGCAAGAAAAATAAATAACAAAAATAATAAAATAAAATAAAATTGCAATTGCATTAAAGTAAATATGCTAAAAAGAAATAAAAAATGCATGAAATGCAAAACAATAAATAAATATGGTGCTTAAAGTAAAAAAAATAAAAATGCAAGGCATAAGTAAATATGATGCTGAAAATAAAATAAATATGCAAGACAATAAAAATAAACATGATGCTAAAAGAAAATAAAAATGCAAGACAATAAAATAAATATGATGCATAAAATAAAAGAAAGTAATAAAAAATGCAAGGCAAAAAATAAATATGGAGCTGGAAAATAAAATGCAAGACTGAATAGTAAATATGGTGCTGGAAAATAAATAAAGAAAATAAAAAATGCAAGGCATAAAATTAAATATGATGCATAAAATAAAAGAAAATAGAAAATGCAAGACAAAAAATAAATATGATGCAATAAAATAAAAATAAAAAAAATGCATGGTACTGGAAATTAAAAGCAATAAATAAAGTGCATAAAAATAAAAGAAATAAAAAAAGTGCAAGAAATAAATAAAGAAAATAAAAGAATAGAGAGGAAGAAAAGGGGTGCAGAAATAATAAGGGGAGTGCAGAAAGTAAAAGAGTAGAAATCAGAAAAAAGAAAAGGAAAGAGGAGAATGGGCCAAGTCCAAAAAGCTGAGTCCAGAGAGAAAACCGGTCTGGTTCGGTCCGAAAGAACCAGACCGGTCCAGCTGCCTATTTAAGTCTAAAACTGGTTTTTTATTTCATTTTTACTCCTCTTTCTCTTTCTTCACCTTATCTTCTTTCCTTACTCTCTCAAAATTTTCCTCACGTCCTCTCTGTACCTCACGTCCCACCATTTCTTTCACATCTTCTCTCTTTCTCTCAAGTCTTCTCACATACTCTCTTCATTTTCGTTTACATCCTCTCAAAATCTCTCATGTTCTCACCCTTTTCTCTCATATCCTCTCCATCTTTCCATTTCCTTACATGAATCCGAAAAAAACTCAAAGAAAAAAACTAGATCTAGGTTTTAACTTTGAAGAAATTAACCTTTTCTTTGGGTTCGGATTCTGCTCGCTTAGACTCGGTTGTGACTTGTTCTTTTCTGATTTGAATCTGATTTTTTTACGTTGTTGTTGGCTCAGTTGGTTCGGCCTCTATGGCTTTTGATGCGAATCTGGTTCTTAGTTATTGTTGTTGTGTGGTTCGCTGTGTTTTGTGGTTCGGAATGTGTTGATGGTGTGATTTACGTGACTGACTTTGGTTTGCGATTTATCGTTTTCTTTTGTAAAGCCTTGCCGTGGTGATGTGTTTGGGTTTGGACTGGTTGTGAGATGATTTTGGTTTGTGATGTTGGTTTTGTGGTAGAGCCGAATCTGATTTTGAATCAGTTTATGATGGGTTTTAATTTTGCGGTTGTGATGAGTTTGATTTGTGGTTTTCTGATTTTTTTGTGGTGGCCGGAATTTGACTAGTGGTGGTGGTGTTGGTGGTTCAAGGTGGCTGGGAAATTCTGACTGATACTGTGTGTACTCTTTCTCCCTGTGAACAGTAATAAATGCTGCTATTTATAGTAAAAAGAAAAACTAGGGTTTGAACAAAGTGGACAAAATTGCCCTTCTGGGCCTGGACTGGACAAAAAAAGGACTTAAAAAATTAAAATAAAAAACAGTAAAAAAATTAAATAAAATTAAAAACGAAAATAACAAGAAAACACTAATAAAAAGGAAAAAAAACAAAAAAAATTGAAAAAGGAATAAAAAAAAATAAAAAAAAAATAGCAATTATAACAATAATAATAATAACAAAATAAAACGGTCGCCTTCAGAACAAAAAAAATGAGGTATTTTAAAATACCTCCCTGCCGAAATTTCGTCTGAAACGACGACAATTTCTGGCCTAAAAACGAGAGAAATGAAATAAAAGCGGGTCAAAAATGGGGTATGACAATAGGACTTCCACTGTGTGAATACATAATACCATAGTCACTGGTACTATTGACATACTTCAGAATCCTCTTCACTTGAGTTAAATGACTCATTTTTTGGCTCAACCTGGTATCTAGCACAGACTCCAACAACAAAGGTTATGTCTAGTCTGCTTGCAGTTAGATATAACAGACTTCCAATCATGCTCCTATACAGGCTTTGATCAACAACAACACCTTGTTCATCTTTTGTCAACTTCAAATAAGTGGCTGCAGGTGTTCTTTTATGGCTTACATTCTCCATCCCAAACTTCTTGACTATATTCTTTGCATATTTGCTCTGTGATATGAATATTGTGTCTTCCATCTGCTTGACTTGAAGACCAAGAAAATGGGTTAGTTCACCCACAAGACTCATCTCAAACTCAGACTGCATCTGCTGAACAAAGAGTTGAACCATCTGATTTGACATTCCACCAAAGACAATGTCATCAACATATATTTGTGCTATCATCAAACTTCCATCTTCTTCTTTCACAAACAGTGTTTTGTCAGTTCCTCCTTTTCTGTAACCTTGAGTAACAAGAAACTGTGTGAGTCTGTCATACCATGCTCTAGGTGCTTGTTTCAATCCATATAGAGCTTTCTTCAACTTGTAAACATGGTTAGGAAAATTAGGATCCATAAATCCCTTTGGTTGTTCAACATAAACCTCCTCCTGCAAGTACCCATTTAGGAAAGCACTTTTCACATCCATCTGAAACAGTTTGAATTTAAGAATACATGCTACACCCAAAAGTAATCTTATGGATTCTAATCTGGCCACAGGTGCAAAGGTTTCATCAAAATCAAGTCCCTCCACCTGAGTGTACCCTTGAGCAACTAGCCTTGCCTTGTTTCTGGTCACAGTTCCATGTCCATCTGATTTATTTTTGTAGATCCATTTAGTTCCAATGACATTCATCCCTACAGGTCTTGGAACAAGGTCCCACACTTCACTTCTTTTGAATTGATTCAGTTCCTCTTGCATTGCATCAATCCAGAATTCATCAGTAAGTGCTTCTTAAATATTCTTGGGTTCAAATTTTGACACAAAGCACGAATCAGTAGTCACTTCCTCTGATCTTCTGGTTCTGACTCCTTGATCAAGGTTCCCAACGATTAGTTCTTTGGGATGATCCTTCTGAATTCTGATTGAAGGTCCTTTACTTGTTGATGCATGATCTGGATTAATTTCTCCTTCTTCAGACTCTACTTCTTCAGACTCTACTTCGTGTTCCAAAGCAAGTGCTTCTGACTGTTCTTCTGATGTAACAACTGGTTCCACATCAGCCACCTTTTCAGTAGGTAAATCATCTATCTCAACATTGATAGATTCCATTACTACCTTGGTTCTGGAGTTAAAAACTTTGTATGCTCTGCTGTTTGTTGAGTAACCAAGAAAGATCCCTTCATCATTCTTTGGATCCAATTTCCTCCTGTTTTCTCTATCTGCCAGAATGTAGCACTTGCTTCCAAATACATGAAAGTACTTGACAGTAGGCTTTCTTCCTTTCCATAACTCATACAGAGTAGATGCAGTGCCTGTCTTCAGAGTCACCCTATTGTGAACATAGCATGTTGTATTCATTGCTTCTACCCAGAAATAATGAGGTAAGTGTTTTGCATGCGTCATAACTCTGGCAGATTCTTGCAAGGTTCTGTTCTTCCTTTCAACAACACCATTTTGCTGAGGTGTTATGGGAGCTGAAAATTCATGCTTGATTCCTTCAGAGGAACAGAATTCAGAGAACTTGCTATTTTCAAATTCCTTCCCATGGTCACTTCTGATCCTGACAATGACACTATCCTTTTCTCTTTGTAACTGAGTACACAGATCTTTAAACACATCAAAGGTGTGTGATTTTTCTCTAATGAAGCTTACCCAAGTGAATCTTGAAAAATCATCAACAACCACAAAAGCATACTTCTTTCCTCCATTGCTCTCAACTTGCATAGGTCCCATTAAGTCCATATGTAATAGTTCAAGAACTTTTGTTGTTACCTGATGCTCCAACCTTGGATGAGACTTTCGTGTTTGTTTACCAATCTGATATTCACCACAAATGTTGTCTTCTTTGATCTTAAGTTTGGGTAGACCTCTGATGGCTTCAACTGACATGGCTTTCTTCATACCCCTCATATTTAAGTGCCCAAGTTTCTGGTGCTAGAGTCTGACTTCTTCTTCTGAACTTATAAGGCATGTGGATAGGCTTGTTTCTTCTTGAGGCATCCATAAGTAACAATTGCCCTTTGATCTACTGCCCCTCATCACCACTTCACCTTCTTTACCAGTTACCAGACATTCTTCTTTGTTAAAGTTCACTTTCAACTCTTGATCACACAGCTGACTTATGCTGATCAGATTTGAAGTTAGTCATTTTACTAATAGCACATTGTCTAGCCTTGATAATTCATCACTGATCAAGTTTCCAATTCCAAGAATTTCTCCTTTAGCTCCATCACCAAAAGTTACATAGCTACTGGAGTAAGGTTTTAAATTGTTTAAATACTTCTTGACACCAGTCATGTGTCTGGAGCAACCACTATCAAAATACCAATATTCCCTAGAGGAGGCTCTCAAAGATGTATGAGCTATGAGGCCAACATTATTACCTTTGGGTTTCCATACCTTCTTGACATTGATTCTGTTTGCAGCAGGTTCCACTTTTCTGTGCTGAAAGTGCTTGGGGGTAACCATACAGCTTGAAACAGAATGGCTTTATGTGCCCCTTCTTACCACAGTGATAACATACCCATGGATGAGTTCTTCTCTTTCTCTTAGATTTCTGAGGTTCCTTGTGATGTTCCATCTTAGATGTGCCTATCATTGGATCATAAGTTCCAACAGCAGGAATAAACCTTTTAGCTTGATTTTGCTGTTTGATGCTCAAAGTCCCATCAACAAAACTTATGCCATTTGGTTTCCCTTGGTTCTGACACTCCAAAATCTCCTCCAGCACATCAGTACCAGTGTTTAACATTCTGACTTGCTTCTTCATATGATCAAGTTGAGAATTCAGTTGGCTTACCTCATCTTTGAGATCAAAAATTTGTGTTAAATGGTTACTTCTTTCATCATGCAGCTGATTGATAGTCTTTTTCTGATCCACTAGTTGCTTGCAAACTTCCACACTTCTGATGTATAGATCTTTGTAAGAGTTAGCCAGTTCTTCATAAGAGGATTTTTCAACATTGGCTTCGGACTCTAAGGGAGCTTCAGACTCTGATAGAGCTTCAGACTCTGATAGTGTTTCAGACTCTGATAATGCTTCAGACTCTGAAAGTGCTTCTGAGGCCTTAACTTTAACATCTGACTTGTATCTTCCAGTTAGGGGAACAACATGCTTAGCAGATTCACTCTCTACTTCTCCTTCTGAGTCATCTTCATCAGACCAGGAAACATCCAAGCTTTTCTTCTGTTTCTTGAGATATGTGCCACATTCTGTCCTGATATGACCATATCCTTCACACTCATAGCACTGAACTCCCTTTGATTGATTGCTCTTCTCACCAGTCTTTGTCTTCTTCAAATCATTTTGTTGCTTGCTGATGTTGAATCTGTTGTTCTGACCATTTGATTTGTATCTCCTATCAACATGTTTCAGAATCTTGTTAAATTGTCTCCCTAGCAACACAAGTGCCTCTGATAAGCCTTCATCATCCTCATTAATCCCTTGTTGATCCTCAGCATCAGTATTTACTGCAAAAGCAACTCCTTTCCCTTTCTTATCAATACGGTTACTGAAGGCTGTCTCAAAATTCAGCAAGGACCCTATTAACTCCTCAACCTTCATACTGGAGATGTCATGTGCTTCCTCAATAGCAGTCACCTTCATGTCAAATCTCTTAGGTAGAGACCTGAGTATTTTTCTTACAATTTTCTCATCAGACATTTTCTCTCCAAGAGAATCAAATGAGTTAGCCATATCCAGAACATTCAGGTAAAAATCTTGTATGCTCTCATCCTCCAACATTCTGAGATTCTCAAACTTGGTGGTGAGAAGTTGAAGTCTGGACAACTTTACTTTTGAAGTGCCTTCATGAGTAGTCTTGAGAATCTCCCAAGCATCCTTGGCTATAATGCACTGCTTGATCAGTCTGAACATGTTCTTGTCCACTCCATTGAATAGACCATTGAAAGCTTTGGAGTTTCCAAGAGCCAATTCATCTTCATCCTTGGACCATTCTTCCTCTGGTTTCAACACAATAGTCTTCTTTCCATCTTAGTCCAGCACAACAGGATGTTCCCAACCCTTCAGAACAGCTTTCCAGGTCTTACTGTCTATAGATTTCAGGAAAACACTCATACGAGATTTCCAATACTCATAGTTGGACCCATCCAACAGAGGTGGTTTGTTCACAAATCCTCCTTCCTTGTCCATAATGCTAGAAAAACCTTCCCTGGAGCTCACCCTAAAATAGGCAGGGTGCCTGCTCTGATGTCAATTGAAATTCTGGCAATATTGAGTCTGAACCGTAAAATAGAGCTGAACAGAGTATGTTTAACAAAGGTTCAAAAGCAGCAAAAATAAAGACAGAAAGTAAAGAACACAGTTGATTTGTTAACCTAGTTCGGTGACAAACATACCTACGTCTGGAGGCTACCAAGCCAGGAAGGAAATTCACTAAAATAGTGTCAATTTGAACTACTGTGTAAACAGCCCCTGTTTCCCACAGCCTTCTCAGTTAATCACTACCCGTGAAATTTCTACCAAAGAACTCCTAGATATAAGAACCCCTCTTACTTCCTACTCAAGCAATCAATTCCTCAGTGATTGTAAACTCTAAACAAACAAGTAAGATGAAGTCACACTTCAAAAACATCAAAGTCACTTTTGCTTAAAAGCTTTAAGTGAATTACAACTCAATAAACCTAAACCAACTCTAACGGATGAGTGGTGTACAGAACAAAGCACAAAGCTTACAAACTCAAAAACTAAGACTCTCTCTATAATGATTTCTGTTTTTGATGTCAATTCTTCAACAGGCAGCGTCCTCTTTTTATAGCTTCAGCAGCAACCATAATTCTGAACCAAATAATCTTCAAAAGATATAATCCCAGAATTCTTTAGAAGCAAATAGAAGCAGTTAAATTTCTGAAATATATTTTCCAAAGATTCCTTTGAAAATATATTCATAAATAAAAGAAACCAATCTTCAACAAAGATCTTCACGCAAATTAAACTTCCTTCTAGAAACAAATGCAGCAATGAGAATTCTTCAATTAAATCTTCAAAAAGATCACATGAGAAAATAACCAGAACGCAGAAAACCAGCTTCTGAAGGATCTTCTGAAGTCTGCATCTGAACAATTTCAGCTTCTGAAGGTTGCTTCTGAAGGTCAGCTTCTGAAGTACTGTTCAGCGTCTGATGAACAGTGCTTCTGAAGCACAGCTTCTGATGAACATTGCTTCTGAAGTTCAGCTTCTGAACACCCAGCTTCTGAAGATGCACATTGCTTGTATATTTGATTTTAGCAAACATGAAGACAACAACCAAATAACCAACAAAGGTGTTGTGCAAGTTATTTACGTTGGATTGGGTTAAAAGTTAAAGAAATTGGAGGTCTTCAGTTCAAACAGGATTAAAGAGAAAAATGTTATTTCATTTGTCCTAAGCTATGAAGGTAATGAGAAAGAGGAGATTAAATTAATCAACATTAGACAAAATTTGTGATGAGTTTGTTTAATGATGCTTTTGTTGATATTCCAACATATGAATGAAAATATAATATGGTTTATAAGAAAACTTTACATATTTTTATGTTGATCACATGTATTATTTTTTAAAAATTGTGACATTTATAATAATAAAATAATGAAAATTAATCAATTGTAGAATATTGTGACTTTAATAATTATAATAAATTATAAGAAAACTTTACATATTTTTATGTTGATCACAAATATTTTACATGCATATAAGTTTTAATATAAAAATGTTGCTAACGTGTTTTAGCCGTATCATATCCTAAATTTTAAAAACTTCATGTATCTGCGTACCCGTATCGTATCCTACCCACACACATACCACATATCCGGACTTCATAGGTCCTAAGTTATAAGTCATTTTGATCATTTCACCCAGATTAAGAAATATAAATAATTGTGTATGAAAAAGATAAACTATGTGAAGGTGAGAAAAACACAAGAAAGAGGAGGTTGAATTGTGTTGGCTTTTTCTCGTTTTTTTTCTGAGTGTTTAATACTGCTCAGATTCTAAGGGGTTCAGATTCTGAGTGCAGCGGAATAACATAACCCAAAGATAAAAGATAGAGTGTGTGAGAGAGAGAGAGAGAGAGAGAGAGAGAGAGAGAGAGAAAGAGAGAAAGAGAGCAGACAAGAGCAATTTATACTAGTTCCTCCCACAAAACAGGAGTAGTCTAGTCCCCTTGCACTTCAATGAGATTTCACTATAATATTACAATTGCTCAAGAACTCTTCAAAGAGACTTCAACTTACTCAAGCACACTTGCAAGAGACTTCTAATGCTCAAGGTCACTACCAGGAGACTTCCACTGCTTAAGGACAACTCCAAGAGACTTTTATTGCTCAAGGTTACTACCAAGAAACTTCCGCTGCTCGAGGACAACTCCAAGAGACTTCTATTGCCCAAGCACGCAGGCAAGAGACTTCTAATACTCAAGCGCAACCCCAATAGACTTCTAGTGCTCAATCACAAATGAAAGAGACTTCTGGTGCTCAAGTTTTGCGGGCAAGAGACTTTTGTTTGTTTACAGCAAATATAACCAAATTTGTTCTTACACCGGATAAACAATTGTTGGTATAAACTGAACAATCTTTGAACAGACTCTTAAGACTTTAGGATTTCTAAGATACAAAAGTTGAAACGAAAAACCTAAGTGTTTTGCGCTATTTGATTTTGTAGAGTAATGGCACAGTAAAAATAGCAGAGTCTTGTAAATCTTCTTCAGGTCTTCAACTCCTTATATAGGCAGGGATTTGAGAGACGTTGGAGAAGAGTGCCAACGCATTAAGAGTCGTTGAAAAGCTTCAAATCGAGGATGTTGAGCCATTGCCTGATATGGATAATTCCGTTGGATAATCATTCGAAAATCCTTTGTTGAAACATGAAGTATCCGTTCATTCTTATTGCCCTTGAAATTCTTTGCCTGTTTCTACACGTGGTTAGAAGAAGACAAAACTATACTCAGATCCTTTGATGTGGACAACTATAGAAGACAACAGATCTGACATGGAGTCTGGGTCCCTCAGGTTCTTCTGAAGTTTGAAGGTCTTCTAAGTCTGATGGGGTTTTCTCTGTCTGGCTCGGTCTTCTGAGTCTGATGATCTCCACAAAGTCTGATGAGGTCAATCTTCAGCTTCTGAGAGGCGTCATTTTCTTCTAATCCAATATGTTGACTTCTGGTTGACCTTTCTTCTGATCTTCTATCATAGTCTTTTAAGCTTCTCTTGTGCTTCTGATGATTTAATATATGTTCAATCTCTTGATGGATATATTCTATGATCCTGCACACTTGAACAAATATTAATATATCCAATTGTTCTTCAATACTATGTTATCATCAAAACCTTTAGAGGAATTGTACAAACCACTTTAGTTCCAACAATCTCCTCTTTTTTTATGATGACAAACACAAGTATTTGAAACAATTGTTTATGGAAAGACTTGACCAGATGATGATGTTGATGAAGCCATGATTCTGGAGTTAGGGTTAATCTAAGGATTTGTTTGAAAAAGGGTTGTTTTTTCTGAGAAGGCTTAAGAACACAAGTGTATGAAGTGCGAGTGAACGTGTGTGATTTGTTATAAGTGATTTTGTGTAAACTTTTCAACTTCAAACGTTTTGAGAACATAAACATGCAATGATGACAGACAAAAGCATTAATGACAAAGAGGGGCGAGAGGTTACAGTGTTCAAAGTAAAACATTATTGCCTAGCAGTTATTATCCAACAGTTTAGATACATGTCAGATAAAAACTTCCCAGTCTAGTGTCAAGTGAGTGGGTCAGGTTTCAGTAAAATAGATTGAAGAGATACAAATACTTATGTGACACGTCAGACGGAAGTCTTTATCTAACTCTGAACTTTCAGAGATACAAATACTTGTTCCCATCAGACTTGCTCATAGAGATTCTGACTGGAGTAGCTTCTGAGTGTTATCTGACTCTTAGCTTCGTCATATCTGTTAAATAACAACAACAGTTTATCATACCTTTGCATTACTTCTGATCAGCTTATTCTTCAGCATCTTCTTTTGATCATTCATTTTGTTTCCAACAATGTTCTTCTGGGATTGCTTTCCATCAAGATCCCACATTATTTGCTTGCTATGTGATCAGATTCTCCTTTGGTAACACTTCATTCGTCATGTGGATATCCTTCTGATTTATTCACTTGATTCAAGATTCCACATGGTTTTCACAGGTGTAGCACTTGTGACATCTTTTGAAATATGTATTCCTGCATAACCCTTTTTAACCAGCTTTGACAATTATCATCAAGCTTTCTGTTAGCAGATAAGATATGTATATATTCTTTAACTGATGTAGTTTCAGAATTATATATTGTGTATGCCTTGGTCCTTTAGAGTATTCATAGAGGAATACACTCAGAAGATTATGGCACAATTTGCTTTAGACAGATTCAGCTGTTTAGGATATAACTAGTACATTTAAACTTATGAGAGTGAGACATACTTGGTTTATTTCTCTCAACTGATTCATATGATATTCTTGTTCAGGTCATATGACTCAACTGAGGTTCTGAGAAATCATCTAAGCTTTCTTGCTTTAGTTATCAAGTGTTACTGATTCATAATCATGTCTGTTTGTTTGTTCAGTGTCAACTAACATAGCAGGCTCAGATGAGAAGGTTCTTAAAGTCTGAAGAGATATGACAACAATACTTGTTTTGAAAATATTTTCATACCTGTTCTTTTTTGGCATGCCCTTTTTACAGAGCATCTAAGTACTGTTGCAACTCTGATAGTCCCTTGACTAAATCAACTTACCAAGCCATATAGGTTATTTTATAGTTGTCATGTTGTAATCTTTTTATTCTAGAGTTATCAACCATTACTTATTCATAGAAAATAATAAATTTTCTGATCAACCAGTTTTTTAAAAGTTGATTTCAAAATCTTTGTCCCTTCTCTAGACTTGAGAACCTGATGAACTTGTCACATTGATAACTATGAAGATTCTCACATCTCATATCATAACATCTATATACATAATCAATCTATGTTAAGTATATTATGTTCAGATCTATCAAAAATAAATAAAACAGTAACTACAAGAGAGAGAGAGAGAGAGAGAGAGAGAGAGAAAGAAGGATTAACCATGAGTATTGTACCAGAAGTCCTCCTCTTTTGGTTCTCCCCAGAAGTCGCAGTATCTTCCTCTTTCAGTGTGAGGACTTGGAATACATGTATTTCTTCCATCATGTTTTGTGAATAGCCATTCTCCAGGAATTAGAATTGAGTCCAATGTTTTGCTTCAAGGATTACCTGAAATGTAAACAATTTCTTTTCTAGGTACCCACAACTTGATAGGTCCTTTCTTGTTAGTTTCGAAAGATCTTCCATTCCTCTGTACCTTAGGTTTGAAGTTGTGGTGTTGAGAACTATCAAAGACTTTTGATTTAACAGTTTCTGGTCTTGAATGATTCTTAGCTTCAGACTTTGAGTTACTTAGAATTCGGGGTCTCCGTTTCTTAGGTTTTGACCTTACTGGAGTCTTTGCCTTTCCGGACTCAGACTCTAGTTTGGTCAGAACCTTTAACTTTTCTGTCTCAGATTCTGACTTAATCAGAACACTTGACTTTACAGTCACAGACTCTGATGAATGAGACTTTGAATTTTGAGTTGCTCAACTTCCGAGCTTCTGAACCTTCCAGAACATAGTCAGTGTTTAGATCTTCCTCCCTATGAACGGGGATCGAAGCCTTTATTGACTCTTCTAGAGTTTGCATTTCTCTGCAACATTTTTCACAACAACAGACTTCTTTATCATGGCTCCTGCATATATTGTAAGTCATCAGGGCTAGCCTGCTTTTTCCAATGGATCTGGCTAGGTACTCTTCAAAGATTGGTTCATGATTTGCCAAGGCTTTGATGACTCTGTCTTCAAAAACAACTTCCAGTACTCTAATTTTATCGTCAAGTTCCCTGATGTGATCTCTCATAGCTTGTTAATGTTCCATTGCAATGTCGTACTCCCTTTCTAGATCAGTTTCTTCAGAACCACAATCAGTATATCTTCCATACTCCAAGATGTCATTTCTGATTAGAAGGCGATCATACTCCTTGTCCAAGAAATTGTTGCTTGCTTCTAACAAATCAAATCTTTTCTTTAACTTGCAGAGTTCTCTCAATTTGTTCACACATCTTCTGGCGAGCTCTTTGACAACACATACTAATTCCTTATTAGTGAGGTTGTGAAGTTCCTTGTCTTCATCATTAAAATCTGATCCAGACTCATCATCATATGTTGTTGTAGCCACTAAACCTAAGTTTGCTCCTTCTTCATCTTTGTCAGATTCTGCCTTCTCATAAAATTCATCCCATGTAATCATGAGACTTTCCTTTAGCTTGCTCTTGTAGTTCTCCTTCTTAGAGATTTCTGGCTTGGAACTTCCTTTTATTGGGCGGTCCTTCTGCAGCTTTGGACATTCAGCAATGAAATGCCCAGTCTTTTTACAGTTGTAGCAGTCATCCTAGTCTTCACCCTTGGTCTTGAATCTTGATCTCTTGGAACCATTGCTTATACTTAGGAATTTTCTTTTCCTGGTCAGATACTGGAACCTCTTAGTTAAATAAGACATCTCCTCCAGATCTGAATCATTATCAGATCCTTCATCTAAAATCTCTTCCTCTGGCTCAACAGATTTAAGAGCTTTGGCTGATTTTCCTTTAGAGGTCAAAGCATTAAACTTGGACTTCTGAGATGGTTCATCACTATCAAGCTCAATCTCATGACTCTTAAGAGAGCTTATCAAGTTCTCCAGACTCAGCTTGTCCAGGTCCTTTGCCTCATGTATCCTGTAACTTTTGGTCTAAATCTGGCAGGAAGACTCCTAAGAATCTTCTTGACATGATCAGCTACAATATAGCTCTTCTTCAGAACCTGAAGACCAGATTGAAGAGTTTGAAACCTTGAGTACATGGTTTCAATGTCCTCATATTCCTTCATTCTAAACAGCTCATACTGATGAACCAATTGGTTAGCTTTTGCCTCCTTGACCTGTTGGTTTCCTTCTTAGGCAGAACATAGACATTCAAAGATTGCTTTTGTTCTAGATCTATCCACAATCTTTGTATACTCAGCATGAGATAGAGCATCCACTAGTATACCATGTACTCTGTGATGCTTTTTGTACATCTATCTTTGGGTGGCAGGCAGACTCTTCTTGTCTGACACTATACCTTCTGTATCTACCTCAAAGTTGACACCATCTTCAATGATATCCCATAATTCATCATCAATACATATGATGTGACTATACATCTTGCTCTTCCACCATGAAAACTATGCAGCATCTCCATTAAAAGACGGAGGCCTCACTGAGAAACTATTTTTATCAGAGGTGGAAGTGTTGCGATCAGTGTTGTGATTAGAAGTGAAAGTGGAAGAAGACGTGTCTTTCTCACTGGATCTTTGACTATGGCACGATTAAGTGGCTTAGGGTTGAGCAGCAAATTCGGACCCGCCCGAAACCCGAGAAACCCGCATAACCAAGTCTTCAAACGGGTGGATACAATCAGGTTTATCGGTTCATCGGGTGTAGGGAGCAGTTCTGTATGGTTTGAAATAGTCGAGATCGGAAATTTGAAATGAGTTTTGTTAGTAACCGCAACCGACAAACTAGCATCAACTAGGCTTCTCGTGACTATTCAACAGTACTCTAATACCTGCTTTACACTGACATAAACAACATGGAGACCCACTCAAGTAAAAAACACACCTCCCAATGAGTGACACCATGGAATTAATTATTACTTATGTTACTTACAAGAGAAGAAACACTATGCACAATGTGAAAGGCTTAAAGCTGAAGGATAAGAATAATAAATTAATAAAACCAATAAATATTAGCATTACTAAAGACTGTAAATATTATTGTACTAGTTTCTTCTCTTCCCATACTCAAAAAGAAATATACTTTCTCCATTTTAGTCACAACCAATGATGTTGGTTCTCAATATCCATGTCTATTCTCAAACTCGTGCATCATCTCATCGAGTTTTTATTCCACTCTGTTTTTGGTGAAGCTTTCTTCTTCATTGTGGTATCTTCATACACTTGGAGAGGTTTTCTACCACTTTTATTTTGCTATGTACTACAATATGATTCTTCTTCTTCTTCTGTTAACCATCTAAGTCCACATATGAGATTCATATTCTTTTAAAAAAGCTTCAACCCATAGCCACCCAACTGAGATACCCGTAAACCGTTTTACCCGGAACCCGACCAAACCGATGTGAGATATGGTCGGAGACGAGTCTTGATATTAGAGTTTCGGCTTTTGTCGGGTTGAGCATT
This sequence comes from Medicago ruthenica, assembly GCA_018208015.1. Lineage (NCBI taxonomy): Eukaryota > Viridiplantae > Streptophyta > Magnoliopsida > Fabales > Fabaceae > Medicago > Medicago ruthenica. The sequence continues at coordinate 66,849,834 of CM031375.1, read as the reverse complement.
TTTGGCCCGAAACCGACCGTATCCGACCAATGCTCAGCCCTAAAGTGGCTGAGCACAGACGTGCTCTGATACCAACTGAAGGTGGGAAAAACACAAGAAGGGGGTTGAATTATGTTGGCTTTTTCTGGTTTCTTTTTCTGAGTGTTTAATACTGGTCAGATTCTAAGGGGTTCAGTCCCTTTACACTTCCAAGGGATTTCACTATAATCTTAGTAGATTACAATTGCTCAAGGACTCTTCCAAGAGACTTCCACCTACTCAAGCACACTTGCAAAGGACTTCTAATGCTCAAGGTCACTACCAAGAGACTTCCACTACTCAAGGACAACTCCAAGAGACTTCTATTTCTCAAGGTCACTACCAAGATACTTTCACTGCTTAAGGACAACTCCAAGAGACTTCTATTGCTCAAGCACGCAGGCAAGAGACTTCTAATGCTCAAAAGTAACCCTAAGAGACTTCTAGTGCTCATTCACAAATGAAAGAGACTTCTGATGCTCAAGCTTTGCATGCAAGAGACTTCTATTTGTTTACAGCAAATATAAACAAATTTGTTCTTACACCGGATAAACAATTGTTGATGTAAACTGAACAATCTTTGAACAGACTCTTAAGACTTTAGAATTTCTAAGATACAAAAGTTGAAAACGAAAATCTAAGTGTTTTGCGCTATTTGATTTTGCAGAGTAATGACATAGTAAAAATAGCAGAGTCTTGTTAATCTTCTTCAAGTCTTCAGCTCCTTATATAGGGAGGGATTTGAGAGACGTTGGAGAAAAGTGTCAGCGCATTAAGAGTCATTTAGAAGCTTCAAATCAAGGATGTTGAGCCATTGACTGATATGGATAATTCTGTTGGATAGTCATTCGAAAATCCTTTGTTGAAACAGGAAGTATCCATTCATTCTTATTGCCCTTGAAATTCTTTGTCTGTTTCTACACGTTGTTAGAAGAAGACAAAACTATACTCAGATCCTTTGATGTGGACAACTATAGAAGACGACAAATCTGACGTGGAGTCTGGGTCCCTCAGGTTCTTCTGAAGTCTTAAGGTTTTCCAAGTCTGATAGGGTCTTCTGTGTCTGGCTAGGTCTTCTGAGTCTGATGATCTCCACAAAGTCTGATGAGGTCAATCTTCAGCTTCTGAGAGGCGTCATTTTCTTCTGATCCAATATGTTGACTTATGGTTGACATTTCTTCTGATCTTCTACCATAGTCTTTTAAGCTTCTCTTGTGCTTCTAATGCTTTAATATATGTTCAATCTCTTGATGGATATATTCTATGATCCTGCATACTTGAAAAAATATTAGTATATCCAATTGTACTTCAATACTATGTTATCATCAAAACCTTTAGAGGAATAGTACAAACCACTTTTGTTCCAACATTATGAGTTATTTTATAAAATGGTCTGGTTAAAGAGTGCCTCCAGACGACTCTTTAAAGATTCTAAATTTAAAAATTATTTCTTAAAAAAATTAAATATTACAAATTTCAATGTATTGACTACACGAATTTTCATAAAAACTTAACACTAAAGATCCTTAAATAATGTCTCGGGACAGTCGTTTATTGATTGTATTGAAAATATAATTTAAAAATAAAAAAAATATAAATGAAGAAATATAAATAATTAGTTGTGTTGAGTAATATTATTTCCCTTATCCCATGGGTTCATGATATACTACCTCAGTCCCTAATTATAAGATCTTATAGAGAAAAAAATTTGTCCCTTTTTATAAAATTCATTTGGTATTTCCAACTACATTACTTATTTTTTTACCAAGATACTTTATTTATTTTGTATATTTTTCTTCAATCAATAATAAATATTATGTTGAAAACATAAACTAACTCTCTCTCTTTTAAGGATAAATTTGTAAAAACAATACTCCCTCCGTTCATTTTATAGGAGTAGTTTACAAAAAAAGTTTTGTCCCTAAATATAAGATCATATACAAATTTCTAGATGCATTGATTACTCTTTTTTTCACATATACTCCTTTTTAATATTACCAATTTGTCTTGGTATATGAAAAGTTAACATTAAATATATATATTTAATTAAGGGTAATCTAGTAATAGCCACACAAATTTGAGACAACATTATTACTTCAACAACTTTTCTTATTACCCGTGATTTTTGTAAATTACTTCTATAAAACGAGACAGTAGAAATTATATAGCAATTTAATAATACTACAAATTTTCTTAATTACCGTGATTTTAACAAAATATCATACTCCCTCCGTCCCCTTTTATAGGAGTATTTTACAAAAAAGTTTTGTCTCTAAATATAAGATCATATACAAATTCCTAGACGCATTGATTACTCTTTTTCCAAATATATCCCTTATTAATACTACCAATTTGTTTTGGTATATGGAAAGTTAACATTAAATATATATTTAATTAAAGGTAATCTAGTAATAATCACACACATTTAAGACAATTTTATTACTCTAACAACTTTTTTTAATACCCGTGATTTTTGTAAAATATTCGTAAATAGTGATGGAGAGAGTATACACCACATTTAAGAGCAATTTTGGGAATGGTGAGCATGGATATATGAACGTATGGAAAGGGACGGACGTTGGATCCCGCGCGAATTGAATTTGGTCAAAGTCAAATAAAGCAGTGGCTGGCCATAATATGGTCATCGACCATAAATGGTGGTAATAAATAATAATAACTCTTCGAAAATGATTAAGTCTCCCTTTAAACACGGTGAAATTTTTGGCCTTCAATTCAATCATAAATAAATCCCCAAACCAGATCTAGTATATCAATAATTGAATTGTCTTGCTAACTACTCATCCGTTTTAAATTGTCGTTCTAACGAAATTTGTTTTTTATGTCATTTTACAATATTAATGAATAATTAATTTTTTATAATTAATAAGGATCTTAAATAGTAACTTTTTATGAAAATTTGTGTAATCAGTGTATTGGAAATTGAAAACTTTGACATTTTTAAAGAATAATTACTTAATTTAGAATGCTTAAAGAGTGTCCGGGGGACACTCGTTAACAAGACTCTTTTAATTTTTATTTGTTGCAGTACTTTTTATTGTTTTTGTTTATTATAGTTTTAAGATTATTTATAAGTACTAGTATGATTTTGTTATTTTTGATAAAAAAATTCCTGTCAGAGTTGTCTATTATATTGGCTAGAAACTTTCACCTTCTGGTCTCTATTATAAGCAAAAATCTACATTTTAGATTTATTTAATTAATGGTGTATATAGTCTTTATTATATTGAATAATTCTAAAATGTTGATTTTTGCTTATTATAGTGACCGGAGGGTGTACATCTTAAGGTGAATAAGTGGAAAATTCGGGATTCGAACACCGACCCCTGCATACTGCGTCGAGGACGATGAAATTATTTACTATCCTTTTTCTATAGTATACTATTTTTCAATATATACTATTTTTTATATGATTCAACTTATTTTTCTTTTTTCAATTTAAGAGTACCAATGGAGATTAAGTCTAACAGAATGAGTTAGTTAGACTCACAAGAGCATAGAGAATCAACATTTGAATCTTAAATGAGTGAGTATCCACATTTAAGATTTGACACACCTTCAATATCACAAGTGGAAAAAGAATCTTTAAAATTAATAATAAAATAGTTTAAGGTTATAGGCAAATCAATAATTAATGTTTCATTGAAAATAATAAATAAATACGATTTTTTTTATAAAAGCGACAATAAAAAATTAACAAATGTTATGTTTGGATATTTTAAAATGAGTGGAACTATGCGAAATGAAATAAAGTATAGTAGAACGAAGCAGAGTTTTAATTTCATTGTTTGAATATATGTATTCTTGTTCCAACCTTTTCTATCCTCCTCAAACTTAATAATTATTTTTTATTCTATTTTTACCCTAATTATACAAACAAGAATTAAAAATATTATCTTTAAAAACACTATTATACAAAAATTCACATAAATTACATTACTGAAAAAAATATAATGTCAAATTAAAACTTAATAAAAATAAGGGACATTTATTCAGCAAAAAATATCATAATCATAAATTAAAAATTAAAACTAACGCAATCGGTCACACACAAAAAGGCTACTAACATTCAGATAGTGGAAACACAAAGTTCATACTAGAGTTCTAACAAATCCCACTAGTGGACTAGAAATAGGAAATTGGAGAATATGCGTATATAAGTAAAGAGTAAAAGTTGATAACTTGGAAGTAAAATTAAAAGAACTAATAATGGAGAAATAGAAGAATGTCTCATTGATGTCATTCAACAAGATGAGGCTGTGTGTTTTATTGAGAGGGATATTTATGTAATTAACAATTTAGAACGTTAGATTCCATCTCATACACTCCAAATTTTGTAGCTTGAAAATTGAGGCAATATATACATTATGTCACACTCCATTCCATTATTTTTTAAAAATTTAAACAATGGAATATCATTTTATATAGCATTTCATTTCACTTCATTTTATTATGTTCTATCAATCCAAATAAAATTAAAGAGACTAGTTTTCACATGTCATAATTGACCATAATCCGAAAAAACTATTTTAACTTGATTTAAGGTTTTAAAATGATCATTTTTCTTGAATTTTGGTCCATTGTGTCTCTGGCTTTCTTTTAGAATGTAATTTGTCATATGTCATCGGTATAGAATTCTAGTGCAAGTTTGGTCCATTAAAATGTAAATCATTTTTTTTTTGAGGAATTGTTGAATACCGCCTAAAATGACATCTAATTCTAAAATAAGGCCAAAATGACACAACAATTTCAAACTTGACAAACTTTATTTCAAAAGAAAACCAAAATATGGTCATTTTCCACGTTAAAGATCCAACATTGTTATTCAAAAAGATAAATGACAATTTTGATTAAAAAATATAAATGACGAGTAAACCACCAAATCGGTACATGTCTCTGTAAGCTACTCTTAATTTAGTCTCTGACTCTGTTAATATTTCAAACTAATCTTTGTCTTTGTCAAAAGTTTTTCAATTGGGACTAAATTGAGAGTGTCTTACAAAAACATGACCAATTTAGTGGTTTTCTGATACAATTTTGGTATAGTTGAAAGTTCCTTCACGATTCTAGTCGGGTAGACTATCAAAACAAGAATTGGGTTCTTGGTAGAAATGGACCACATTTGGGCAGTGGCAGCCAAGAATTTTTTTTACGGAGGGGCCACATTTTTAAGATATAAATATATATTGTGACAAAAATAATTACAATTAAAGTTGTAGTCAGGTGGTTCGGTTGTTTTTGTGTTGCTTCCTTAACCATGGTTCGATACTTGCATTTTACAATGTTTTTATTGCATTTTTTGTTTTAAAAAATACAAAAAATACGAGTCAAATCTAAAAATGAACAAAGAAAGAATCAAACACAAGACCTATTGTTGGAAAGAGAGGCGTTTAATCGATTTGCTAGAGTGTAAAGACATGATTTGTAACGCAAACGTTAATATATATAACATGACATTTAGTTAAAAATATATATATATATATATACCTATTAATAATGAATTTTTTTAAACTTTGGGGAGGCCATGGCACCCCTGGCTCTGCCTCTGCATTTGTGGTCAATGGTCATCTAATTACTTAGACATGGAGGTGAAGAATATCAGAAAACACAAGGACAAGATTCAGAGAGGGAAAGCTACCGTAATGGATTAGATTCATCAGAACTTGTGAATATAGTTTAAATATTAGAGTTTGTTTTGTTTTCTATTTTTACTTTTACATTAATTAATAGATATAAGAGAAAATAAATTCAAGATTATTTTCACTATTTTCTTTTGTAATTTTTGAAAATAGATCAAGTATTTTTAGAATTTGTGAAAATGATAAACCATGGTTTCGTTGTTTTTAAAAATGTTTTCTTGTTGGTTTGTTTTCCACTGGTTTTTTAGGTGTATTTGGTTAGAGGGAATAGGAGATAAGATTTATTTTAAACTTGACTTGTTTGGTTCAATTATTAAGAGAGAAAGAGGGTAAAATCCCTCCAAAGCCAACTTTGAGTTTGATTCTTATAGATTAAAATTTGTTTTTTTTTTTTACTTCACACATTTTTAAAATGATTTTTTACAAAAATTTACTCAAAATAGTAGAAGCAATTTCATGTTGGTGAGTTCGGGAAAATCGGTAGCAACAACGAGTCAATGTTACATGACCGTAAGAGAGACATCACATCTTCATTAACTCACATTTAAAACCGAACAATCTTTCTCTGAAATGTGAGTTTCCACCTCATATAACAGAATTCAACATAAGATTTAGCTCTCGCTCCCCCACCAAGCTAAACAATGACTCTTATAGCACTTGTTTGAGAGTTCAAGAGAGCGCTGAGAGCAACAACAAATCAATGTTGCAAAATCACAAGTGAGGGAGAGACATCACATGTCCAACCAAACCCTAAAAAGATGGAGTATAAACTATAAATTATTTTTTTTAAATTAAATTATAAACTAACTTATTGGCCTGGTCAAATGAACTTTAAAGTCGGGTAACATTTTATTGGCCTTGTCAAGTAGACCTTTAAAATCCGGTAACATTCCTATTGAGAAAGTATAAGAAAACTAAACAAATATGAGTTCGGTAACATTCACATCATTTTAATAGACATTTCTTTAGTGAAATTTTATAAATAAATAAAAATGAACAATTCCATTAACGTTGTGAAAGTGATCACATTAACAGTTTTGTCTTTTGTATAACAATTTCTCTATAGCATCCCTTCCCTGTAGTATATATCTAACGAAAACCATGTCCTTGTCACAACGAACTATCTCATTCTGAAACAGCAGTTACTACATCTTACAATTCCCTCTTTATGGGAAAATTGGCATTGTCAATTTCATTCATACTCACTCGACATTAAGTTAAATATTACCTGGTCCCCCCATCTTGATTAGGTAAAAGTACATAACGACATTTTTTTGGAAATTCACTTGTCCCCAATTTGATATAAATACTCTAGACATAGGTGTTAAATCTACATTCACAATGTTTTTGTACAAAAAAAAAAAAAAAACTTAGCTAATTTCTGTCTTTTTGTGAAACTAATTTCTTTCTACACAACTTTTATTTTATTTTTTCTCTTGCAGTTGTACCAGCTGCTCACTACCCTCTTGACTCATGTAACCTATACTCCTAAGCATTGGTAATATCTATAACAACTATAATTTCCCCTAAGCAATGAAATTATTTATACGTATATTTTATATTTTGTACATTTGTTTTATTAAAATCTTAGATTAATCAAAATTTTAAGATGTTACATTAGCTAGGATAAGTCCTCTACGTTTACAAATATATTTTTGAAAATACTTTTATAAAGATAAACTTAGGGTAATTTTAATTCTATAATAAACGTTTTGTTAAAAAGTAAATTATCTTTTTTTAAAATGAAAATTTTAAACAAAATTAACTGAATTTCTAGAAGAAAAAAATATTTGATTGGAGATCATTAAATTTTATTATAAGGCTAAGTTTACCTTAGCTAAATTTTTTATTTTATTTTATGATGAATGGAATTTGCTTGCCAAAAGGTTAAGAAACAGACGTGCAAAAGAAGACATGAATAGGAAGGAGGGTCATCTACGATGGTCCAAGAAAAGCCACCAAAGCAGCTTAGACAAACATAAAACATTGATGCAAGAATTAGCCTCACCATAAATATGATTGATGTGAATTGTCAAGAATAATCATTGATCAAATTGACAATCTAAACCAGAATAGGCTGGATGGAGGCCATTTAGCCATTCTTGATGGTGGTAACTAGAGACAGTTGTGTGCTATATACTTATATCTATAAATCACTAGTTAGAATTATCCAAACATCTTCAAATTATTACAATGCCATTAATTTAAATTTTGGAGTTACTTAAAAGTATTACTTTAAATTGGGTTTAGTTTTCAAACATTGTTAGTAAATCACAATTAATCATGTGTATGACTTTGAAAATGAAAGTCAAACATTTTTAATGATTAATGATTATGATTAATTCACAATGTAAAAACTCTTTTGACTAACATTGTATACAAATTAAATTATTTTCGGTTATTATGTAAAATAAATATTTCTAAAGTATATAGAGTTTAGAAAATTAGTGTATGATATGCTATAAACTATATTTTCATAAATTCTAAAAAAACTTGCAAAAACCAAAGAGTTTATGATATTTTTTTCTCATTAAATTTTTAAGATATTTAGGATAAACCACAAAGTGTATCTCTGATCATGTACTCTCTCAAACACATCCCTAACTATATAAATATTTCAAAATAGTTTATGACTTTGTTAAACATACTTAGTTAAGTCCCTCTATCAACATTTTGATGACCCTATTAACAACGCTCATGTGACCAATTAAGTGAACAAATTAGTTTGTGACTTTGTGAGTCAGTCTCAAAAACGTCATAAACTCTATCAATATTCAAAAGGAGTCACTCACTCGGTCAAACATTACTACTCATAATGGGTATTCAAGAAACGATTCATCATAAATGTATATCTTTCTATTTTTTATGGTGTAGTGGATTAATTTTGGAGTAATATTTATGCTTATTCTTTTAGAACCATTTAGATAATTGTAATTATTTTGGGTGGATGATGCTTTTCCTCATGAAGCTGAAAGTAAGTGAACCTCACCTGTTGTGAGTGCATCCGATGCAACTAGAAAAGAAGAAAAAGCAAAGACATAAATTATGCTCAAATTTGAAGGGTCATTAGTTGAACTTAGAATGCTAAGATTTTGTGTCACTTTGATGAGTTCTATTTTGCTAATGTTTATGTTATATTTGAGCTGTATGTCGTGATGATAGTAAGACAACCCTTGCTAATGTTTATGTTACTCATTATTTTGATGAAAATTGGGTAAAGATAGAGACTAAATTGAGAGTAATTGGTCAAACACATGGACTAAATTGAGGGTAATAAGTGAAAAAGTTAATACTCTAGCTCCATAAAGAAACACATTGCAATGAAATAAAGGCATGTTAAGCCAAAATAACATCCACTAGAGCTCACCCATAAGTTAAAGGCATAGCATGTCATTTTTATATAAAATAACAATAAAAAAAAAGTAGAGATCATCCATAAGCTAAATACATAACATATCATTTACATGTCATTTACATCCAAAATAACATAAAAAAATGTAGAGATCATCCATAAGATAAAGGCATAACATGCCATTTATATCCAAAATGTACGCAACTATACCATTAACATTCAAAACAAATAACAACTAAATTAAAACATAATAAAAAATGCATTTGGAGTTGCCATCAAGGCTAATTTGGAGCTGGCAAACTCAATTGATTTAGTCCTCAAGGACGTAGCTAGATAAGGTGTTGGTATAGATTTCATTGTGGTTTGTGCCCATGAAGAAGTTTCAATTTGTGGTGGTAGTGGAAATGGTACCTAAAGATATTTAGTTGACCCTCTAACATGTGTTTGTTTTCCGGTTTCCTACATCAACATAATACCAATAAAAAAAATGTTATCGACGAAGGGACTTAACTGAATAATGTTAGATATAGTCATGGACGATTTAGAGAGCGACTACAAAGTTAGGCACCAATTTGGTCATTTAATTAACCATGTCAATGTCATTAACATTGTAATCAAACAGGTGTTGACGGATGAACTTAATTGAGTAATGATTGACAAAGTCGAAGACTATTTAAAAATTAAAAGAGTTAGAGACATTTTTAAGACTGACTCAGAGAAGCACGGGTCGACTTGGTATATGTTTGGCTTTGTGTTGACAAAAATTGGTTTTCTAAAATTGATTTTAATTAAAAGTAAGTTTTTTTTTTTGTGTATGCATTTATGAAAAAAGTAAGTTGAATAAGAAATTTGAGTGTTAACATCAATTTTGTAATCAAAAGTTCCAATTTCTTTTTGAACAAGTAAAAGTTTCAATTTCTAATTCAAATAAAATCAATTATAAAGAGAAAATCAATTATACTCGAGACCAACCAAACATGTTAAAATAACTTTTATACTTCTAAAATCAATTTGATCCCTTCAAAAATGAAATGAAACATTTATCCAAATTTAATTTGAGAAGAAAGCACATAAAGAAAGAAAACCAACGACCATGAGTGAAATTTGAATTCCGTCTCATTAACCAATTAGCAAAGTTTGAGAAATTTATTCAACTAAGAAAAACAAAACAAAAACTCATTCACTTGAAACAAATCTAAAAATCTGATTCACATATCCAACACCTATCATTACAACCACAGCTTTATAGGACCCACGATGTTAATTATTTCTCAAAAAATATAGTACCATACAAACATCATATGAATGTAGCAAATGTCAATGTCATGGTGCACAGAGTTTTCATTCATTCATTCATTCATTCAAACTCACAATTGTATTGACTACACTATACACGTTATACGGACAGACTTTATCTAATATTTATCTAAAATGTACAAATCAAATAATCTTACTATTTGATCCATAATAATCTTCACCATATTTGATTTAAAGTGAGACTTATTAATCCAACTATAAAACCTAAATTGTTTTTTTAATCAAACAGTTGAGTGATCAGAATTTTATCAATTTAAGATAAATAGACAGGGAGTCCGAGGTTCAAACACCGTCTTTATATATATTATGTAATGTTTTTGTCAACTAAGTTACGATCACAGAAACGAAATTATATATGATACAAAACTTATCTCACGTGTGGATCGTTATCGTAGTTTATACTGACATAAATAAAAGATACTTACAGCTTTACATGAGTGAGTGAAACGACGTCAGATAAACTCCAAAACTTCACAGTATTTTCCAACAACAACGTAGAAATATGAAAATACAACTTGGTCCACAATTTCTGCAAATCTGTGCCACCATTTTATTTCACACGTATGTCTAATAGTATTTTGCCACGTGGAGTTTATTAGTGGGACCTGTTTGGGTGCCTTATATTGCTGCCAACTATGAGAACTGCCGTCACTGTTTGACAATGTTTTTTGTGTTCATGGTTTTTCCTCCTATAAATCAAAATTAGGATCAAAATTTTGACTTTGTTTTTTTTCTTGATGTCTTTTTTCAGAGAAAAATTTTATTTGAATGATGTCTCATTTTTCATCTCTGACACAAATTAAATATGAAATTCAATGTATTTCGCGAAGAAAAAAAAATCTGATAAAAAATAAGTAAGGATAACTTAAGTACTTTTTTATACAACTTAATCTCCAACCTTAAGAAATTAAAGATTAAGTCGTTTTGATTTATTTTTTCATAGCTTAAAAATTATTTTTATTTTTCTCAAGAACTCAATGAGATGTTGCAATTGAAAAAAAATAAACATAATGGCGCAACTTTGTTAAAGACTAAATAAGTCTTTACTCATTAGTTTCTTTCTATAAAGTTTTGATGTTTTTTTGAGAGAAATATAGTTTTAGTTTTTTTTTTTTTGAGAGAGGATAAAGTTTTAGTGTTATTGATTCTTTTACAAATATCTTTCTAGATCAATTTTTTTAAAAGATTTTTTTAGATCAAATTGTTGAACATTCATAACATGATTCAATTGATATAGTCATTTACCAAAAAAATAAACTATAAATAAATAAGAATATTAAAAATGTAAACTATATAAAAAATATACTTAAAATAAAAATTAGTTGAACCAACTATACTTCAATATCAATATTCTTTCTTATAAAAAAAACTATACTTCAATACAATGTAACCAACATACTAATAAGAATTCAAACATAACAAATCAAAATTTGAATTTTGGTTAAAAGAGATAGACAAGGATCCTCTAAAATAATTAAAATGTAAAATAAGAAAATTAAGGATTTTTAGTGTAACAAACTTATGATTTGTTATAATTTTTAATTTATTAACTAACAGTTTATATTATTTACTTTACACTCTAAAATAAACAACTAACTTTAGAGGAGTCGGATCAAGAAATGATACTACAATCACTGTCATTAGAATATGTTAACATAGAAAAACAATATATAATATAACTAACCCCGAAGTTGGCAATTTCCGGTGCATCACATTAAAACGGATGGTTTGGTAAGATATTTAATATCTCTTTGTAGCTTATATTTATTTATTAATAATTTGATTATGGGGGCAAGATAGATGGAGTCTTTTTTGTAACTTCAACAAATAAATAAAAGGTGGCTTCAACTTTCACAACCTCTCTTATATTTATTTATTACTATATGTTTTTATTTTTTCCTTTTGTCTATTCTATTATATTATATTCACTTTCAGCTTCTGTTCTTTCTTTCTTTCTTTCTTATCATTGTTTCTATGTGACAGAACTTTCTTGTATGTTGTTATTGTTGGAGAAGGATCTAAATCATCAAAGGTAACATATAGATAAAAACATGGGAGCATGTGTGTCAACTCAACAAGGTTGTGTTGGAGGAAGGTTTAAATCTTCTTCTAAGAAGAAAAACAGAAAAAGGAAAAGAATAATTGGATTCAAGAGAAGAGTTTCTTCTCAGTTTTCATCATTGGATGATAACAAAGTTGATTTGCAAAGTTTGCCTCAACATTCTTTTACCAACCCAACTTTCCAAGGTTCATGTTATTCTTCTTCTTTTTGTTGTTTTTATTGACTTGCATTTTTTCATAGAAATGGTTTTGTAGTTTAAGTTTATAGAGCTGGTTTTGTTTTGGTTTTGTTGTTTGTGTGTTTTTCAAATTGAATTTGGTGTTTTAAGTGCATGTTTGGATTGGTCGTGGGATTGTCAGAGGTGAATATCACTGCTATTTTGACAAAAGTTACACTTTATAGTTTCTACATAATCCTAGTACCATCTTGATTTTGTCAAACTTACGGCGAATACAAACATGCATTAAGAGGTTCTTTTATTTATTGAGTTTTTTTTTTCAATTGTTTTGATGTTTTTGGTGTAGTTGAAAGTTTAGACTTTAAGAGAATATTGTAGGTGAAGTTGGTTTGTTACTTGTAGAAATTTTGAAGTAAAGCAAATTAAAGTTGAGCAATTACTTTAGGAGGATGATAGAAAAGATGTTAATGATTGGTGCAAATTACTTTTTTTTTTCCTTTTTCTCTTAGCATTGTCAATATTGTGTTTGAGTTTTCAGCAGGGTAAGCCAAATTTTAGGTCTGGGAGTCAAAAATGGGGTAGTGGTAATATTAAATTCTTATGTTGATATCTATCACTATTGACCACTTAATGTAATACTTTAAGTTTTTTTTTTGGCCATGTGAATCTGTTTCATCATTTAATGCATAATTTATTTTTCATCAAATCCTAGTTGAATTTTTTATGACATTTTAAATTTGTGTTTGCAGGAAGCATTGAAGAGGCATGGTTTGATTCAGTTACTGTATTTGATTCTGACTGTGATGATGATTACCAGAGTGTTCCTGATGGTATGATTTTGAATATTTTTAACATTTTGAGATATATTTTTCTTACAACCTCATTGATTTATGGAACAATAAACTAAGAGTTTAATTTTGATACATTGCCGGTTTAAAAAGTTTTACACTGTCAATGAAATCAAAATTTTGAATGATCTGATAGTTATGATTGATTGACCGGTATTTACATAAACTAAATCATTAAAATACAATTAATATCTGCAGATGTTGTATCTCTGAATGGAATTGAAGGTGGATCTGTATCAAGTTTTCCACCTTCAAGAGATGCCAATCAATTGCAGAAACCAAATATCTCCGAGGCTGCTAGAAGTTCAGATGTTCAACATTTTGGTGTAGATGGAAATATTATTGAAGTAAATGAACCTGTGTTCCTTGACGACATTTCCTCGGTCGATGCGAATTCAAATAAGGACGAAGGAATTTTGGATAACTGTGGCATTATTCCAAACAATTGTTTGCCATGTCTTGCCTCTACCATTCCTTCTCTTGAAAAAAGAAGATCATGTTCAAGTCCTCCTAATTCAAAGAAGAAGGCTACTCCAAAACTTTCTAGTCGATGTAAGTTCGAATTCTTGACACAGCAGTCTTTTATATTAAAAGAAAGAATACTTTTTTTTCATATATAGCGTGGAATCGTTGTTTTTTTAGGAGTATGAATCTTGTGTTGCAGTTGTGTGTAAACATAAATATTCTAATTCTTCATTTTGCTTCGTTTTATGGTTTTCAGTTTCTTCAAAGACACTACAAAGACCAATTGCAGGTTCTCAAGTACCCCTTTGTCCAATTGACAAGAAAATGCTTGATTGCTGGTCACACATTGAGCCAGGAACTTTCAAAGTACGAGGCGTAAATTATTTCAAGTAAGATTTAGATTCTGTCTGTAATTTGTTTTTTACGAGTAGAAATTGAACTCGGTATCTCATAGTTTTCATATATGTTGTCTTTAACTTGTTTAAGATTTAAGAATACGTACATGTGCGCAAATAAATGCATAAACAGTTTAAGCCACATGATCAAAATCATATGCTTTGAATGCATACACGTTCATAGACAAAAGTGTTGATGTAGCTTTTGTTCATTATGACAGGGATAGGAAGAAGGAATTTGCTCCTAACTATTCTGCATATTATCCATTTGGAGTTGATGTTTTCTTATCTCCGCGAAAAGTGGACCATATCGCTCGGTTTGTTGAACTTCCTACTGTTAGTTCCTCTGCCAAATTTCCACCAATTCTTGTTGTAAATGTTCAGGTACTCTTACTTTGCTTAAACTTAATTACACACTTTTTAGTTTTTTTTCCAATAAAGTTATATGAACATATTGTGCTGCATATCCCCAGACTCTTTGTTTTGTGGATTTCAGATTCCGCTTTACCCTACAACGCTTTTTCAAGGTGAAATTGATGGCGAAGGAGCGAGTTTTGTCTTGTACTTTAAGCTTTCGGAAAGTTACGCAAAGGAACTTCCTCTACATTTTCAAGAAAACATCAGAGTATGTTGGATTCTTCATGTCTCAATTCAGCGCTTGATTTTATCGATACATCTCGCTAAAAATGCTATTGTTCTGTTTCATTCAGTCGATAAGTTCTTTAAGATTATTTCTTACAATGTTGTCATAAAACAAAAATTTGTGAAATTAATAGATATATGTCACTGACCTATGCGTTGTTAATGAAATAAAATCTGTCCATATCGTTTGACAGAAGTTGATGGATGATGAAGTTGAAAAGGTAAAAGGCTTTCCGGTTGATACAATTGCACCGTTTCGAGAACGGTTGAAAATACTAGGCCGTGTTGGCAATATAGAAGACCTTCATTTGAGTGCGGCTGAAAGGAAGCTTATGCAGGCTTACAATGAGAAACCTGTTCTTTCGCGTCCCCAACACGAGTTTTATTCGGTATGTCTCATCCACTAATCGTAAATTTTTAATGTTTTCTTTCAATGATCTATTTTGACACCACCTTAGAGCTTAATATGACTATAACTGCACTCCATGTTTTCTACTTCCTTCATTCATTTTGAAAATATGTTTTTTCCCTTGGTGAAATATGAATGTGATGTTCAGCACATGCACATATTCATGTAATGATGTGGTTAGTTTACTGCGCTCTTTAATGTTAAGAGTTAATGTAGAATTAGTTCTCAAGTGGATGTCAAACTGAGAAAGACAAAAGAAAATTTATATCTTAGCCCTGTCTAGACTAGAATAATAGGTTAATTAAGTGCTTATGTATATGCTATTTTTATAACAACAATAAAATAAAGTCAAACTCTTTTCATACAAGTTATAAGCTATTTTCGTAAGGTATACCATAGAGCTTCTAAAATTAAGTTGATAACAGCTTATGAACATGTCATAAGTTGTGACCATAAGCTATATCAGCAGATTCACAAGCTGGTAAATCAGGAGATAAGCTCAAATAAGCGAATTCAAGCTGACCTTAAATTAAATGACAGGCTTTCAAATAAAGTGAGTGATAAACTTCAATTTTTCATGTGGGCTCCTTCCACTTTTTGATAATTTTGTACAACTCTTTGTTTACAATTTTATGGATTAATTGTGGTACCTTTATCTTTGGCCCACTATTTAAAGTGGTGTCATTCCACTATAAAAGATCTAGTACTTTACTCCGTGACCTTTATTTCTAATAACCTAACCTAACCAATATGTTTATTTATTTTTAATTGCAGGGAGAAAATTACTTTGAGATTGATATAGATATGCATAGATTTGGTTATATCTCAAGAAAAGGATTTGAAGCATTCATGGACAGATTAAAGATCTGCACTCTAGATATTGGCCTTACAATTCAGGCAAGCAATTTTTATCTTATGAAAAAAAATCAAATGCATTTTATTTTATGCTTCTACTAATTATTATCTTATAATATTTGATTCAGGGGAACAAAGTTGAGGAGCTGCCAGAGCAAGTATTATGTTGTATTAGGTTAAATGGCATTGACCACTTGAATTACCACCAACTAGGGCTAACTCAAGATCCCCTCTAATAATATAATGGAAAAAGCATTTGCATATCTTTGAATTAATTATTAATAATGGTAATTTCAAGATGAGTTTTCAATGCAGTTCTATCTAGCTCTTTGTTAATATGAATTCCGATTTCGTGCCATCAGTGATTCCATGCATTAATGCAATCAGCAGCTCAAAGTTGATCCAACGACTCTGAGCTGCTTATTGCGTGAATGCAATATGAATGTGTTGGTATAGATTTCTAATATAACCCTATCTAGCTTTTTGTTACTATGGATTTGTATTTTATGCGATTTATGCATTCACACAATTAGTGGCTCAAAGTTGATTCAATGACTCTGAACTGCTCATTACATGAATGCATAAAATTGGATATCGAAAACGTGTCTATTGTCTAATGTCTAACATGTGCCAGTGTCAGAATTGTCAATTGTGTCAAGTGTCATTGTCAAAATTTTATAGGTTAGGACATCTTGTCACACACAATTATTGAGGCAACGTGCGTGTGATGATGGGATAGAAACTGTGTTTGTGTCTTGTGATAATGGCCAATGCCAGCCACAAGTCAAAGGAGGGGTCAAGTGGCACAAGAAAGGAAACATGGACCTACTACTCATTCATGTCTACTTAAATTTCAAAACCATATAGGGTCCATCCATATACTACATACTAAAGGAACTGCTTCATTATTTAAATGAAAAATTTATTATTATTGGTAAAGAAACAAAGGTAAAGAGACATAAATTCAAACTGGTGAGCTCTGAAAACAATGTCCTTTTTTGTGTAATAAAAAAACAATGTCATATTCCTGTTTGTTTTTTCATGGAGGTGTACAACTTCTGCTAACAAGTGAAGTGTACCACCTTGCTAGATGAACGTGTGCATAGTTAGTAGTGTTTGAAAGCAACTAATAATGGAATCCTAGTGTAGTGTCACAGGTTTTGCATTCCGTGCAAAATCATAATCTTATTGGGAGATTCATTAATCCTTTCCTTCTTGAGTAAGGCAAATTTTTCTGTTAATTACCTAAAAATAGATGATCATTTGTTTATTTTATTATATTATTATAAGATATACAAATACAAGCATGGTTTTCACTTTTCATTACTATATTTAATAATCTTATTGGGAGATTGATTTATCCTTTCCTTCTTGAGTGATGCAAGATCACAGTCAATTAAAAAAAAAAGATGATTATTTATTTATAAGATATACAAGCATGGTTTTCATTACAATATTTAATAGTTCTTTTTGACCATCACAATAGATAAGTCTAGTTCTTCATGTATTTGGAATGTGGGTGTTATGAGTCTCATATTGAGTAGATAAGAAAGCTCAATGTAGTGCTTAAATCACGAGATTCTCCTACTTAATAGACTGATCTTTTTGGGTTGAACGTTTTTCATGAGAAGTCACAACAATTGACGCTTTGATTGAGATTTGAGCTGTGAAAATGGCTACCTATAGATGGAATTAAGGTAAACTAACGAATTTTGGCAGATGAGTAAAGTCGGCAAAGAGAAGAGGGCTATCACCAAATTAGTGATGATATAGTTACAGCCGCTGTGGATGCTGCCCTTAAAGGAGGCAAGAATATTATGAATCTCACATTGAATAAATAAGAAAACTCATTGTTTAGTCCTACCTAATGGACTGGTCTTCTAAATTGAACTATCTTTGTCGACTTGGTCGTAACAGTGAGTTTTGTGCAAAAAGGGGTGATAGGTTTGTAACCATACTAGAAAGGCAGAGAGGTTCATAAGGTTAAAAGAAAGATAAAATATTTGAAAATTTTGAAGGGAAGACCCTTCAATCAAAATATTGGAAACGTTCAACATTATTAAGAGCTGCAAGAGTTGACCTATTGATTTTGGTATTTGTCTATATATATATATAAGGTATTGCCCAAACTACAAATCAATACCACTTTAAATTTGTTGTTTGATAATGAAACTATTTGAAGAGAAACTAGGTAGCCAAGACTTGGAGGTATATTTTCATTCAGGTGACTGTCATGGACTCTTAAGAAGCCCAGAGAAGGCATTTCACCAGAACTTGAGGAAATTAGATGATTTCTCCTGGTATCCATATACAAAACTGAAATAGCAGATATATAATTGGTATTGGTGTCTCAAGTTTGAGTGAAGAGTCTTATATTAAATAGAAATGTGAACGTCAAGAAACATATAAGAGATGACACCGTAGGTCCATTGCTTTAATTTAGGCTCCCCCTTGCGACCCAGCAGTGGTATTAGAGTTGATAGTTTGACCTAGATTGGTATTAGTATACTCAATCTCAATACCCTAGTTAAAGTTGGTCGTTGAAATCAAGAATTGGACTAAGACTGCACAAAATAAATTACATCACATTATGGAAATAAAATCTAATCAGGACTCTTTTGTTTTCTATCCTTCTCATGCTTCATGGTTTTCAAGAATATTTGACAGACCATAGCGGTCTTTCAATTCTCCATCACAGATGTATGACACATTAGAGCAATGTCATGGACATCCAATGCTACCAAATTTGTCAATCACCCATGTTACTGTGGTGTCGAGCCTTGTTAGTCAGCATTGCTATTATTTGTAGAAGCTGCTACCCAAATGAAGGTGACTTTACTTATCTTATTCAATGTTATTGTTGTGAAAAACGATGTCAAGAACAAAGTATAACGGAAAAAGGAATGGAAAAACAAGAAGAACAACAAGGATTGGTTATAACTGCTATTCTTTACTTTCTCTTTGAAACAAGATTACAAGTGTTACAAGAATAACAAATAACCCTCTCACCCTAAATTAGGATTAGCCGTCATAGGGTTTTCCGTCACGTCTAAGATGAGAGACTAGTATGCTATTTATAATAAACCTAACATACTAACTAATGGGCTTTTTCACAATTACCCATTACAAGCTAACTTAGGGTACAAGCTAACTTAAACAATTGGACATAACAAACAGGCCCAATTCGATATGCTAACAAACCTAGCAATATCCACTAATGCATGTTAGAACAACTTCGACTACAACACGCACTACTTCGACAGCGGCATGCGAACAATCTTCGACCTCATGCTAATTCCCTGTCGAACCAGAAGCTACCCTAGAGTTCGTTCCAATATCTCACAGTTATCTTGCAATTGAAAAGGCTCTTGAGAATGTTGGCTAGCTCAGACTTCATTTTCACAAATAGTCCAAACTTCAAGGGTAAGAAAGAACAAGATAATATTGCATTTAAAATCCAAACTTATCCTTCTGGCCACTTTTCGCTATAAAATTTTGTAGAAAGAAATGGATGAAAGATGCTCAAATAGTAACAGTTATTCAAACACTATTGCTCAAGTAAAACTTAGCCTTAACAATTAAATGTAAATAGTATATAGACAAATATTCAAACACTCCCCTTAAGTTTGTGCATTGATATCTGTCATGTCCAATTTGTCTACTAGATGCTCAAAGTGTTGATAAAGTTGGTTTTGAACTTGTTTATAGTTTGTTGTTAGTCTCACATTGTTCAGGATCCTTTGAGCTAGCTTTTGAGATGAGATCCAAACCTATTTAACATGATATCAAAGCCGGGTTAAAGATTGCAATGTGGGAATTGGACCCAGGCCAACCCTAGGCATGAGGGTGAGTATTGAAGTTGATTTTGAAGTTGTTTGTAGTTTGTTGTTGTACCGTCATCTTATTCCTCTCACGACACGTGGCAGTCCACCCCGGCCAGCTGGACCTCATTGCCCACGTACCCGCCACGTGGGCGAGATCGGGCACCCGCAGATACAGCTCGGGTACGGAGCGGTTCCCCAAACCACACCCGTAGCGAGCTGACCTTGTCAATACCCGAGCTAACGGTCACAATTGGACCCGTCTACCAAGTCTTTCCCACGTCCCCATCGTAGACCGGGCTTCTCGGACGAGGACCAGGTCACCGCTCCAGGTGGCTGGGGAATCCCGTGAGAGCCGGCCCCATTTCCCTAGGTTGGGGGGACGTATAAAGGGAGGGTTGCAACGGTTCGCAGACCATCACGTTCATTTTACACAGAAAAAACCCTAGCCAAGCTCTTGAGTCTGAACATCGCTCAGGGGGTTGGTACCATTGTTCACCTAGCAGGAACAGTTGGCGCCCACCGTGGGGCCAGGTAAAACTTTCCCAGGCCTCAGTTTTCCTTAACCAAACACTAAAACAAGCCGAATCATCCAGCTCGTAATGGCCGGATCCCGAAACAACAACGCCGATCCGGACGCCGTTACCGCCATGCAGCTCCAGCTAGAGGAACTGCGCCAACAGAATGAGGCACTGCAGGCCTCCGTTCAAACCCTTCAACAACAGCAACATCAGGAGCAGCAAGATGACCAAGAGGGTCCGGAGCTAGAGGATCCCCAGCCCTTATCCGCCGAAATATGGAACGCACCGGTCCCAGAGAATTTCAAACCCCCACACCTCGCTTCATTCGATGGGAAATCAGATCCCATCGAGCACCTGACGGCGTTCAACACTCAGATGGCGATCATAGGAGCGGCGGACTCTTTGAAGTGCAAATTGCTTGCAGGAACCCTCAAGGAAGCAGCCCTCAGGTGGTACATGAGTGTGCCTCGCTTTTCCATAACCAGCTATCCCGATTTCGCCAGGCGGATGGTACACCAGTTCACAGCTAGCAAGCATAGAAAGGTCTCGACCACCAGCCTTTTCAACGTCCGACAAGGACCCCACGAGCCGTTGAGGGAGTACCTCGCCAGGTTCAACGAAGCCACTATCAAGGTCGCCAGTCCCAACCAGGAAATTTTCGTCGGAGCTTTCCAGAATGGATTAAGAGCCGGCCAGTTCAATGAATCCTTGGCCCAGAAACCAGCGGATTCAATGGAGGAAATCTTAGCCCGGGCGGAGTGTTACATCAAGGGCGAAGAGAGCAATGCCGAGAAGAAGGCCCAGGACGCACGCGAAAGGAGTTCCGGGGGGAATGAATTTCATAGCCCCAGGAAGAATAGCTATCTTCAGCCGATGCGGGGATCTTTCAAATCACCGGTCAGAAGGCCGTTAGAAAACTTTACGCCTTTGAATCAGAGGAGAGAGCGCATTCTGCAGGAGGTCCTTCATACGGGTTTGATTCCTCAACCACCGGCCTCGCGATCTGAAGTAATGGGAAATGATCCTGAGAGGTGGTGCAAGTACCATAAAGCCAGGGGACATCACACCGACGACTGTAGAGTCTTAAAGCGGGAGATCGAGAAGCTAATACAAGAAGGACATTTGAAGGGCTACGTCAGAGGAGGGCAGGGTTCCAGCCAGAGAGGGAACCAGCGCGGGCCACAGAATCCCCCATCAAGGGGTGGCGAGGACCCCGGGTCAGGCAGTGGCAATAGCAACCAACACGCCCGCGTGACCATCAACACCATTTCAGGAGGATTTGCTGGGGGAGGCGAGACTAACTCCTCCAGGAAAAGGTATGCTCGCCACGTGATGCACATCGACAGTTTGGAAGGCATGGGAATGCCCGTCCTAGAAGCTGATCCTGAACTCACTTTCTCCAGTAAGGATTTTGCGGGAATTCTCCCTCACGAGGACGACCCTTTGGTGATCAGCTTACAGCTTTTGAACTGTGTGGTGAGAAGGGTGTTAATTGATCCAGGAAGCTCGGCGGACATCCTGTATTACGACGCCTTCGAGAAGTTGAACTTGGGCGCGGAGTTGTTGCAGCCGTTCAACGGGTCTTTAGTTGGATTCGTCGGAGAGCAGGTGCAGGTACGGGGGTCTATAACCATGAGGACAGTATTCGGCGAGGATGAAAGCGCCAGACCCGTCTTAGTCAGATACCTGGTGGTGAACGCGCCCTCATCCTATAACATAATCATAGGGCGTCCTTCACTCAACCAGTTGTCGGCAGCAATATCAACGCTACACCTCACCATGAAGTACCCACTGCCCAATGGTAAGGTGGGAGTGGTCAAAGGAGATCAGAGGACGGCCAGAAAGTGCTACCAGGACAGTCTAAGAGTTAGGAAACCAGACCACTCTCCGTCTGGGCGGGGCCCCAGCCCCTCAAACGCCCAGGATGTCAATTTTGTTGATTTGGATCCACGAGAGGAATACGTCGAGGAAAGACTGACCCCCATCGAGGACCTTAAGGAGATACAGATCGGCCCTCAGGCTTCTCAAACTACTAAAGTTGGCACGGCTTTGACAAAGGTTGAAGAGGAGGGGATAGTCCGCCTTCTGAGAAGAAATTTGGATTTGTTTGCATGGAGCCCATCAGACATGCCCGGCATCGATGTGAATGTGGTATGTCATCATTTGGCGGTTGACCCAAAGGTGAAGCCCGTGGTCCAGAGGAAAAGGAAAATGGGAGAGGAAAAGCGGAAGGCAATGGATGAGGAGGTAAAGAAGTTGAGGGCGGCCAGGTTATCTGTGAGATTAAGTACCCGACCTGGTTGGCCAACGTCGTGCTAGTGAAAAAGAGTTCGGGTAAGTGGAGGATGTGTGTGGACTTCACGGATCTGAACACTGCGTGCCCTAAGGATCCATACCCTCTCCCCGCCATTGACAGATTGATAGATGGTACTTCGGGGTATAAGACGCTGAGCTTCATGGATGCGTACTCAGGTTACAATCAAATTCGGATGGATCCCTTGGACGCCCCTAGAACCGCGTTCATGACCAACGCGTCCAACTACTTCTACCAGGTAATGCCATTCGGTTTAAAGAATGCCGGCGCCACTTACCAGAGGCTGATGGACAGAGTCTTCGCCGACCAGATAGGGCGAAACCTGGAGGTTTATATTGACGATATGGTGGTCAAGACCGCGGAGGAGGGAAGTCATTGCCAGGACCTTGAGGAAATCTTGGGATGTGTAAGAAAGTACAACATGCGTCTAAACCCCTCCAAATGCTCATTTGGGGTTCAGGCGGGAAAGTTTTTGGGATACATGTTAACCAAGAGAGGGATAGAAGCCAATCCAGATAAATGCCAGGCTATCATCGACATGAGGAGCCCCACGTCCGTCAAGGAGGTCCAGCAGCTCACAGGGCGTCTGGCGGCGTTGTCTCGTTTTCTGTCGTGTGCGGGAGACAAAGCTTTTCATTTCTTCACGACGCTCAGGAAGGGGGAGAAGTTCGAATGGACGGCCGAATGCGAGGACGCCTTCATTAAAGTCAAGTCTTTCCTGGCCACTCCTCCAATTCTAACGCGCCCGGACAAAGGCGTCATTCTTTACTTATACTTGTCGGTGACAGAGCACGCCTTAAGTTCAGTTCTTGTCCAAGAGAAGGAGGAGGGCGAAAAGCCGGTGTATTTCGTTAGCAGGGTGTTTAAGGGCGCGGAGCTGCGATACCAAAAAATTGAGAAGCTAGTTCTAGCGTTGGTAACCACGGCGAGGAAGCTACGCCCTTACTTCCAGGGTCACCGGATCGTGGTGAAAACCAACCACCCGGTACGGCAGGTTCTGAAAAAGCCAGATTTGGCAGGGCGCATGGTGTCATGGTCCGTGGAGCTGTCCGAATATGATATCCAGTTCGTCCCCAGGGGCAGTATCAAATCACAGGTGTTGGCAGATTTTTTAGTAGAGTTGAGTTCACCTGCTGAGGCCCAGTCACCCTTCGTATGGATCTTATCAGTAGACGGAGCCTCCAACCTGAAGGGGAGCGGCGCAGGGATCGTGTTGGAAGGCCCGGATGACGTCCTGATCGAGCAATCCCTAAGATTCGAGTGGAAGGCAAGCAACAACCAAGCTGAATATGAGGCCCTAATAGCTGGAATGCAACTTGCCCGAGAAATGGGTGCCACGAATCTCAGGGCGCGGAGTGACTCGCAGCTAATGACCAACCAGATTGCAGGAGAGTATCAGACGAAGGACGGACAGCTGACGAAGTATCTGAAGAAGGTGCAGGAGTTGGCTCAGAGCTTCACATTTTTCGAGGCGACCTATGTGCCGCGCGAACAGAACTCCCGAGCCGACATCCTTTCAAAGTTGGCCAGTACCAAGAGACCGGGTCATAACAGAACGGTGATTCAAGAAACGTTGGCAACACCCAGCACGGAAGCAATGATGGTGGGCGCTGTCCAGGCCGTAGATGGAGGGTGGATGACACCAATTATAAAATATTTGGAGGGTAATTGGTCGCCTGCTTCAGACGAGGAGGAACAAAAGATGAGGAGGCAGTGTGCGAGATATACCATGCAGGCGGGTAAGTTGTATAAAATGGGTGTGGCGACACCGATGCTGAGATGTCTGGCTGAAAGTGAAACGCAGCTAGTGCTCTTGGAGGTTCATGAGGGCGTATGCGGAAGTCATATAGGCGGTAGGGCCCTCGCCAATAAGATCGTTCGCGCTGGGTACTACTGGCCTACCCTGTTAAAAGATTGCGCCGATTATGTCAAAAAGTGTGACAAGTGCCAGAAGTTTGCATCTCTCCTCCATGCGTCGGCCGAAGTCTTGCATTCCGTCACCTCGCCATGGCCGTTCTGCCAGTGGGGCGTTGACATTCTCGGCCCTTTCCCTTTAGCGCCAGGTCAGCTGAAGTTCTTGATTGTTGGGGTTGACTACTTTACTAAATGGATAGAGGCGGAGCCCGTAGCCAAGATCACTGCCGAAAGAGTCAGGCGTTTTTATTGGAAGAAAATCATCTGTCGGTTTGGTCTGCCCAGGTGCATTGTATCCGATAACGGGACACAGTTCGCCAGCAAGACTGTCAGAGACTTCTGCAGCGGACTCGGTATCCAGACAAAGTTTGTGTCGGTTACTCATCCCCAGGCGAATGGATAGGCCGAGTCCGCCAACAAGGTAATTTTGAACGGGCTCAAGAAGAAACTTGATGACGCCAAAGGCCTTTGGTCTGAGCGACTACATGAGGTAAACCCAGTTTAATTGAGTACATCCTAGTGTAATTTGCAAATGCTAGTCCGTCTGTTGCTTGATGGGATACGTCTTGTTATATTTTCGAAAACATGACTTAGTATTTTTTGTGTATTTCTTGTGTTGCTCATGTCATTACTGAGTGTTCAGGTACTTTGGTCGTACCACACGACACCCCACTCGTCCTTGAACGAGACGCCGTTCAGAATGGTATACGGGGCGGAGGCAATGCTGCCCGTAGAAGTCGACACGCCCACGTGGCGAAGGGAAAATTTTAATGCTGAAGGTAAGGGCGCAATTTTTTACCGGGGATATCTCCTGGGACGACGCCTATACTGTATATATTCGCCATCATTTATGAAACTACTCGACTAACAATGTTTATTTCAGAAATCTTTCAACTAACGCTGTCTGTTTTGTAAGATAACGAAATTGGCCAAGCATGCGACTTGGATATGCTGGATGAAATAAGGGAGGCCGCCCACATCCAGGAGTTTGCTGCGAAACAAAGGGCAGCCCGAAAGTACAACTCGAAGGTGGTTCCCAGGGACATGCGAGAGGGCGATCTTGTCCTGCGGCAGGTGGTGGCGCCAACCAGGATGGGTAAGCTGTTTCCAAATTGGGAGGGGCCTTACAGAGTCCGTGAAAAGCTGCCCGGCGGTGCCTATAAGCTGGAGGAGTTATCCGGGAGCGTGGTCCCTAGAAACGTGGAACGCCGTCCATCTGCGTCACTATTACAGTTAATTGTTCGTTTCATTAATTTGTAATTTGCTTCTCGTACATTTGCAAGTCGGGCGAGCTCCCGCATGACATTTTGTAATTTTGCATTGATATTTAATAAGGTTCTGGGGTGGCACTCTTTTCCCCTGCAAGGGCAGGGGTTTTTAACGAGGCGCCCCAGTTCTTCAATAAGCATCTTGATATGTGATTAGGAAAGACCTACTATTTAAGGCGGTAAGACCCCTGCGGCGCTAAGACCTACTCTTAAGGCGGTAAGACCCCTGCGGCGCTAAGACCTACTCTTAAGGCGGTAAGACCCCTGCGGCGCTAAGACCTACTCTTTAAGGCGATAAGACCCCTGCGGCGCTAAGACCTACTCTTTAAGGCGGTAAGACCCCTGCGGCGCTAAGACCTACTCTTTAAGGCGGTAAGACCCCTGCGGCGCTAAGACCTACTGTTTTAGGTGATAAGACCCCTGTGGCGCTGAGACCTAAAACCACGTGGCAACAGGGCCCTAGGCCAATGAGCTTGCCCCTACACGCTCAAATCGAAATCAATGCAACGGTTTTCTCGTAAAGTCCTCGGAACACAACATGTCGCCCTCACAGGGTTTATCCGGGGCACTCACGTCTGGGCTGTGTAACCCTCGATGTGATGGCGTGTCCCACAGGAGTACAACTAGATTTATGCAGAAACAATAAAACGCGGCAGAGTCTAAAATTATAGCGCAAGATACTCGAAAGCATAAAAATACACTCAAGTTGAAAGACGAACGTTTGATAAGTTAAAATAAAGTGCGAGTTAAGGGCGCAAAGCGCACGCTACAGTTAAGACAAAATCATAACGTCAAAAGGGCGTTACATGAATAGCATTAGGGGTTTACAAACCAAAAAGAAATAAAACCTAAGCTACTCCTCGTCCACAATCTTCCCGTCCACAACAGTCCGGAACAGGCCGATTTCTTCCAGGGAGGCTTCTGGGTATAGGCAGGCCACTTGGGCCTTCGCCGGCTCAAAGCCCTTCTCCTCGGCCAGGACGCTTTCTTCCTCAGATGCCTCCAGTTGCGCCCTCAGATCCGACATCGCCGCTTGATGTGCCTCGGTCAATGCTGTCTTCTCTTCAGACATAACCTTGGCAGCTTCCTCTGCTTTGGCCTTGGCAGACTCAGCCGTCTCCAGGTCTTGGCGCACTGAAGCGAGTTTCTCCTCCGCCGCCTTCCTCGCCTCCTCAGACGCATTGAGGGCGCTTTGCATCTGCGCCAATGCGCTCTTGTGCTCCGCCCTATGCGCCTTCTCCTTCCGCTCGAGGGCGAAGAAATCCTCCGTCATCACCTGGCCCAGCAGGGCGCCCTTTAAGAGGTGGACGCCCATCATCTTTTGTACTTGGGAGAACTCCATGGTTTTCAGTCTCTTCCTGTCGTATTCGAAGTTGAAGTTCTCCCGCATAAACCCCTCATAATCGAAGCTGGCGTCCCATAGCGAAGGGGGGGTATCTGTCACAAGGCGGGTAGCAACATGTTAGTCCACAGTAGAAATACAAAGAGTTATAAGTAAAAGGACAGGAGTTCGGTTTACCAGCTTCCATTTCTTGAGAGGTCGGGGGTTGAGGTGGTTGGCCCTCATCCGCCCGTTTCCTCTTCCCTTTGGGCGACACCGTGACGTCTGCTGCGGCCACGACCCGGGATGGGATGGCGTCGATGGCGCTCGCCTCCCCTGGTACTGCGGTTTCGCCGGCGTCCACGGCTCTGCGTTTCTCCCGCGTCATCAGGCCGGCGGGGTCACTCCTCCCGTGAACATCGCCTTCTTCAGCCCTTTTCTTTCTCGCCCGCTCCAGGGCCAGTTTCTTCTCCGCTGCGGACTTCGGCGCCATCGAATCTGCTTAAAAGTCAAAGAACTCATGTCAGCTAAAACACAAACTAAATTACTGAATGACATCGCCCATAATGGGAACAAGTGCTACCTATGTATTCGCCAAGAGCCACGGGGTCATGTTCTCTGTGGATAAGCTCCTTTACGCTTAGAACCTCCATGTGCTCCAGGAAGTCGACTACGTCTTTCTCCGCGTCGCTCAGCCTGTCGTAGTCGTAGCCCGATACAGACAGGGGGTCGCCGGACCAGTATAACGGAAACCCCTCACCGCCGCCTTGGCCCATGAGAACGGGAATAGAGGCGTCCAGCCCCCTCACTTTAAAGAATTTCCTCTTCCAATTTTTGTAGTTGTTTCCGAAGAGGGCGAACAGACCCCAACCCTGCTGCGAGTTGATGGACACCCACGAACCTTTCCCCACTCCCTTGGTGCAGTAGAAGGAGAGAAATGCGCCCACTGTGGGCGCCAAACCCAACCCTTGGCATAAAACTTCGAAGCCTCTGACGTATGCCCAGCCGTTAGGGTGAAGTTGAGATGGCGCTACGTTTATAGCCTTAAGGAGCGCAGCTTCGAAGGGCGTGAAGGGAATCCTTACCCCCAAATCCGTGATGGCACAGGCGTACATGTAGAACGCCTCATCTGGCACCCCTCGTGGGCGACGCATGTAGACCTTTTCCCCTTGGACGCAGGGTTCGGTGATAACATCCGCTTCATCTCCCGTGGAGGACACCGCCTGACTCTCACGGAACTCTGCCACCCTCTTCTCGGTGCTGAACAAGGAGGACTGGGCGGCCACGTTCTCATCCACCCACTCGACGCCCATTTCAGATCTCGCCATTTCCCCCTCTCGCTCACCAGGTCCTGAAGAAAAGAGAATAACTACGTCACTATCATGGCTATTGCTACTGGAATCACTTAACTCTGAGAAGAGGGGGGCGGCACCGTCGTCGCTGTCAGAGCTCACCTCAGCAGCGACGAGGGGGTGTCCAAAGTATTGTCGATCCACGAGCGCCCAGTCTACCGTCCCATCCGCCCTTTGGGCGGCCCGAATGGCCGCATTCCACACTTTGCGTCGCTCCTCCAAGAGGGGAGAACCCACTGAGTTACCCTCACTATCACACTCCCGTATCACTACCATTTTTCCCTCTTTACAAATGTACTAAGAAGCGTAAGCGTGAAATGAGAGGAGTAAGGGGGTTACCTGTTCTTACAAACGGGAAGTAGGTCGCAAAATTCGCCGGCGTGCTAGCAGGAAGCAGTTGCAGGAGATAGGTTTCGAAAGGAACAGATAGCTCTAAAGGAACGGATGAGGAAGGAACGGACAAGCCCTATTTATAAGCGAAGGGCCTCGAGTTGCGAGCGCGGTCTGAAACGACGCGAGATCGAACGGTGTCAAGGGCCCGTCCTTTCAGTGCTGTGCGGCTTGATTTGCATCGAAGCAAGGGAAAGCAGACGAAGCCCCAGCCGTCCAGATGTTAGCACGAACGGTCGTTGCCCATCCACCGTCGGATTTCATTTAATTAACCCACGCGCTGATAGGGTGTGGGCATCCGTAGGACACTAGGGTGGGGAACAACCACTGAAGCGATTAGCAAACCGCCAACCCTCACTGCAGGTCGGTATTTCATGACGCCACATACCAGACACTAACTCGGCTCCATTGAACGATTTTTCGTAGTCGCCCACTAGGCTAAAACCGAGCATACTATTAATCACTTCGCCTCTTTGAGACTTGTGCTTGGAGGGCTGTGTACCGTCATCTTATTCCTCTCACGACACGTGGCAGTCCACCCCGGCCAGCTGGACCTCATTGCCCACGTACCCGCCACGTGGGCGAGATCGGGCACCCGCAGATACAGCTCGGGTACGGAGCGGTTCCCCAAACCACACCCGTAGCGAGCTGACCTTGTCAATACCCGAGCTAACGGTCACAATTGGACCCGTCTACCAAGTCTTTCCCACGTCCCCATCGTAGACCGGGCTTCTCGGACGAGGACCAGGTCACCGCTCCAGGTGGCTGGGGAATCCCGTGAGAGCCGGCCCCATTTCCCTAGGTTGGGGGGACGTATAAAGGGAGGGTTGCAACGGTTCGCAGACCATCACGTTCATTTTACACAGAAAAAACCCTAGCCAAGCTCTTGAGTCTGAACATCGCTCAGGGGGTTGGTACCATTGTTCACCTAGCAGGAACAGTTGTGTATAT
This sequence comes from Medicago ruthenica, assembly GCA_018208015.1. Taxonomy (NCBI): domain Eukaryota; kingdom Viridiplantae; phylum Streptophyta; class Magnoliopsida; order Fabales; family Fabaceae; genus Medicago; species Medicago ruthenica. The sequence continues at coordinate 66,819,784 of CM031375.1, read as the reverse complement.
AAATGGTGGGTGGCCCGATCGATAGACTCTGATACCATGTAGGAAAAAATGGGTGAATGATGTTCTCATTTAATTTATGCATGAGCAAAAAAATACTAAAATCCTAAATTAAATATGTAAATAGACAAATATTCCAACAACTTTCAAAGGTGTAACTCAATTTTTCTAAATCATAAATCCATAATATCCTGGATGGTAGCCTGTTCGAAAAATGATAGACAATCACATACTAATTAGGATCAGGGACGTCTCTAACATATTGAAGGCCTTGTTCTAATTTTGGATCCTATGCAAGAATTTAAGCTTATAAACGTATCAAAGCCCTCAAAATTTTGTATTTATTGATCGGAATATTAAATATAATTAACATTTAATTAAAGAAATGTTACAATTGTTAGTCTAGTAGATAAAGAATGGCCTTGCTACAAAGGGAACCTAGTTCAACTCCGATTTCGAGAGAGATAGACTCATTGAATATAATAATATTAAATGACATTTTCCATTAAATGGAGGGGATTCCAACTCCTTTTGAAAGTTTGCCAACATAAAGTTGTCATAAAACTCTTCCTTTTGTGACTCATATCGAGTCATTAGGGTATACTTTATATATATGTTCAATATCAATACTATGTTGGATTCACGTTCATGTTTAAATTCTCGCTTCCCAATGTTGCTTGCACCCCGAATATCCTCAAGCTACAAATTGGAGTGTCTAGTAGTCGTGCGTTTAAATGGAATGCCAACGTGGGGTCAAAACGTACACTAAGTATCATTTTAAGTGCTTTCAACGAATCGGTCGAAAAAACCTGAGTTTGAATATTGATTGGAACGATCATTTGATCAATTTTGCTTACCTCCTATCTCGAATTTCGGATCACAAGGACTTCATTCCCCGGGAAACCAGTTGATTAAGATAAATACATAAATTAAAAATATTTATAAAACGATTAGTGAGTGGAACATTTTACACAATTATTTTTAGAGTAACACTTTCTCCCCTAATAGAAGCTTTAATTACACTTCCCTCATCTCTTAGATAAAATATACACTTGCATGCAATGAGAAGTAAAAACTTTGATTAAATTATACACTCATCCCTTAAGCGAGACTTAAATTACACTCATCTCCCTTAAGAATTAAATATGTACTACATTTTAATCCATTTTAACATTAATAAATATTTTTATGATATTTACTAACTTTGTGCTGCCATTAAAATAAATAATTAATTTCTTTATAATTTTCAATGTCAATGATAATTAAATTTGAATATATTATTATTAATTTAATGATTTATTATATAAAATTCATTTTTAAATAGCCATAGTTAGTAGTTTTTCCAATATTTTAATTTTATTTTGTATTGCTTCATATTTTGTAATAGGGTTAAAACTATGGATTGAGCCATAGACTCGGCTCATATCTCTATTACTCTTAAAACACTTCATCATTTCAGGCTTCGTGTTGGGGGGTTTTGGACTTGGCCATAGACTCAGCCCATATCACTATTTTCAAATGGGCCTAACAAGAGTGTTAAGCAGTTCACTATTCAAAATCCCTTTAACCTCTTAGCTTGGAGGGCAAGGCAAGACCGACTCTGAAGAAGATATTAAGAGCAAGCAAGCCAAACTTCAAGGACAAGTAAACTTGTAGAATATTATGACAGAAAAACCCTAAATTTTTCACACACACACATATATATAAATTTCCCACATTTATTAACACTTCTTCATGTCCCCTCTCATCAAATGAGGGACTTTTTAACATAAATTTTAAGATGGTATCAGAGTCTATCAATTTGAGCCACCTACCATTTATACACGCACAAAGTCCAATAGTGCTGGATGTTAGGGGATGTATTGAAAAAAACTCACAAAACCCACATTGAATGTATAAGACTCTTGATAAGAATTTATAGATAGAGACATTACTTAGTTTACAAATTGATTCTGTAAGGACGAGTTAGACGCAATATAAATTTCAACAATTTATAATATAAAATGTACTTTTAAATAGCTACATCTAGTAGTTTTTCCAATATTTTAATTTTATTTTGTATTGCATAATATTTTATATTAGAATTTAAAACTATATGCTAATGCTATTGTGAATCAAAAGTTTATAAAACAAATATTGTTAATCTAAATAAAGAAAAATATGCATTAGAATTTTGATTTATTAAATTGAACCCGCGAACCACTTTCTTTGCACCTTGTGTGTTAATTTTTATCGCTAAACTATTAGTAATAAAAAAATTAGGCCAAATACCTATAAGGGTCCTTTAAGTTTAACGTTTGTATCAGATTAATGCTTTAAGTTTTTTAAGTTTCAAATTAGTCATTTAGGTTTCGTAACGTTTGCAACGTTACCCTTTTTCATACAACTCTGTTAAATCAAGCTTGTTTGACTGTTAAACGATGACGTGACAAGGTCAAATCATTAAAAAAATATTTTTTCTGGGTTTTCATCTTCTTCCTCTTCAACCTTCATCATCTTCTCTCCCTTTTCAAACTCAAACCCACTAAAACAAAAACACCATCATCATCTTCATCTTCCTCAACTTTCCTTTTCCTCAACAACACAATTCTCAAAATTACAACAACACAAATTAACCTAAAAAATCACTTTCCTCTATCATCACATCTCCTTCAAAAACCATAACCACAAACACAAACACAAATTTGATTTATTTTTCTACTTGGATTTATTCTCCTCTTATTCAGATTATGTGTTTTCATTATTCTCCTCTTGTTGTTTTTTTTTATACTTCCTGTTCCAATTTATGAGATCTTTTCCTCTTGTGAAGCTTCTTTTCATTGTTGTTGATTTGGTTCTCGTGTTCGGGTGAGATGTGGTGGTTGTGATCTGATTCGGCCATGAATAGACGATGATTCAATTTATATAGTGTGACAGACTTATGAATGATGAACATGGTACTTGTTTTGTCATAGTATGTGAATGTCATACCAAGTTATTTCATGTTAATTAAGGAGAAATTATAAAGCAAAAAGACACATTTAAGAAGTTATCCTAAATTATTGAACAAGAACTCAGGGGGTGTGTATGAATTGAGATGTTTTGAGCATTTTGAAAGAGATCAATGATTCATTCTCTGGTACCACCACCAACATTTGTTACCTATTTTTACGGAACAAACTATTATTAAATGAATCATAAACCAAGTATCCATGTGTGTACGTCATAAATTATTTTTACGACATAAATATAGTTTAGTGTGTACCGTATAGTTTACGATACTTTTTAAAAATGAGAGCACTGAACTTTAGTGCAAGATACAAGTTGTTTAAAAAAGAAAAACGTGTACTCAGGGTACTACTTTTTTTCACGTTGAACTAGAAGTCTATGCTATTTTTTTTTTCAGGGAAAGTTTATGCTATTTATGCTACTCCCTCCATCCTTTAATATAATACTTTTAACGTAATATTAGCAAAAAAACCTTTTACGAAATAAAAATTGTTTCTAAACATAATTTTTTTTACAAATATATCATTTATTAATACTTCTCTAAAAAAAATCATTTATTAATACTATCAATTTAACTAGAAATATAAAAAGTTAACATATGTACCAAAAGAAAAAGTTTAACATAGAATTATATATATAGAGGCACATACACCAGATAATTTAATAATAGTCACACGTATTTTCCATAAATGTATTAATCCAAACAATGTTTTTTATATACTTGTGATTTTCGTTACAAGGTCTTATAACAAATGACGGATAAAGTATACATTAAAAATATACAACCATATGTGTACTACAATTGCAACTATATATGGTGAGCATTTTTTTTTAAATGTTCATGTTTATCTGCTTATGATAATTTTTTTTCTTTCTAAAGAGTGATAACAGTATTTATAAAATATGAAGGCATATTAATATATTATGAAGGTGTAGATGTATATTTATCGTGGACCCGATTACTTGTTGAAGTCAGAGAGGACCCAAATGTGTTGGGCATGTTTGAAGTTTCAATATATTCCCAAAAGGCTTGGCCACCAATAAAATAGTGGCAAACCTTCCCCTTCCCACAAACACAGCTGCAATGTTTGTTATTCGTGTATGCTTTGCAAAAAGCTCCTGAATCTTAGAATATAAAAATAAGGATACTACTATCTTTTCAAAAATAAGGAATAATCCGTCAATTAAAAAAAGTAAGGAATAAGTCTACGTCATATATAAACTGGTCCAAAGATACATGTTAAATTAATGGCGAATTATAACTTAATGTAAGTTATATAGTATTTCCGTATTGTTAGTAAATAATAAATGATGGGAATAACTAAAGGGGTGTATTGAATTAGGATTTTAAGAGATTTTAAAAGACATTTTTATCATGAAAAAGTTTTGTGGTATTCAATCAAGACTCTTTGCAACTTAAAAAAAGTATTTTGGTATTCAATCAAGACTCTTTGTCATTTAAAAAAAGTCTTGTGGTATTCAATCAAGACTTTTTATCACTTAAAAAAAGTCTTGTGGTATTCAAAATCATTCAAATTTTGAAGGATTGTTTAATAAATTGGATTTTGATGGATTTGGTGGGATTTGCTAGTGAAATTTTAGCATGAAAAAGTCTTTTATGAAAACATGAGATTTCTTAGGATTGTTTTTTCTTTAAAAAATTTATTATCTCTCTCCTCCCTTCTCTCACTCTCTCTTTCCTCTCTCCCTCACTCCCTCTCTCTCACACTTTCTCTCTCCCCCCTTCTCTCTCTATATCTCTCACTCTCTCTTTTCCCTCTCTCTCTCTCTCTCTCTCTCTCTCTCTCTCTTCCTCTCTTCCTCCCTCCCTCTCTCTCTCTCTCCCCCTCTTTTCGCCCTCTTTCTCCATCTATCTCTCACTCTCTCTTTTCCCTCCTCTCTTCTCCCTTCTCTCACTCTCTCTTTTCCCTCCCTTCTCTCTCTCTTCTCCCTCCCTTCTCTCTCTCTTCCTCTCCCTCCTCTCTCTTCCCCTCTCTCTCTCTCTCTCTCTCTCTTTATCTCTCTCTATCTCCCTCATAAAAAGATAAAGTAAAATAAATAAAAGAGTTTGTATTGAGAATATAGTGTGAAAGATAATGTGTTATGATCATTTTTTTTAATGAGTCTTTAAAAATTCATAAAATCTTTTGAAATCCATAAAATCATTTGAAATCCTTTAAAATCTTATGAGTTAAATCCATTGAAATCCAAATTGTAAATCTCAATAGTCTTTTAAAATCATCAAAGTCATTAAAATCCTGCAAAGTCTTTTAAAATCCTTAAGACTTTTTTAAACAAAAATTATCTTTTAAAATCTTAATCCAATACACCCCCCTAAGAGTGTTTAGATTAGATAATGTAGATCTCCTCTAATTTAACTAAGGTTTTAGGTTTGAATTCAATCTTGGACATACAGTGGCATTAAAACTTTTAAGAAGAGTTTATCGTTCATTTGAGTTTCACAAGGATCGAGGGATTAATCTCTCAGTTGCAAGTAAATGATACCTGCTCTACGTCAAAAAAAATAAATGGTGCGATTAGTAGGACTTGTTTTGTAAGCAAGCTAAATTTGGTACTTACTTTTTTAATGAATGATGGGGATTGGAGAATGACGGATATTGTTATAGATTAATTTTTATTTTAAAAAAAGGTTATAGATAGATCAATTACTAATTAATATTGGTATGCATAATACATGCAAGTGGGATAAACAAACATATTTACACATTTCGCCGTAATGTGCCAGGCATAGAAGTCTTCAAGATCTAAAAACTAACTTCAACGATAATTAAACTCCAAATACTCTCTCCGACCATGTTTAGTTCTTGAAGAACAAAAACTTTTAATATTAAAGCATTTCTGAAGCATTGTTCAGAGAATGAATTTTTTGTTTATATTATTGTTTATGAATCATTTGTGATATAGTTTTTTTTTTTTTTTATCAAAGCAAAGTTAACTATTATCATTAATAAACCAATGTTCAATACAAGAAGGATAAGAATAAAAAATACGGTGACTAGTCCAAGAACAAGCCGCCCTAGCTAAAGTATGAGCAACCATGTTCGCTTGTCTCCTAACAAACTTTACCTCAAAGTTGGATTTGTGATATAGTTTTTGAAGAACTAAAATATTTAATACTAAAGCATGTTTGAAGGATTGTTCGATGGATAAATTTTCTTGATCGTTGTTTATGAAGATTTGAGAGATATAATTTTTGAAGAACTAATAATTAAATATCAACTATTCCTGATGGATTGAAAAAATTGTGATTTTTCTTGATCACTATTGTTATAGATTTGTGGTTTTGTCCTTGAAAAACTAGACCTTTAGACTATGATTGAAGTCTATAAGATCTATTTGGTCTTAATTAGTATGATTATGAACAAATGAGATTAAGAGAATAATTATTTATATCCCTTGAATATATGCTCTTGAAATAGTAAAATTGAGAAATTAGGTTCAAAAATATTTTGAAAGGATTAGTCACGGTTGTGATTTAAAAAAAGAGAGGTTGTTGATTAAAATGATGAAATTTCATCTCATAAATTGAACTTTATTCTTAAAATTGAATAGTTATAAATGTTTGTGGTTATGACTTTTTCTACTCTCTAACAATGGTGTACCAAATATTATGCAAACAAACCAACACGATGTTGGGAACATTGAAAACATGATTTCTCCCCTAGGAAAAAAAACCAGATTCGATTTCTGGAGTCGTCCAATTAGAAGTTAGTTTAGCTTTGATAAATAACTATAAAAAACATATGCTTCGTTGCTGACTCGAGGATTAGTCTCATAGAGGATTCAAAAGAATTAAGTTGTGGGGATACCTTGTGGCGCCTATTGGGGGTCAAAGATCTTAATTATAGTGAGTTGGGGAAAAAAAAACTATGTAAATAATGATGTATTAGCTCATGACTTTGTATAATGTGTACAAGTAAAATGGTCCTACACCATGCACAAGTGTGTTTTTCATCATTAGATCAATAAGTCTCATCATATCTCATTTTATTAAGGCTAAAATATGCATTTCGTCCCTGTAAATATGGCTCGTTTTGCTTTTGGTCCTTGGTAAAAATTTTTTTTTAAAAACACCCTTGCAAAATTTTCTGTCTTTTAAAAAAGCCCCTGACCCCACTTAAGTGATGATATGGCATGGTTTTCGCCACGTGGCAGTTGCTGACTGTGCAACTTTTGCCACGTGGCGATGACGTGGCATGCCACATATATAAAAAAATTAAAAATTAATTTTCGGATTTTATTAATTGTTTTTATGCATTTTTGAAATTAAAAAAAGGTTTGTGTTTTATAAAAAAGGTATGTGTTTTTATTAATTGCTTCATCTTCATCCTATTCCCAATCTTCTTCTGCGGCTCCTTCAACGCATTCCTCGCTCCACTCCTTTTCTTAAACAAAATAAATCCATAACCCTTAGATTTCCCTGAAACCTTATCCGTAACAGCTTTACAATCCTCAATTTCACCGTACTGCGAAAACGCGTTAATCAGCGTTGCTGAAGTAGTATCCCATCCCAAACCATGAACAAAGATTTTCCGATGAGAAGCATCACCATCAGCAATCTTTCGAATCCGATCCGCAACATCACGATGCTTCGAAGCCGCTTCGCAAAGAAGACTCGAGATCTGTTCTTTTGTGAAAGGTTCTAGAAGCTTCTGGATCGGTTCATCGTCTTCTTCTACTTGAGTTTGTTGTTCTTCTTCTTCTTCCTCTTCTTCCTCCTCCTCCTCCTCCTCTACTTCTTCCTCAACTTCTTCGTATTCAACTTCTTCTTCGACTTCTTCGTATTCTTCGCCAGGGATGTATGGTTCCGGTTCGGGTTCGGGTACCGGGTCCGGTTGATGTTGTTTGAGCGGTGGTTCATCTTGTTGAGAAGCTTTAACGAGTTTTCTCTTTCTCACCATGATTGGTTGTTGTTGATCGAGTGAAGTGAAGGTTGTTACTAGGGTTTTCAGATTGGGAATCAATCACGTTGAAGGATGTGTTTTTTAGAATATAAAATAGTAGGTATCTTATATATCATACTTTTAAAATACTTTTTTAGAACACAAACCTTTTTAATAAAACACAAACCTTTTTTTAATTTCAAAAATGCATAAAAACAATTAATAAAATCCGAAAATTAATTTTTAATTTTTTTTTATATATGTGGCATGCCACGTCATCGCCACGTGGCAAAAGTTGCACAGTCAGCAACTGCCACGTGGCGAAAACCATGCCATATCATCACTTAAGTGGGGTCAGGGGCTTTTTTAAAAGACAAAAAATTTTGCAAGGGTGTTTTTAAAAATTTTTTTTTACCAAGGACCAAAAGCAAAACGAGCCATATTTACAGGGACGAAATGCATATTTTAGCCTTTTATTAATGATGAGATTTATTCATCGAGTGGTGGAAACTGTAATGAATGATTTAGATGAGTCAAATAATATATTTATTAGGTCCAAGCCTATTTTAGAGTATGAGTCATGGTTTTGTAGAAGGATCTAGAGAGATCCATTTTGATGAGTCATTTCCTAAGTTGTTAGAATCCTTATGCTATAAATAAGTGATTGGTCATTTTAATCATTATCAAAAATAAATTAATGAAGAAATTAGTTTATTAGATTAGTTAGTTGTAGCTTATTCTATCTTTTAGTATAATTTCTCTTTCATTTATGAACAACCAAAAAATTGTTCATAACATAAACTAACTAATACATGAAGTAAGACTTATCTCACTTGTGCATCATAGAATTGACCTTAACTCATATATATTGTAATAGTTCTTAATTTTTACAATTGTAACTTATCTCATTTTTTATGCATAGAATTATACGGTGAAACACTATTTCAAGGAAAAGGGGATAAGAAGAACATGTGATAGTTAGCTAGTCCCTAAAGAACTAGATAATTTCATGTTTATATTTCTGTTAATCCTTTTTTATTGCCATCTTCTCTTTTTGTGTTACCTTATGTGGAAGAAATAACAATGATCATATATGTTATTATATGATTTTTTTTAAGAAATGCAAACCAATTTAAATTAAGGTAGATACGAGTATTTAGTTCATATATTTTACATGTGAGGGCGTATAAACACACATGTGATGCGCGTGAAGACGTATTGCCAGCCACGCGCTGCACAACGGTCTTATTTTTTGACCGTTGAACACTCGGCGTTCATAGCCCCACGTGCGGCGCGCGTGTCCCTGATCCTAAAAAAGGGGATTTTTGGGTTCCCCTTCTTCACAACCCTAATTTTGGCTTCTTAAACCACTTTTTCACCCACATTCAACCACAAAAATTCATCCCAATCATGGCAACCATTCTCTCTCTTTTTCATTCAAAAACTCCTAGTTGAACATCATTATACTCTAAATCTCAAACCAAATTCCAAATTCCTCTTAGAAACCCTTTTTCTACCGTTTTCAAAATTTCTTCTTTTCAAATCACTAAAATCATGATTAATAACACTTGTTCCTTTTACCCAAATCTCACACATTTTTGAAACACAACATATATTCTACCTTTTCATCTTGAAAACCTTTTCTCTTCATCCATTCCAAAAAATTCTTTTTTTAACAAATTAACCCTCTTCCTTCTTCAAAACAAGAGATCATGGTTTGCATGAGAACAAGAAGTGAACCCACCGAGACTCCCGCTTATGAGTGTCGTAGGTTTCTTAGCAACCTGTGTCGTCTTATAATTGTAGTACAAGCTATCATTGTTGGGGATGATATTAATGTAGGAAGACTAATTGCTGATGATATATGCATGATAGCAAATGAGACGCGGTCAAGTTTCATATTAGGACATTGTAGCATAATCACTGACCTTTATAAAGCTCAAGATGTACCTAAAACAAATATTGATCTACCTCAAAGGATAGCAAATAGCATTGATCAGACATGGTTTCAGAAGCTTAGAACTTTAAAATTGCGACAACGTCAACCTAGGCAACAAGAGTAGGAGAAGATTGAGGAAGAAGTAGCAACACCACAAGTTCAACCTAGCTATGACATACTCTCTCTAGGAATTTCAAACACTATAATTGACCTTGGAAAGGAAATGCACATCCCAGTACCCTACTTCAATCATGATCATGAGTTTTCAGATGCGCTGCAAAGGATGAGGCTAAAGGGGGAGGACACAATCTCTTTACGATATTTTTGGGCGCGATAGAGGAATTATGGAGCACCATTATCATATAGAGAGTGATGAGCTTGAGCACATGATCACACATGATGCCATCCAATTTGATTTTGAGGAGCTCATGTTTAGGGAACAAGAGCAAGATGAGTATGCTTCTTTGTTCACATGATATGGATTTAATCAAGAGTTTCACTATGGCTCTTCATCTGGAGGACAACAATGATTCTGGCAGGGTTAACCTTAGGATGTAGCTTAAGATTCCATATGAGATTCCAATGTCCTTCCACCCTATGTTGCATTGCATCGTTATTAGCATTCATTATCTCACGGTAAGCACTACATACCGTATACTCACCATCCTTTTCAAACTTCCAAGTTGGAGCGTTAGAAAAAAATTCAAATAGAGGGGTTTGGAGGATTTAATTGGCTGTAACATAATCAAAGAAAATATTGACCAGCCCCACACTTCATTGCTTAGCATGCAGTGTTAATAGCTTTGATACGGTAATATGTAGCCATGCTACTTGTTGTTGGGAAGTCGGAGAGATACGACCCGCATTAGACAACCATGTTTGATTCCACAGTGGTATATTCTCACCCAAAACTAGGCTCCATTTGAATCCATGCTGACGACATCCTTCACACTCTAGAGTCCACGCGAAACATAACTTGGATTATGACCAAGATATGAACTAAAGTAATCACCTAAAGGAAAATATTTACCTTTGATTAGTCTACTTATTAACGCATTCGAATTTGAAATAAACTTCCAAACCTGTTTGCCAACCATTGCCAAATTGAACGCTTTCAGACTCTGAAACCCCATTCCACCAAAAACTTTAGGTGTAGTTAAACATTCCCATTAGAGCCAATGTAGTCCTCTAGAATTGCTAGTACCATGGCCCCACCAAAAATAATTTAGCATCTTCTTACTTTTGTTAATATGAGTTCCTGACAAAATAAACACACTCATAACATAAGAAGGAATAGATTTCAATACTGATTTGATTAGAACCTCTCTACTTGCCTGAGACAAACCTCGACTATTCCAAGAATTGATTCTATTCTAAACTAGTAACATACCCGTGCATCCGCACGGGTACCCGTTGGTCGGGGATGATTTATAGAGTAAGAACTTGAATATATGATATTTGTATATAAAAAAATTATTTGAGTATATGTTAGGTTCTTTAAATTGTTAAAAAATGTTTTAATGTTAATATATATTTAAATTATTTAATATTACAATTAAAGAAAAATATGAAATCAAACTTATAATTTGGTTAATGTTTTATCATATTTTTTGTTTAAAAATTTGATCCCTTATTTTTATGTCTATGAAATCAAAATTTTGATATGGGTTTTTTATGTTTATCATTGACAAAACTTACTCCCTTTTTGTTTTTAAAAATTAATTATAAATAACAATTTTTGGTATGGTTGTTTTTACATTTGTCATTGATAAATGTTCCTGTCAAAGTTTTATATTTAATCATTATATTAATTTGTGTATAATATTATTATGACATGTAAAAAAAACAATATAAACATAGAAATATTAGATTATTGTCAAGATGTTCATGTTTAAGTCTACATAAACATACGATTACAACTTAAGGATGATAGCTAAATTATATTATCTAGATTTAAAATTTAACAACTTTGATAACATTTAATGTTGCCATTTTTTAGAAAATCCATCCTAAGAGTATCATTCATCACAAATCCATTAAGTTCAACAAAGTATTTATAATATGTTCCAAATTTTGTTGTTATCTTATCTTCCCTGATATTTCTATAGATATCGCATGAAACGTTGGTGCCTTGAGATTCATACAACAACACTCTAGTAACAAACTCGTGCTGACACACGGGTACAGTAAAATTTTGTTGTTTGAAAAATTTAAAAATTTGTCTATAATCTTTGTGAATTTGTTTATAATAATTCTTAAATTGAAAGATTTTATTTATAATTAATTGTTTGGTTTTGAATAAAATTGTAAGTTAATGGTAATTAATTGGACCTTTAAGATAGTGTGTTAATATTGGTACGTAATAAATGGTAGAGATTATTAGTAAACCACAAAATGAAATATATTAGCGATAATTGACAAACCTTATATACATTAAATATATACATTAAACCTTGTATATTTCACAAATATATTATTTTACACGAAATACATGACAAATATAATAATTGTTGATTGAAAATTTAAATATAATAGTGCAACCTGGTCGAAAGACATTGTTTTGGGAAAATTTATTGAACATAGGTCCTAATTTGGTAGTTAATTTCCGATCAGTTAATTTCCGAAAGACATTCTAAATATGATCTTTTACATGTTTGAAAGTAGCTTTCTTACTCCGACCTATCATAAATGGGAGACCAAGATATTTACTTGTACCTAACATTTGCTTGACACCACGAACTTGCACCATGGTTGCACGACGTTCAGCGGACATATTTCTGCTACAAAAAATATTAGACTTTTGCAAGTTGATCGCTTGTCTAGAAGCCTACTCATACGTACCAAGATATTTTTCATCACTACAACCTCATTCTCCCGAGCTTTGAAAAGAAAAAGCAGTTGCCTGCAAACAATAAATTAGATACAACTGGTGCATTTATGCAAATAATAGTAGCACGAATAACATTGCACTATATGCTTCACGAATTAAAGTTGAAAGTCCTTTAGAACACAAAATAAAAAGATAGGGAGAGTGAATCTCTTTGTCCGAGACCTCGACCTGGAACATTATGACCCACCTTCACCCCATTCACCAACACATATTAGTCCACAGTCTCGACACAAAGCATGATCCAACTAAACCATTGCGATGTAAACCCTAGTTGAACTATAATATATCTCAAATAGTCTCAATCCATTCAATCGTACGCCTTACTGATATCAGGTTTAAGAGCAACATCACCTTGTTTACCTTTTGCTTTAGCCTACATATAATGCACAATTTCGATAGCCCCCGTAGCATTATCCAAAATGGATCTTCCAAGAACAAAGGCATACTGATTTCGATAGCCACCATATAGCAATAGGCCACCATTCTTTCATAGAATCTTGAACATCACCATTAAAAAAATGTAATATATATATATTGTTGGAACGTATATGTATTATTGATTTATATAGAACCACGAGATTGCATAGGTGCAGGATAATTAGAATTATAGGCCACTTTATGGTTTTAGTATAATTGTGTGTGCTTAACATCAAGTTAAATAGTCAACTTCAATGTAAAGTAAATAATTTGAGTGCTCGTAAAAAACCGTGGCTATGAAAACAATATCTCTTTTCATTTTTTTTCAGATCTCTTAATAATTTGTATTAAAATAAAACAATTTGATCGAAATATAATGATATAGATTTATTGATGACAATATTTAATATATTTTTTTTATTTGTTGAGTGGGAGAGATAGAGTGTTGTTTATTAAGTACTGACATTAAAAAGTATAAAGTAAGTGACACACATATATATAACTTAAACATCTGAAATAAAGAACTCTATTGTGTATACTCTCAATGCATGCTTGAATTCACTTGTGATAAAGTCAAACATGATTATGAAGATTTAAATTGATTTGATATGTTTAAGAGTTCTGTAGTAGTATTAATTTTGTTTTTTAAAATTGATTCTTAATTGAAATTAAGGTTTGTAGTTTTTGCCTCTTAATATGATCTTGACATTTAAATTTATTGTTTAATTTGTTTTTATACAAATTATTTTGTCTTCGAACTAACTTTTATAACTAAATTTAGTTTTACATAATCAATTCAATTAAAATTATTTTGCATGAATCGTTGAATTGAGTGGACTCGACTAGTACTATGTCACATCATTTTATAACAACTCATTTATTTTTATTGTGCAACTCTTAAGAACTTATGAAGAGTCTCACATCTTATCTCACATATTAATATTTTTATTTACATTTTATCAAGTAAAAAGAACCAACAAACAAAGAAGCGAATGATTTACATTGTGTTGATGTGTTAAACATGAGTTAAAAGTTTCACATTGAATAAAAGAGTAGATGTTGCCGTAGTTGGAATACAACATTATGTTACATGGTGTTAAAGACTTGAAGGAAATCTCGACTAGAGTCAGAGGTGCTATAAACACACTTAGTTGATGTCCCACTTTAGAAGCCACCGGGACCACTAGATTGAATTAGTCTACACCAAGTCATTACAACGACCCACACCTCTATCAAGTCAAGTTATCATCATTCTCCAACGGTCTATACCCTCAAAACTTATATAAACCTCAATGCTCAAAGTCAAACTAGACCATTTCTACCTTTGATTGTTTCCATTTTCTTTTCAATCATACATTCAATGCCACTTCTTACATGTAAAGTAATATTTTCAAATTTAATATTAGTCAAATATAAGCAAATTTTAATTACAACAATAAGAGCAATTACATATTTTTTTTTATTAGGAATATGATATGTTGTTGTAACGAAGAAAGTAATATTCTTGAGAAGGAATAAAAAAATTGTCCACCGACCCATTTGGCAATTGGAGAATGAGGTGTGCCATGCAAGACCACTTGTCTCCTTAGCGGCTATCCCTCAAAAGGAAATTTTGAACCCACTACAATTAATCATGTCATCTTTCTCAATCTTTTCAAGGAAAATGTTAATCCCAAAAATATTACTTCCTACATTTCAAAATGAATTTCACTTTAGCAAAAAAAATGTTTCAAAATTAATATTATTTTCAGTTTTCAATGTAATATTAACCTTTTCTTTTCAACTTTACCCTCTAATTAATGTAAAGTATACTACTATCAAAGCATTACTTTTTTACTTTATGGAAAACAGACCAATAATTAATAAGGACAATTTGGTAAAAAACAATTATGTTTCTTCTAATCATTACATTTTTTGATATGTGTGTAAACCTTAAACGACATTTATTTTAAAACAAATGAAGTATATTCTTTTTAAGAGAAAGAAAATCCTACTCCACTACTTATTTCCTCATTAACATGCTAAATATTAATTATTACTCCCTCCGTCCTTATTTATAGGAGTAGTTTACAAAAAAGTGTTGTCCCTAAATTTAAGATCATATACAAATTCCTAGGTGCATTAATTACTCTTTTTCCAAATATACCCCTTATTAATACTATCAATTTGTCTTGGTATATGAAAAGTTAACATTAAATATATATTTAATTAAGGTTAATCTAGTAATAGTCACACATATTTGAGACAACTTTATTACTCTAACAACTTTTCTTAATACACGTGATTTTTGTGAACTACTCTTATAAAAAGGGACAGAGGTAGTATACTTTTTATCAATTCTTTTCTCTATTTATAATTCCCATTTTAATTATTTGCAATTATATTAATAACATTTTTAGTTTAGTTTATATATGCGACAATGTAATTAAAAATTTACAAAGTTGTACAATTAAATATTATAATCTATATATGTAATAATATTATTTTTAAAAAATAATTAAATAACTGTCTACATGATAAAATTGAAATAGACTATTAGGGTAAATCTATATTACACTAGGTGAGTTGGATAGTTCAACAATTTTTTTTTTAATAAAGTTCAACTTTTTTTTTACGTTAAATATAAATCATAAAATTAAAATAAAAGTGAATACAAAGACTGGGGGCGAAGGACCTGATCCAGTCAACCACCCACGTAGTCAAACTCTAACGGATGAATAAAATTCAGCACATGAGTGGAACAAAAAGGGTAACAACAACCCTAAACGAGTTTTAAACAAAACCCAAAACAAACACTATTCATATGAACACGGCGTCGAGATCCAAAGAGAATAAGCACAAACCGAAACTTGAACTCAACTGATTTGAGTTAAAAGATAAAGAGTTAGAAGTCTTGAATTCAAACTCGGACGAATGCATAAAATTAATTTAACAACTAATATTTGTTTTTGGAGTGACAATTGATATTTGTTATTAAAATAAATAAATTAAATTATAGTAATTTTAATAATTTTGTTATGCTCTCACTTAAATAACATAATATAAGGGAAATACTTGTAAAATATTACATAAACTATTAAAAATGAAAGTTTCATTTTTATTAAATTTTTAACCATTACATTAAATATACTTAAAAAAGAATGAGGAATATTTAATTTTAAAATTAATCCCTTGGAGTAACTAAGATTCATTTAGAAAGAAATCTTTTTCATTTTTCATACATAACAATTATAAATTGAACCTCTCATCAAATGATTAAGAGACGCGAATATATATTAATTTTTTTGAGCATATATACCACTAGTATCACACAATGTTTGTATTTAATATTTATTCAAAATAAGTAAATTATTTTCTATTAGAATTAAGTAGGCGTGTTCATGTTCAAATTGACCTCCTTTAAAAAAAATCAACTTGACAAAAAAAAAATAACAATTGAGCAAAAGAAACACAATTCACACAAAACTAAATTCTATTAAAAATACATATAATACTGTAATTTTTTTGAAAAAGTCAACAAAAACATTCATCGCAAATTTAAAGAGTCAAAAAAATAAATTTCAAAGACAATGTGTGACTTGAAAACCAAACAACTACAATCACAAAGTAGATTAACTTTAATAGTTTTATTTTATTTTATTAGTAGTATTTGATAATGGATTATTAATTCTAATACTATTTGTACTATTACGTCTAAATTCACCCTTTGACTTGTTGATTCTAAATTTTAAATGGTGAAACAACAAGTATTAACGCATTAGTATTTTGAGTAAAAGAATTAATCAATATTTTATAATCATTGCTAAATTTTATATATAGCGATACTTTTTATAAAATCATTGCTAAATAATTAATACCCTCTAAAAAAAATTAATATAAAAAATTCCAATTGAAAGACTCGACACACAATTGAAATATCATACCTTCGTTTTATATAACTTTATGACAATAAGAAATACTGTAAATTGTTTTTCTCAAACAAAACATTGTTGATAATTTTAATATTTTTTTTACCAAAATAATTTTTATAAATGTAAATATCACAAGGTGGTCTTGTGGTAATATTTTTTTCGCCCCAAATAAGCATATTAATATTAATTTCATAATTAATTTATAATTTTATTATTCCTTTAAAAAAAGCTACCATTTTTTTAAAGAAAAAATCGACTATCATTTTGTATAAAAAATTGTTCATTTCAGGAATCAAATTCGGTTCTCCCAAACGATTTATTATTTAGTAAAACTCATTATGCAATCATTTAGACTATAATTAAATTATATAAATATTTTGTTATTTATAACATAAAAAAGTATTTAGGATAAAGAATTTCACATTTATTTTGACCAACTCTCTCCTTTATTTTTGACTATATTTTGACCAACTCTCTTCTTGTTTATAACATATGAAATGTTTTTGATAAAAAAAGTATATGGAATATTTTTGGGTTTTTCTCAGTCTTGTGTTTTATATATAGAATATTTTTTATAATTAAATAGTTATTCTTAATTTGACCAAAAAATAATTAAATATTTTCAAATTAATTAAAAACTCGAAGTTTTTATTATTTTTACTTTTACAATAAGATACTTAAAGAAATAGCTTTCATTTTCATTCTCTTTCTGTGTGCTCTCTGCATTCATATTTTTTCATGTGACCGAAACAACAAAGTTTTTTCACAACCTTCCCCAAAATTCCATTTTTCAACAAGCTTTCAAAAATTCCTTCAAAACAAATCCACAAAAAAAAAAAACCATTTTTTTCATTCTTCAAAAAATCTCAAACTTTTTGCTTCCATTTTCGTAGCAAAATCAAAGCAAAAAAAAAACAAAGAAGATGAAGAAAGTGAAGCTTGAAGTGTTGACACTCCCAAACAGACTCACACTGATTCAAATTTTCATGATGATGATGCTTCTCTACATGCTTTTCATGAGCTTTGAAATTCCCTTAGCCTTCAAAGCAGGGTTAGGTTCAGAAACCGTAGCTAATATAGGAGTTTTCACCACCGACGCAATGCCACTTTTGGAAGAAGAAAATCACAAACAAAAACGACCCTTTGGGATATTATTACAGAAAGTTTCAACCTTGAGCTTTAACAATAGCTTTGAAGGTGTATCAGAGCTTCACAAGGTAGCAAAACATGCTTACAGTTCTGGTAAAAAGTTATGGGAAGAAGTTGAAAGTGGTAAAGTTAAGAGTTTTTCGGGTTTTAAAAAAGCCGAAAATGGTTCGGATTCGGATACTTGTTTGAGTTCAGTTTCAGTTTCTGGGTTTGAGTTTAGGGAGAAGTTGAAAGGGGTTATGATTTTGAATTGTGGGTTGACACTTTGGTCTCATGTGACTGTTGTGGGGACACCACGTTGGGCTCATGGTGAGAGTGATTCAAAGATTGGTGGTGTGAAAGATGGTGATGAGAAAGTTATGGTTTCACAGTTTATGTTGGAGTTGCAGGGTTTGAAAGCTGTTGATAATGAAGAGCCACCAAAGATATTGCATTTTAATCCTAGGCTTAAAGGGGATTGGAGTGGGAAGCCTGTTATTGAACAGAATACTTGTTATAGGATGCAATGGGGGACTGGTCTTAGGTGCGAGGGTTGGAAGTCTCATGCTGATGAGGAAACTGGTAATGTAAAAATGTCCTTTTTTTTATGATCATGTGTTTTTGTTTGGTTTTTTGAATTGAATTTAGGATAAGGGGTTTTTCTAGGTATTGTTTGCAAAGATTTTCTGTTGTTTGATTAATGGGGTAGCTGGGTAGGGGGTTAATTTTGTTGCACTTTGCAGTTTTCAGTTTAATCTATGCATGACACCGGTAATAATTTGAGAAAATAGAATAATTGAATGCAACCACATACATCGGTGCCAGACACTAGAAATGCCTTCAATCTGAAGTGTTGGTGCTATATAGATTTTGATTAATGGGGGTAGAGAGTTTATTTTGGACTTTGAAGTTTTCAATTGTAGTCTATGAAGCACTAACATTGACACTGATAATAATTTGAGAAAATGAACTAATTGAATTTAACCACATGTATTGGTGTTGTGTCATTGTTAGACATTGAGACATGTCGAACGCTAGACACCCCTTCAATCTGAAGTGTCGGTAGCACCATAGATTGTAACGGTATTGGGGAGTGGGAATTCTTTTTGCATCCTGCAATTGATAACACTGGTTTGTATTTGGTTTTTCAATTGAATTTTGGATGACGGATTGTTTTTTATATTGTTTGTAGAGAATTTGTGTTGCTTGATTAATGGGGTTCTGGATATTATTTTGGAGTTTTCAATTGTAATGACATTAGGGAATGATGATTCTCTTTGCAATATGTAGTGAATGTGATTTCTTTAGTTCTATGAACGAACATGATTTGTGTTTTCTACAATTAACATTGTGGTTTGTTTGCGTTTTGAGTTGGGAAAAAGAAAAAGGGTATAGTTTGATGAAACTTTTACAATATTAAACAATTTTGTTTCAAAATCTTAGAAGGGGATTGACTATCATGTATCTTAATGAAGACAAGAGTACTATACAATCATTAATGATAACATTGTTGTGGCTCCCATTGTAAATGATTGGAGAATTGTCTTAGGTGGTTTGGGGACGTGTGGAAAACACTTACCGCTATGGAGACTTGGATAGCTGTTGATCAAATGAGGAATAGTCCAATAGCTAGAGATAGAAATTGACTTAGACGGAAGAATAGTCCAATAGCTAGAGATAGACATTGACTAAGACGGGAGAATAGTTCAATAGCTAGAGATAGACATTGACTTAGACAGAGACTAAAGAAAATTGCACACGTCAAATAATTCAGAGCTGTTTTAGCAGTAAATGCTCTATCTTTGGACCTGATACGCGACAGGGATTTAAGATATCAATTGATCTATGTTGCTAACTCTGATAGCAATTTATGGCACCAACTGATACATGTAGCCGACTCCATCTAGTGAGAAAACATCTGGGTGGTTGTTATTGTTGACTATCATAAATTCTATCTCAAAATTACAATTTTTGGAAAGATGGAAATCATTGGATGATTGTGTAACACTAGTTTTTGCTGACTGAGGATCAAATTTCTTTGATATTATTCTTTTCATTCTATTTTTTTAAATAGGATATTTTGTATGCATGTTTGTTTCATTGTTTTTTCCTTCTGTGTCTTGTTACAAGGGACATTAATTGTCTTTGCTGATTTTTGTGATTGTATTATGAAGTTGATGGACAGGTGAAATGTGAGAAATGGATTCATGATGATGATAATCGATCGGAAGAGTGGAAGGCAACATGGTGGTTGAACAGACTGATGGGACGAAAAAAAGTCGTGCCTGTGGACTGGCCGTATCCTTTTGCTGAGGGGAAATTATTTGTTCTCACCATAAGTGCTGGCTTGGAAGGTTACCATATTACTGTAGATGGGAGGCATGTGACTTCCTTTCCGTATCGCACAGTGAGTACTCTAAAGTCTAATCATATCTGATAGAGAAATCATTTTTTGACATCTAAATTTTGATCTTAAAAACAGTATCTTTTGCTTTTGTGTGTATTTTTGAAATGCGTGTAAGCTGTAGAAGATAAAAAGTACAAGAGATAAATACCTATGATATCTGTATTTTGATATTCAAATAGCACAACGCTATCTGATATCATCCGCCAAATGATTACAAAAATGTCTTTATTGATGTTGTCTTCTCATTTTGCAGGGCTTTGCTCTTGAGGATGCTACTGGACTATCCATAAACGGAGACGTGGATGTGCACTCTATATATGCTGCTTCCTTACCTACATCACATCCTAGCTTTGCTCCTCAGATGCATCTTGAATTGCTTCCTCAGTGGAAGGCACCACTTGTTCTCGACGTGAACGTCGAGCTTTTCATCGGTATCCTTTCCGCTGGCAACCATTTTGCTGAACGGATGGCAGTGAGGAAGTCATGGATGCAACATAAGCTAATCAAATCCTCACATGTCGTGGCTCGGTTTTTCGTTGCCTTGGTAAGAGAGGCTGCATCTTATATCTACCCTAAATAATGATAAAAAATCCATGAATAGTTTACACAATGTTTTGATCTTACGATTTTTCCATTTCTGATATGATAGCATGGAAGGAAGGATATAAATGTGGAGATAAAGAAAGAAGCTGAGTATTTCGGCGATATTATTATAGTACCATACATGGATCATTATGACCTTGTTGTTTTGAAGACCGTAGCCATTTGTGAATATGGGGTAAGTGATCGGAGAGGAAAAAATGTTGCTTATTCATATTTTGTACACATTGTTAAGTTGATTTATTATTGATTGTTGTTGAACACAAATTTTTGCAGATTCGCACGGTTGCTGCTAAGTATATCATGAAGTGTGATGATGACACATTTGTTAGAGTAGATTCTGTCATAAGTGAAGCGAGAGAAGTTCAAACTGATAAAAGCCTTTATATGGGAAATATGAATTACCACCACAAGCCTCTTCGTGATGGGAAATGGGCTGTAACTTACGAGGTATAAATTTTCTTTTGGTTTTTCTGCGTTCTGTAGTGGTTATTTTATTTTTCTGTTTATACCTATGTTTGGCTTTTGGTGGACATTCTCTGCAGATTCTGAGATGAAAATAGTTACTTTTATTAGTTATGAGCTGAAGTTCTACCCGGTTTTGAAAATTCTATGCAATGATATTTATGACATTCACTATCTTCGACTTTTGTTTTATTTTGTGGTTTTGGATTGTCATCTCTGAAAACATTGTTTAATGTGTTCTCATTTTATTTTATTTTGTGTAATTTTCAGGAATGGGCAGAGGAAGAGTATCCTCCCTATGCTAATGGTCCAGGCTACATCGTCTCATCTGACATTGCTCGGTTCATTGTATCTGAATTTGAACAGCAAAGACTGAAAGTATGTCTGCAAATCATCCTTTTCTAGTCCCTCATTCAGAGCCCATTTGTTACAAATTCCTTTTTAAAAAACACCTCTTTTTAATTAATCACATTTAGAGTATTTCATTTGTTTGTTGGAGTAATTTTAAAAAGATGAATCTGAAAAAAATGGAAAAACTACTTAGATATGAAACTATTTTGAGTAGTTTCTCTTAAAAATAGTTATTTTTTTTTCAATTTTTAAAAGACGATCTTTACTTAAAAATCTCTGAAGGATAACGTTTAAATCATTGAATATCGAAATCACTTTTTTTAGTCTGTAAGAAACTAGCCCTCAGTCTGCTAGTCTCTACCCCTCAATGTACTTTGTTGTATGTTACATTGCATGGATGTATATGAATATGTTAATAACCTCTTAAACTTTGTACACATGTTTGTGTTTCGATACATGTAAATCTTGGCTGTTAACCGACTTTGACATGATGCAGTTATTTAAAATGGAAGATGTGAGCATGGGAATGTGGGTTGAACAATTCAACAGTACAAGAGAAGTAGATTATGTGCACAGCTATAAGTTCTGCCAATTCGGGTGCATCGAAGATTACTACACCGCACATTACCAATCGCCAAGACAAATGACTTGCATGTGGGATAAATTGCAACATCAAGGTAAACCACTTTGTTGCAACATGAGATGACAAATATATAGAATCACAGCTAGGAAAATTACATTGTCATGATAATCTTTATTTATATAAATGCGCCCTCTTTGGAGGCGGTTTTGGCTCAAAGTATCGTCGTTTTTACCCTTATTTGATCCATCCTCTCACCAAAAAGAACAGAATATATAGCCTAAGCATGTTAATGTTATATATATATATATATATATATATATATATATATATATATATATGTCGAGAGAGAGAGAGTTGCGAGAGTTGGGTACTACAGCGATCGTCGAAGGAACAAACCAATGGTTTGTAAATTTGTAGTGTAGACTTTAGAGTAAGCGGAATAAAATTATTTTATTTTTCTTCTTTGACTTTATTTTCATATGATCTTTCAAAGGGGAAATTAATATTATTTTTACTAAAACACTCTTAAGTAGAGTGAACCTCAATATATAAGGGTATGTTAGTGGAAAAAAATTAATAAATGTTGTATTGATATTTAAAGTGACAATTAATTTGAGTTAGAGAAATAAAAAAATAAAAAACGACAATTATGAGACGAAACGGAGTAACTTGTATGCACCGTAAAATGTTTAACATAGATTTTTTTAAGGGAATGTTTAACATAGATGTTCAATTAGTTTTTACTATTTAGATATTTATGTAAGTATTTTTTGAAGCAATAGAATGATATATGTTTAAATGGTGAGATCTAAACCTACGTCTTTGTTAGACAATTATATTATTGGTGTGTACTATAAATTAAAGGCTAAAATGCACTTTTGGCCCCTCAAGTTTCACGAACTTGCGATTTTGGCCCCCCAAGTTTGAAAATAGCACTTTTGGCCCCCTAAGTTTCACCCCTTTGCAAAACCATGGTCCCCCTTTGACCGAGTCAAAATCAAGGGGGGCCAAAATTTTGCATGGTTTTGCAAAGGGGGTGAAACTTAGGAGGCCAAAAGTGCTATTTTCAAACTTGGGGGCCAAAATCGCAAGTTCATGAAACTTGGGGGCCAAAAGTGCATTTTAGCCTAAATTAAATTTGTGAAACTTGGTGTGAAAGAAAGTCATACTCGGTGGAAGTTTTTGGAATAATTAAATCAAACGATTTGTATATTTTATTTTTCAAGAGAATAATTGATGTCGACTATATTTATTCAAAAAAAAAATTGATGTCGTTATACTGATTTTATTTGGAAAAATATTCACGTGTCATATTGGAAAAATATTCACGTGTCATAAAACTCACGTGTATGCTAAACTATGCGAGGGGTGCAAGATTTGATAGATTGATACTCCTTTCGACCACATTTATAAACAACGGTTACTTTTTCAAGTTTATAAAAAAATTTATGTATATGAACTATATTTAATGAATATGAAAAATAAATAATTCTTTATGAATAAGACTAGAGGGAGTACCTTATATGGAACTCACCTTATATAGTATTAAATAGACCATTTATTTGGAAGAATTTTGCGTTTACTACTTGCCGAGGGGAATTGAAAAAAATTGAAAGAATTCCACTCTCTTACTGAGTCTTTTTTGGGGCAGTCATATTATTGAATTAAGCTTTTAGGGTTATTGACGGAAAAGGAAGACTTGCTTTTTTATTTTAGACACGGATACTATAATTTTTTTTTTGGTACAAATAAGATATTTTTTTTAAAATCAATTAAGTGTGATTGAAGTAGTATATAATTATTAGTGAAAAGACAGACACTCACATGTACGTTTTTTCGCCCTTTATATTGCGTTAATGTTTGTAAATTATGAATCATGTATTTTATGAAATTTTGATTTAGATTAAAAGTATAAGTATAAATGATTGTGACTTTCAAAATATAACAAACACAACAAACCATTTTTATCTTTTTCAGTGACAAAAAATATAGCAAATACAATATAATTTCTTATCTTTTTCAACGACGTCAACAATATAACATTAATATTTCCTATAACATTATCATTTAGAAATTTGTTTGAAGGTATAATTAAAATAATGAAAAAGTCAGTCCAAAATCTCATCTTTTTTAAGTATATAAATGTGGTACTCCAAAGTCGTCTCTTCTAAAAATACCCTCGCAAAGGCCCCTACATTTTTTAGTTAAATGTTTTTGTTCATTGAATAGACACAAACTAATCGGAAGCTTGTTGTTTCCACTTCAACTGTTGCTATGACACTCTAGAAAATTACACATTTATCTCCATCGGCAGTTAACTGCCGCCGGATCTATGTGTTAAAAATGTCACAGCTGCAGTTAACTGCCGCTGAACAAGGCATATCGACAGTTAACTGCCATCAGACAAGTTTTTTAGCAATTTCAAAAATGAGAACATCAACTTTTAACTAATCGTATGTTCCTATGTTTGCACAACTTGTGTTTATGTATTCATTTTGTTGAATGAAATGTTCATTGAATAGACCACTAATGTTGAAGGATAGATTTTTAATTAAGTGATTTTAGGATAACCGGCAAATGAAATGCCATATTCGTCTATGTAAACAAACAAACAAACTATCAAACCATCTCGAATTTTGTCTGGATCAACACGATATGTGATTCATGATAGACCAAGTTTAAATATTATGTGGACCGTTAGATTTGCACGTGTAGCTGATTGTATGATGTACCTACAGGTATTATATGATTTCCCTTTCTCATAAATTAAAAAGAGTAAATTACAATCCCCTTCCCTAAAAGAAGCTTGAATTACACTCCCCTCCCATCTTATGTTAAAATATACACTCCCCTCGTTTGAAAAGTAAACTTTATACTCCCCTCTCCTATGAGATGCTTGAATTACAATCTTCACCCTTAATAATTAAATATGCACTACCTTTTAATCTATTTTAACATAAATAAATATTTTTATAGTATATACTAATTTTGAATCACCATTAGAAAAAATAAATTTGTTTCTTTATAATTTAAATGTTAATGATAATTAAATTTAAATATTTTGTTATTAATTTTATAATTTGGAGTATAAAATTCACTTTTAAATAACCATACTTAATCGACTTTAGTAATTTCACATATTTTAATTTTATTTTGGGTTGTTTCATACTTTATAATAGGGTTTAAAACTACATGTTAATGGAATTGTGAATAAAACATAGCGAACAATATGTATTCAAATTTGATTATATAAAAATGGACCCGCAATACTATTTTTCTTCGAAGTGTGTTATATTATTTTTTTTGCTAGATTATTAGAAATAAAAAAATTATTGAGGGAGTAAAGCGTAGAATTTAACATAAGAGGGGGAGGGGAATGTAATTCAAGCTTATCTCAAGGGAGGGGAGTGAAATATTTTCCAATATGTTTTGAATAAGAGTGAGAGAAGTATATATTTTAACATAAGATGGGAGGAGAGTGTAATTCGAGCATCTTTGAGGGAAGAGGAGTGTAATTTACTCAATTAAAAAAGATCAATAATTTAAGATACTAATTACAAAATATATTTTATATCATTTTATATGATTCATCAGCTAATTTAACTACTAATTTTATCAAATATTTTAAATTTAATCTAGTAATTTATATCACTAGATTATCATCAACTATAAATTCGTTCGCTACTGATTAGTTCATCCTTTATTTTTTATCAAACAAAACTTTAAACAGCCTAATTATCCGAATAATTCTCCCATTTTTTTATTTGAATTTGATTTTCTATTCAAAACATTTTGTACTGCGAATTACGACTTCAATTGTGGGGACCATATTTTAAATTTAGAGATACGTAGTAAAGTACTACATTTTACCCTTAATTTACAGCATCTGCTTGTATTGGAAAAACACCCTTTTACATTTTTGATGCATTGAAAGAGATACATAAAGTTGGACAACATGCAAGCTTACAACAAACTTCATAAATTCTGTCGTGCTTATATTTTCCAATTGATGCATTAATATATTTTCATATTTTTGTTTTTTTTTTGTTTTATATTTTTCCCCTTCTTTATAAAAATGGCCTTTATTATTTATAATAGTTGCTAATGTTAGATATGCAATGCAAATGGTGCTTTCCAGATGAAACTTCAAGCCAATTGGCAATGCCCTTTGTGAGAATAAATTTGTAGGCTTAGGTATAAAGTAGAAAGAAATAAAAGGTGCTTAACAAAGGTAAGAGATTCTTCTTTACTGGATAAAGAGTTAAAGAACATCATAGACTTGGAACCCAATTCCGTATCTTTTTCAGTCTATCCATGTTTCCTTCCACATGTATACACACTTTAAAGATGAGTGAAGGCTCATAAAAAATGGAAAGCTTAATTTAGTCTGTAAAAAAAAAATAAAAAACAACTTTTAGTTTTTAAGAAAATATAAATTGAGATAACTTAATGTAAGTTTGGTTCTGCGTCGACAATAATTGATTTTGAGTGAATTTTGTAAAATTGATTTTAGATAAAAGCGAGTTGAACGTAAAGTGATTTATGTTTATATCTATTTATGTAAAAACAGATTTAACAATAAATTAGACAAAAACAATTGTAGAAGGCAAAAACTACAAATTCTAACCTCAACTAAAATCAATTCTACGACCAAAATCAATTCCCTTTAAATAATTAAAACATGATAAAATCAATTCTACAATCTCTATAATATATCACTTTTGACTCTTTAGAATTTAAATCAAACATATGTATATATTTTTGAGTTAATTGAGATAACTTAGGCATTGTTTGGTCTGCCTTTTTTACAGTCCAAAAGCTACTTTAAAACAAAGTTAAAATTAAGGACTTTAAGAAAGAAGTTAAAGTTGTTTGATTACTTTATTTTATTTTTTAGTTTTAAAGCTATTTTTAAATTAAAAGTTGTTTGGCAAAATATTGTACAAATATATAATAAATAAAAAATTGTTAAAATATTTTTTGAAGATAAAAAATGTTTAAAATATTTTTTTAGTAAGTACTTAATAGATATTGTGTTTGACCTTCCTTCCCCTTAAAATTGTAGAGAAGTATAAAAAAAGTCAGGTCAAACGGTAGCTTAGTTTCTAACCGAACATTACTACATTTTTCAATTTAGTTCGGATAAGGATTAAGTTATCTCGATTTACTTTTAAAAAATTAATGTTTTTTTCTTAATAAATAAATATATGTTTAGTTTAAAGTCGAACAATTATTTCTCGCATTCTAAAGCACTTCCATGTGAAAATAGAAAAGCCATAAGTCCTTACTTCAAACTGAGTTTGGGTTTAATGCCATTCCACTGCAAAAACAAGCATTTTTGGAAGGTGTGTTTTGTTGTCAATGTAATCCTACATAATTCGAAAAATTAATATCTACAATTGAACACAAAATAATTAATAACTTTAGCCAAAAATAGTTGTTTACTCTATCCTTTTATGTGTCTCCCACTAAATTATTTTACACAAATTAAGGGTAAGCTATAAATCAAAGAAATAAAACACCAATTTTATCAATTTAAACTTATTAAGTAACGATGTATTTAATACTATCATAAATGTAAAGTGGAAAATATTAACTTGAGAGAAAAGTACATAATATTAATTAAATAGTACAGTTGAAAAAAAATAATTATTACATTTAAAAATACAAAATGAAAATTATTTTTAAGTGTTTTTTTTTAAATGTGACACTCATCATAATGATGATGAAACAGAGAGTTTATGCTGATTCAAAAAAATAATATAATGAAACAAGGAGTACATTCACACTACCTAGTCAGTCCATTACCAATTCCATAAAAATGGTTTTTTGTTTTTTTGACATTAACTGGCTTTAGTAACATGATGAACACAGAAGATTCAAATTAGTCAATTACAAGTTGCATGTGCACACATTTTCCACAATAGGACACAAGAAATAAATGGCTTGATTCTCTTAACCAATAAGTCATACATAATCTCCCCCATCCAATTCATTAAAATTCCATACACTTAAAGATGTGAAAACCTTTACAATCTTGGGTGATCATAAGCTTGATTGTTACCATCCATAGCTTACAAGATGAGCCTAATCAAAGACCATGCCACAGGATATATCAACCAAGCAAACCCTGAAAACAGAAAGGCCAGAACAAGTCATTAAAAATGAACGAAAAAAGTAGGCTACATATAAAGTACCTACACAAACACGAAAACTCGATACAACACTAACGCTGATAATAATTTTAAGAAAATGGAATTAGTTGATGTAACAAGCTGTGTTGGTGTCGAGTCAATGTTCGATACAAACACGTGTAGACAAGCTTTAATCTTAAATTTTAGTGTTCCTTTTCAAAAAAAAAAATCTTAAATACTAGTGTTACATAGATGCAATTGACAAATAAGAAAGGGAGGAACTTTGCTTACCATTTCTAAAACCATTATTATAAGATGATGTGAAGAAACAATCTGTAGTGGTGTTAATTCCATTAGGACAGTTGCATAAAAATGAATTATAAACTTCACTATATCCACAAAATCCAAAGCTCCTTTCACATGCAGCACAAGAGCTAGGATAATCATTTGTAACACTAAACTTGTACTTAAGTGCAATTCCATAGTTCCACTTTTCAGGATCAATTTGTTGATCATTGTAATTGTAAAAACTTGTATATGAACTGCATTGAAGCTTCTGAAGATCCATATCAAACGACGGACCAAGATTGACAGGTGTATAAACACAACATGTCGAAATCGGAAGATTAATATTAGTACTAACAGGCCTACAAGAATACATAACATCACAAATTTGTGTATTTTGATCACATTGAAGCTTAGAATTGCTTCCATCATCATAACTTCTCGATTTGCATATCGACGATGAGTTCATCGAACAATCTACTAAAGCGAATATGGTGCTATCATCGAAAGTAAAAGGCGCGTTCCAATCTAAGCCAAAGCCTTTGCTAGGTAGAGTACAAGAACATGTTGACATGGTGGGATCTGAAATGTATATGACTTGATTTGCATAGTCAATTGAGGTAATAGGGTAGGAGCCTGTGTGTGTTGTGAAGGTGAGTTTTTGTTGGCTGCAAGTTATATGTGGTTGAAAGCGAGGGTCGCCGCAACCGGGGCCGCTACCGAAAGGGTACTTGAGAGTTTCTTTGCCACAGTTTCTTTGGCACATTTGAGATTGGATCAAAGATGGAAGTAGGAAAAGAAAAATGGTGAGAAGAGGAAGTGAAGGGTAACTAAACTTCATTTTGTGAATGAGAGAATGAGGGAGGACAAGGAATGAGGTAAAGCAATGTTGTATGGAACAAGTTTTGCTGCTAGCATTACTATATATATATATATATCGAATTGTTGAAATAAAATGGAAGCAATAAGGAACTTGCATTTTTTGTTATGTTAAGATTTGTTTAATACTTTTGATTATATGCTGTTAGGCCTTTTGGTTTATTTTTATTGTGATATAATGTAAGGCTTTTCGATTTATGTACTCTTGTCGCGTTTTAAATTACTGTTGAATTTGTTTGGTATGAAGTTGCGTTTAGCAAAACTGCAGCATAAAACAGTGCCAACGTGAAGACTGAGTTTTTCAGTTTCAAACATGCCATTAGAATATGTTTAGATGCGCGTTTGGTTACTCTTTACGGTATCCCAATGTTTTACCATAGCGGGTTTGTAGAAGCAACAAATCATAGTTACCTAAGGTACAGTCTCAACGTCGTTATTGAATTTTCCAAATACAACTTATTGTTGTTCCATAAGACCTCATCTCGGCTCAATTTGTTTCGCTTTAACCCTTTCTTTCAATGTAATGGACCCGGTAATTCAGAATTCAACTAAAAGGTAAGTAAAATCTGACTACAAATTATTTCATGCCAAATTCAGATTTGGATTCTTCCGAACCATTTGCTTATTCTAGAATTCTAATTTGGTATGCTAAGGTTGGAATGGGCTATTTATTTCTCCTCACCCTCATATATTGATGTAGCAGGAGCATGCATTAATTATTTCAAATCTCACACCGAGAGAAATCACATGACCACATGCTTATTAACAACTCTACAGACAATTTTTTTTTCTTTCCAACATTAGTAAGTATGGAATTTTCGCAATTTTTTTTTTAATATTTTAGGAATTGAATTTGTTATTTTTTTTTGGAGAACTTTGTTATTATTATTTTCAAATGGCCAATATTAATATTATGTTAGGAGTGGAGATCAAACCAACGATCTCTTTATCATTTGTTCCTTAACTTCTCTTTCACACCCACCAAGTCATGCTTATATCTCAAATTATTATACTCCCTCCGGTCCTATATATAAGAAAATTTTTAAAAAAAATTTTGGTCCTATTTATAAGAAAATGTCACAACTTTTAAGGTGGAGTTATTGTTTAAAAAACTTTTTTACCCCTAATTTAATGTTTGTCTTTTTAATATTTGTGAATGTATTTAATGTTTCACAATTTTTTATGAGGGTATAGTTGTAAAAATATCAAAAAAGTTATATTAATTAATGATTGTGTTGGTTTTGATGTTTTTTTTTGTTTTTCTTCTTATAAAAGAAGCAATATTATAGTTGTTTTTTTAAGCGAAATTATTATAGTTGTTATACAATAGAAAATACTCCCTCCGTTCCTTTTTAATTGTCACTTTTTGACATTTTACACAAACCAATACAATCAATAAATGTTACTACTTTTTTATGCAATAAGTTATACTTTTACTATAATGACCTTATTCATTTAATATCTCAGTTCATATATTTCTCTCTCCGCAATAAATAACCAAGGGTAATATTGGTAAAACAACATTTAATTTTGCATTGAACTTTGAAAGTGACAGTTAATTAGAAACAAAAATTTTCTTCAAAAGAGACACTTAAAAAGGAACGGAGGGAGTAATGATCTCATAAAAGAAACAATATATACCTACTTCTTCTGTCCCCAAAACAAGGGTTGCCATACATTTGTGCTTTATGAAGGCTAATGGTTAATGCAGGCACTGCTTATAACAAGTAAAAGAGAATAAAACCAAAAGTTTTTTTTTCCTCAATAAAACTAAAAGATATGAGTAAAATAATACTGTAATGATTACATTTATACTTTTTATCTTCTTTTTCACCAATCCCTATAATTTTCTTTGTTATTATTATCTAATTATCATCCACTACAATGTGTCTTCAGCCATTTGGACAAAAGTTAGTGGAAGGAAGAATATTTAAAACGCAAATAACTTTAGAAAGAGAATATATTCATCTATATTTATACCTTTTCACTTTATTTACTGCATGTACATTATTTCACCTCTACCAAAAACCAGTATTCAACATTTACATAACAAACTATCAAATCAACATTTATTAAATATGTTGTTACCGGACACAACATGCAAGCACCAGTGGTCTAGTGGTAGAATAGTACCCTGCCACGGTACAGACCCGGGTTCGATTCCCGGCTGGTGCATTCTAGATTTGTTTTGTTCCATTAAGTGTTTTTTTTAGAGGCCAAATTATATTGGGCTCAAACAGTAGCTAATCTAGCCAAAGAGTGGGCCACCCCAATTACAGTTCATGATAGCAAAACAAAAATAAACCTTGTATTTAATCAAATATTTTTTTTTACAAATATTAAAAAAAAAACTTGTAAAAAAAATATTTTGTACAAATTAACTATAAGTATCTTCTATATTTTTCATAATTTTTTTTTGTAAATTATACCCCACAATCTCATATATAAAAAAAAAAAAATTATATCACATCCTTTAAAAAGTAGTTAAGTCATCGTGAAGTTACCTAAATTGGTAGGGATAATATATTG
Source organism: Medicago ruthenica (assembly GCA_018208015.1). Taxonomy (NCBI): domain Eukaryota; kingdom Viridiplantae; phylum Streptophyta; class Magnoliopsida; order Fabales; family Fabaceae; genus Medicago; species Medicago ruthenica. Next base: position 66,787,377 of record CM031375.1, on the reverse strand, counting down.
TAATATGTATGAACTGGGGTTCGAACAATAAACACCCTACTTATTCACCTTTAAGAGGTGAATTTATAACCACTAGACTATTTGACAAAAAAAAGTTGTTAATATTTTGTAAAATATAACTCAACTTGCAATGCTCAAATTGATAGGTTGTATATATCATCTTTACACGAGTTCGAACTCGAGACCTTGCAATTTTATGTATGAATATATGTGAATTTCAATGATGTTTATCACTTCGTCTAAAAAAAAATAACTTCATTTGATGTTCTCAAATAATTATAAGTGTAATCGTATTCTCTTTGATTAACTACTAAAATTTAAATTATTTAAACCAGTAAAATAAAATGTATCTCTACCATAATAACATTAAATATGGTGGAGATAATTACGTTTTGCATATATTTGCGACCATAAAACATGATTTTATTTTTGTTGCTTATATTTAAAAGTGGGTGGAGTATGTATTATAAATATAAGTAATATATTAAAATTTCTTCAAAAAGACGGTAATGTATAAATTTAAATCTTTTAAAAAATTTGAGTTCATATGATAATGTGTTATATTTGGAGGTTAGTGGAGTGGATGATAGTTAGCCTGAGAGAAAAATTAAAGAGACTCAAAGTTGATTTGAAAAGGTGAAATGTTGAGGTTTTGGGTAATTTTGAGTTTATGATTTTGCAGTTGGTGGAACAGATTAAGATCATAAATTTAAAAGCTGAAGATGGGGTTTTTACTTTGGAGAAGCGGACTGTAGGATTAAATCATGTTTTGATTAATGGACTTTATTAAAGGTCAAAGATGCTCAAGTGTTTTAAAGATCAAGGTCTCAGTTGAAAATTAGGGGCAAGAGGAATTTCATCCTGGCTTTGCAAGTGGGGGAATCATGGCTAGAAGATTATTTTCTAGACAATTTGTTGAACCTAACCATCATTGGCCTCTAATGTAGGGCATTAAGTTTACAAGTTTGTCTCTAGAGGACAATAGTGGTCTGTTTGTTGCATTTACTTAGGAGGAAATATCAGCGATGACGACATTTAGTGACGGTAATGAGAGTCCAAGGGCGGATGATTTTAACCTCTCTTTCCTTAAAAGGTTTATGGTGCTTATTAGAGAGGAGGTGCATGTTCTTCTCCAGCAATTTTTCTCCAACGCTTTGCTCCATATAAGTTTCTCCTCTTATTTTGTGACTTTAATTCCTAAAGTTGTTTCCCCTCAGTCACTTAGGGAGTTTCGTCTTATCCCTCTTCTAGGTTCTCAATATAACGTGGTTGCTAAAGTATTGGCTTCAAAGTTGGCCTCGGTGATGGATAAAAAAAATCTTGTCAAACCAGACAACTTTCCATAAAGGTTGATGTTTGGTAGATGGAGTGGTGCCGGTAAATAAGATCGTAGATTTGGTTAGAAAATTCAAGAAGGATTGCCTAATTTTCAAAGTGGACTTCGAAAAAGTTTATGATTCAATGAGCTGGAGTTTCCTGGATTAAATACTTAAGAGATTTGGTTTTGATGATAAGTAGAGGTGTTCAAAACCGAGCAAACCCAATAGAAAACCACATAACCAAACCAAATCAAACCGAAACCGCAAAAACGTGTTTGGTTCAGATGAACTCAGGCCACTTTTTCAGTCAACCGCGCGGCCGGTTTGTGGTGTTTATTTTAACAATCAAATCAAACCAAACCAAACAACAACATAAGAGACCCAATCCCAGTAAAACTCAACATGATATGTTTCTTATTTTGATGTAATGCAACATGCTAATTTTTTTTTTGATATGTCAAGAGCAAAATGACATCAAAAAGAATATTGTCTAACTAAGTTGGTACCCTACTATAATCTTTTGTCAATTTCTCATATATAATATTATTAAAAAAAGGGGAAACATACATATACAAGAAAAAACTAGGGGGACATATATATAACCTAGTAAATTCACACAAGAGTGTAGATCGACCCCAAACGAGAAAAACACAACTGCAAGAGACTTCTATTGCTCTAGCACGCATGCAAGAGACTTTCAATGCTCAAGGACAGCCCCAAGAGTCTATTCTATTGCTCAATTATAAGTGAAAGAGACTTGTGATGCTCAAGCTTCACAAGCAAGAGACTTCTATTTGTTTACAATATAAACAAATTTGTTCTTACACTTGATATACAATGGTAGTGTAAACTGAACAATGTTTGAATAGACTCTTAAGACTTTAAGATTTTTAAGATACAAAAGTTGATACAAAAATCCTAACTGTTTTGCGCTATTTGATTTTGGCAGAGTAATGGCACAATAAAATAGCAGAGTGTTGTTAATCTTCTTCAGGTCTTCAGCTCCTTATATAGGCAGGGATTTGAGAGATGTTGGAGAAGAGTGTCACCGCATTAAGAGTCATTGATATGCTTCAAATCAACGACGTTGGGTCATTGCCTGATATGAATAATTCTATTGGATAGTCATTCGAAAATCCTTTGCTGAAACTAGAAGTATCTGTTCATTCTTTATGTCCTTGAAGTCTTTTATCCGTTTCTACACGTGGTGATGACCTTGGGTCATGTCTTAGTTTTAGCCATCTTTTGATGTTGTTTTGTACATATTAGAGAGTCATTATTGATTTTTCATACTGAAAGTAGACATAGTTAGAAGCAATGGTCAAAGGCCAAGCGACTCTAGAACATGAAATTTTTGCAAAATTTTGAGAAGTTTTTGAGGTATTTTGATACTGGAATTATCGTGCCACGATGGACCTGTGTCGTGGCACGATGAGAAGAAGGCCAGAAGAAGAAGAAGTTCAACACTGGAATTTTCGTGCCACGATGGGATACCCATCATGCCACGATGAAGCTTTAAATGCGTTGACCTGTGATTTAATGAGACCATCGTGCCACGATGGACCTGTGTCATGGCACGATGGGTCAGTTTCAGAAACCTAGATTATAAAAGCCAAGTGCGTTTTCAGTGTTGGGGTTGGATTTTTGAACGAAGAAACTTAGTATAATACTGGAGATCGACTGTGGAAAGGAGCTGTTCAATTCTAGGACACTAGAGTTGAAGCTTTCCATCCTCTTTCTTATTGTGTAATGTCTCTCATTCTTGCTATGCTTTGTAATAGAAACATGAGTATCTAATTTCTCTATTGTTAGGGATAAGATTAGCTAGATGATGACTTTTGCCTTGTGACCTTAGCTTGATCATTGAATAAGTTTATTGAATCATATTTCTTATCTTTGCGCTTAATGCTTTTATTGATTGATCACCTTTAAATTGATGTATGATTCATATTGTGAAACAGAAGTTGAATGTATGAATGCTTTAAGATAAGAAATTCTCGCCTTTGTAATCTAGGAATAGATATAACCCCGTGAAACCGTTTAGTAATTCGTGTTCGTTCATGTTTAATTCTAATTTTAAAACTCACTAAGGAATTAGGGTTTATCTTAGAATTAAAGATTCTATCACTAAGGAATTAGGACAAGAGTAATTTAGAGAATTAGGTTATGATTCGTTAAACAAGTCAATTGATCATATCTAAGCGAGTAGCTCAAGTTCGTCGTTTAGTGAAACTCATCCCTGACAATCTTTTTATCTTTGAAATTCAAACAAGTTTTATTTTCCACAATTTTCCATTATTGTTATTAAACAAACTTCGTATCCTTTTGTTCAATTGAGTTCTAAAAATCACATTCTGACAGTTTAACGCAGTCCTCGAGTTCGACACTCAGTTTACCGTTTTACTTTACTACTTGAACGATTTCGTACACTTGCAAAAATCTCCATCACGTGGTCAGAAGAAGACAAAGCTGTACTCAGATCCTTTGATGGAGACAACTACAAAAGACGACAAATCTGACGTGGAGTCTGGGTCCCTCACGATCTGTTGAGTCTGGGGGTCTTCCAAGTCTGATGGGGTCTTCTGAGTCTGATGATCTTCACAGAGTTTGATGAGGTTAATCTTTAGCTTCTGAGAGACGTCATTTTCTTCTGATCCAAGATGTTGACTTCTATCATAGTCTTTTAAGTTTCTCTTGTACTTCTGATGCTTTAATACATGTGCAATACTTTGATGGATATATTCTATGATCCTGCACACTTGAACACATATTAGTATATCCAATTGTTCTTCCATACTTTGTTATCATCAAAACCTTAGAGGAATTGTACAAACCACTTTTGTTCCAACAAATACACCCTTAACAGTCAATTCATTTTTTTAAACATTTTACGAAAATGCTTTCAAAAGTTATAAAAGTCTAAGAGCTAAACTAATTACAATTAAAAAAATCAGCTACTAGAAGTTAACTTTTTAGCCAAAATGTTTTTACAACTAGTATGAAAATACGCGACAATTGTTAATTTAAATAGCCTTTACTCTTCTTTGATTGACTGGAAGAGCTAAAAAGAAAATTTTAACAAGAAAAACTAACAAATTTTCGACAATGAAGTAAAAGTAACATAAATTTTAGAAAATGGAAATAAGATTTTTTTCACCACAAAATGCACATGTATATAAATATATGTTCTATTTCTAAATCTAAAGTAACAAATCAACTATATTCGTAATATTGCTTCGTTAGACACTTTCACCCGAATTCGAACTTAGTATTTTGTAGTTGTGTGTGTGAGTTTCAAATAGTATTGAGATTGCTTTCAACCCGATCTTATCGAGTTCAAATAGGCAAAAGGTGGATTCATTGTGGTGGAGAGGCATTTCCAGAATTTGTGGTATTGTGGGGCATAGTGGGAATCGGTTTTCAGAGGGGGTTAGAAAAAGGACTGGGAACGGAAACAGGACATCTTTTTGGAATGAACATTGGTGTGGGGAAAAAGCTCCCTGTCTTCCTTTCCCTGAATGGTAAAATTTCTAACATGCCAGAGGTGGTTGATGGTATAAAACGGGTATATAGGAAATGAATTTGGGGCCACCTTATTTTGCAATTTCCGCCTGACTGGTGTTCTAGGCCGTAGGGCGGCTTCCACAGGAGGAATGATGAGCTTTCCATATTACACTACGAGTTTGTTTGGATAAATAACACAATCAATCACTTATAAGATAAATACTTATCATATAAGCTACTTTTATAGTCAAAAAGAAATTATATGCAAACTATTTCCTAGAGAGCTTATCAAAATTAGCTAAAAACGGCTTATAAACATTTCATAAGCCGTTTTCATAAGAATTTCTAAACTGTATCCATCAAGTGCTTAAACAAAAGATAAGTCTAGATAAATTGTTCATAAACAAATTAATGCAGTCTAGGTGTATTAATGTACCAGTACCACTATGCAAGTAGTTCAAAGGAATAAATTGTTCATAACCAAATTCAATTCTTGCATACAACTCCATCATGATTGTCTCAAATAAGCAGTTCAACTGGTTAGTAAAGGGACAAGTTTTAAAGAGATAGGGAAAATACATAAATTTAGACAACAATTTCCAAAGAAAAGCTATCTCACATTCCTTTACTTAGGAATAGCAGCAGCCATAGCTTTGGCATACTCCACAAGTTTATCAGTTTCTGGTAGAATTCCCTTCACAGCAGGATCAGTAGCAAAAGCTTCAGCCCATTTCACCAAAGAAGGAGTCTTAGCTTCATCAAAAGCCTTCTCTCCAGTAAATTTCTCTTTAACCCTCAACCAACTCAAATAGCATCCAAAAGCAATATCAACAAATCCAATTTTCTCTCCTCCAAAAAATTCATTTCCTCCACTGCTCTTGTTGAACACATCTTCCAACCTCACAAGCACTTCTTCTAGTTCCTCAAAATATTTCTTCTTTGACTCAATGTCTTGAGCAAATAAACCATTTCGTAGGGAATTATACAGCTACTCTCCCAATTGCAAAAAAATGCACCAAAAACAGAAATAATATCATTCAATATGATATACTGGAAATGAATATCTTATGTTAAAATTTCATCACATTTTATAGTTTATATCGTAATTGAGCCATACAAAATTGACTTATAAAGTGTGAATCATGAAAATTAGCAATAATTTTACTCTTATAAGATATAAAAAAAATGTGTTTCAGATCTTCTTAGGACGAAAAGCACATTATATATTTTTGTAAACTTATGACTAAAAAAAAATAAATTTTTGTAGACTTAAAAGATGAATATTTTTCAATGACTAAACATGTTTTGACCTCTACGGTTACAATGGGACTTTCACATTAGCCGATTTAGGATTTATTCTTTAGGATGTATTCAACTATTCAAGACCAGAATACAAATATTTGGTTTAAACTTTAAATATGTATTTGGACCTTGAAATATACCGTTTTCTGGTTTTAGTCTCTCTAATTTTATTTTTTTGTAGCTTTTCATAGTTGCAAATTTAGCACATTTTGTTTTTTTTTTATCCATGTTGTTATGTTCTGGTTCGTGCAAACTTTAATTATATTAGACGGTCCTTTTTTTTTTTTGAGAAATTTAGAAGGTCCTTGTACGTGTAGAATAATTGATTTTATTCCTTTCAATATGAGTGAAGGACCAATTTCTATATAAACAAATTTTAAAGGAATTAAATCAAAACAACAAGCTTGACAAAAAAAAAACAATAATTAAAAGCAAATGAGATATATTTAAAAACAAATATATTTGCAGAGACAAAATAATATTTAATCCTAAAAATATCATTAAGGTTAATAAAAATGAATAAGGGATATAAATTAATACCTTGTCATCGATGTAGGCAGCCCAAAATCGAGCAATGGCTCGATCATAAGCATTTGAAGGAAGGATAGAGGGAGTACCATTATTTTTCCAAACTTCATCAATATATTCAACTATGATTGCAGATTCACAAATGGCTTTATCTCCATGAATGAGAACTGGAATTTTTTTGTATACAGGGTTGGACTGAAGAAACAAATCACTTTTGGAATTCAAGTTTTCTACAATGTTCTCATAATCCAAACCTTTGATGGAAAGGGCAATTTGTGCCCTCACTGCAAATGGACTGAACCAACCACCCAAAAGCTTCAAGTCATTTGTAGCCATCGCTTAGAATCGGAAATATTTTACTAGAGAGGATATCTATGAAGTCCTTTTAAGTTATATGAAAGAAAATCTAGTTGTGAGATAATAGATTTGCGGTTAGGTATGCAAAAAAGTAGCTAAACTATAGACAAACAAGACAACTATGCATGTGTCATATAATAATTGTATGGTGGACCCAGCGGGTCTATGTTGTCTCTTCCATATTCAAAGCAATAGTTTTTTAATTTATTTATTTAAAGCAAAGGTGTGTGCATCAAATATCTACCATATCAACCTTTCAAAAAGAAAACCTCTTACAAAAATATCAACTATTATAAGAGAAATACTATTTGTACATATATTTTATGACAGTTTATGAACAACTCTTTCTAATAGTTATATCATGTGTTTACTCTCTTTCTTATTCTATCATAATTGAGTCAAAAGTAAAAAATCATAAATAATTATACTATCCTTGTTTATATTTGTTTTTTAATGATTTGATCCTTATACGCCAATGTAAGGATTTTTTATATTGATCTTTAAGTAATAACTATTTTTGAAGTAAAACAAATGATTGATTATGATTTGTTGACCGTATATATTAGATTAAACCCTATTGTTATCAAATACAAAGTATATCATTAATTAAAACATTTCAATTTTCTAATCACAAAACTACTCTGAACCCCAAGTCACCGGGTTAGAATCTGATGAAACATAAAGGTCTCCAAGTCCTTTCAAGAACTTTAGCAAATCAATATTCACTATACTTGTGGATTGGTTTGTACGCTTAATGACAATTTTCTAGTAAGTGTACTAGTTCGTCGATAGTAGTAAAATTTGCAAAGTTCGCCTAAGCAAAGATTGTGTAATTTCAACACTACTACGATTATGATTAGGATATGTAAAAAGGGGGGGGGGGTGTTGCACTTGACAATTTGTTTGGTTGAATTGACTTAGGGAGGGAGGGAGGGAGGGAGAAAGGGAGAGGGAGAGGGAGAGGGAGGGGGAGGGGGAGGGGGAGGGGGAGAGGGAGAGATAAAGATAGAGATAGAGCCACATGTTGTAGATTTGCCCTCATAATCCAGTTTTGAGCCACAAGTATTCGAGTTTCAATTCGAAGAGCCATGTATCCATACATTTTTCTCTCTTAGTGGTAGTAGTTTGTGTTCCATGTTTACAACACATAGTTGTTAATCATTGTCAAGGGCGACCATCTACCTCCATGACTCGTCCTAAATGTAAGTATTGTCACCGTATGAGACATCATATTCTTCATTGCTGGAAACTTCACGGGCGTCCTCCACGTCCTTTGATTGCTCTATCTAACACCATTTTGACTACTGATGCTCCTAAGACTTATATTCCAACTTATGAAGATTTTCTCTAATGGCTAAAATTTTGTTAAAAGTCATCAATTGTTTCAGGGCCACACACTGGTAAATCATTTACTTTCTATTTTTAGTCACCTTTTCTTACCCCATAGGTTCTCGATTCAGGTACATCTCATCATATTACTGGCAATAAGGCTCTTTTCTCCTCTCTCACCACATATGGCTAATTACCTAGTATCGTCTTAGGCTCTTAGCCAATGGTTCTGAAACACAATCTCAAGGAATATGCACTATCCAAATTCTCCCTTCTTTATCAATTACATATGTCCTTTATGTGCTTGGAAGTCCATTTAATTTAATTTCTATCGGTCAGTTGACTCGTTCTCATGATTGTGTTATCACCTTTACTAATAGCAATGTTGCTTTGCAGGATCAGATTTTCGGACGCTGATTGGCGTCTGATATGAGTCAAATGGCCTTTATTATCTCTCAAATCCATCCAAAACATGCCCCATCACAAATTCACCTCTTAATATACATACTTAGTTGGGCCACCCAAGTCTCCCCAAACTTCAAAGGTTGGTCCCTAGTCTTTCCAAATTATCTACTTTAGTTCACTTTGATGTTTGGAGACCTTCCCGTCATACCCTCCACTCTTGAGTTCAAATATTCGTCACTTTTATTGATGACTTTTCTCATTGCACGTGATTTTTTTAATGAAAAGGGGATTCAAACTATACTATATTATTTAACAATTTTATCATGAAGTTAGAACTGAATTTAGAGTGTCTATTCACTCTTGGCGTAATGATAATGGCAAAAAATATTTGTCTCATCAATTAAAAAAATTTATGGCCTCTAATGGTATCATTCACCAAACTTCTTGTGCCCATACACCTTGTACTGGTTGAGAGTAAATGTTGAGTATTTTGAAGTTGGCTGCATGTTTTGGCAAAAGCAATGTATTCAAGAGAAGCATCTCCATGTTTATAACAAGTCTTCAGTAGCAAGAATTCGCATTTGAAGCTGTTCAGAAGCACTTTGGACCTTCATAAGCTGAATGCTCCTTCAGACGCAGGAACAGTACTTCAGAAGCTGAAATCCTTCAGACGTACTACATTGCTTCAGACGCACTATTGCAGTGTTGACCCGCGTTGACTTTTTCAGAAGCTGGGTGTTTTTAAGTTCTTTCTATGCGAATCTTTGCAAGATTTATCATGAATTTATTATGTATGAATTGTTCTAGAATGCTGGTTGAATTGGTGAAGATCTTATGAAGATTTGGCTCGTGTTTATGAAGTTCATATTTTCTGAAGCAATCTCTTAGAAGATACTATGCTGAATCGTTTGTTTCCTTTTCAAGCCTTGCATATTTCAGAAACATATCATTACAGAAGATTGAATTCAAATTTAAGAAGTATTGCTGAAGCTTATAAAAGGAGAGTGCTGCCATTGTTCAAGACTGACGAGTTTAGAGTTTAGAAATCAGAGAATTGAGTCTTTGTGTTTAAACTTAGAGTTTTATTTTGTACACCACTCAATCTGAGTTGGTTTAGGTTTAATTGAGTTGTAATTCATTCTAAGCCTTTAGGTACGAATGAAGTTTTTGTGATTGGAGTGTGTTCTTCATTTTCTGGGTAGTATTCAGAAGCTGTTTAAGTAACTGGGTTAGTTGCTTGGTTAGGAAGTTAGTAGTGTCTAATACTCAACGTGTTGGGTAGAAATCTGAACTAGGAGGAGATTGATTGCTTAGGCTGGGAACTGGGGGTCAGTGTCTGAGTCTTAAGGATTAATTCCTATAGTGGATTTCCTTCCTGGATTGGTATCCTCCAGACGCAGGTGGCATTTGCACCGAACTGGGTTAACAAATATCCGTGCCATTTACTTTTCTGCACTGTTTTATTGCTGCTTCTGATTGTTTTTAATCGTGCTCTGTTTTGCAAAGTCGTGCCCTGTTTTATTGTCCTGATCAGTACCTTGCCAGAATTTCAATTGGCATCAGAGCAGGCACCCTGCCTGTGATTGGGTGAGCTCCAGGGAAGTATTTTCTGGAAAGCATGGATAGAGAGGGAGGCTATGTCAACAGACCACCATTGCTGGATGGCACGAATTATGAATACTGGAAATCCAGAATGTGTGCATTCCTGAAATCCATTGACAGCAGAACTTGGAAAGTTGTGCTCAAAGGTTGGGATCATCCAGTGGTTTTAGACAAAGATGGGAACAAAACTGAGATTCTAAAACCAGAAGAAGAGTGGACAAAGGTTGAAGATGATCTGTCTCTTGGGAATTCTAAAGCTTTGAATGCAATATTCAATGGTGTTGATATGAACATGTTCAGACTCATCAAGCAGTATACTGTTGCAAAGGATGCCTGGGAAATACTGAAGACTACTCATGAAGGAACCTCAAAGGTGAAGATGTCCAGACTCCAGCTTCTGACCACCAAATTTGAAAACTTGAAGATGATGGAAGATGAAAATATTCAAGATTTCTATATGGATGTCTTGGATATGGCTAATTCTTTTGAGTCTCTTGGGGAGAAAATGTCAGATGAGAAGATTGTGAGAAAGATACTCAGATCACTCCCTAGAAGGTTTGACATGAAGGTGACATCAATTGAGGAAGCTCATGATATTTCTACTATGAAGGTTGAGGAGCTTATTGGTTCTTTGTTGAATTATGAAACTGCTTTCTGCAAACAGCCTGAGAAGAAAGGGAAAGGAATTGTTTTTGCAGTCAATTCAGAAGCTGATGATCAACAAGAGCTTAATGAGGATGAAGATGACTTATCAGAAGCACTTGTGTTTGTGGGGAAACAGTTCAACAAAATTCTGAAACAAGTTGACAGGAAATCCAAAGGTCAGAACCTCAGACTCAACAACAATAAGCAACAAACTGAAGAAAATAGCAAACAAACAAAGGGTGTGCAGTGCTTTGAGTGTGAAGGCTATGGACATATCAAATCAGAATGTCATACTTTCCTCAAGAAGCAGAAGAAAAGCCTAGCTGTTTCTTGGTCAGATAAAGACTCAGAAGGAGAGGTTGAGAGTAAGTCAGCTAAACATGTTGCAGCTTTTATGATCTCAGAAGCTCTTTCAAAACCTGAAGCATTTTTAAAGTCTGAAACATCATCAGAGTCTGAAGCTTCATCAGAGTCTGAAGCCAGTGATGAAGAATTGGTTTTTGAGGAACCAGCTGTTTCTTATGAAGAATTATATATCAGAAATCAAGAACTGTGCAAGTTATTAGAGAATCAGAAGGAAACTGTCTGTCAGCTGCAGTCTGAAAGGTGTGTTCATTTAGGACAAATTTTTGATCTTAAAGATGAAGTAACTCAATTGAATTCCCAACTTGATCAGATGAAGAAGCAAGTCAGGATGATGAACTCTGCTACTGATGTATTGGAGGAGATTTTGGATGCACAGAAACAAGGAAAACATAAGAGTTTAGGATTTGTGGATGAGAGTCTGAACCTCAAGCAGAAAAATCCTGTTAAAAAGTTTGTTCCTGCTACTGAAACTTGTGATCCTATGATTGGGACATCAAAGATGAGACCTCAGAAGCAAGCTCAGAAGCAACCTCAGAAGCAAGCTCAGAAGCAACCTCAGAAGCAATCTCAGATGCAACATCAGATTCAACCCCAGAAGTTTAATAGAAACAAAAGAAGAAACCATACTTGGGTTTGTCATCATTGTGGTAAGAAGGGGCATATCAAACCATTTTGCTTCAAGCTATATGGTTATCCTGAACACTTTAAATATAGAAGAGTTGAACCTGCTGCAAAAAGAGTAAATGTTCAGAAGGTGTGGAAACCCATATGTCAAGAATCTGTTGGTCTAATGGCTCATACTTCTCAGAAAGCTTCATCTAAGAAAAAATGGTACTTTGACAGTGGCTGCTCTAGACACATGACTGGGGTTAGTGAATTTCTGGAAAATATAAGACCTTACACCAAGAAAATGTATGTGACTTTTGGTGGTGGAGCAAAAGGAGAGATTCTGGGAATTGGTGACTTGGTCTGTGATGGTCTACCAAAATTGAATAATGTGCTATTGGTGAAAGGGTTGACATCTAACCTGATCGGTATCAGTCAGTTGTGTGATCAAGACTTGAAGGTGATGTTCAATAACAAAGAATGTTTGGTAATTGGTCAAGAAGGTAAGGTTCTGATGAGGGGCTGCAGATCAGAAGATAATTGCTATTTGTGGAAATCTGAAGAAGAAGACAGAATCTGTCAGAAGCTTGAGCATTTAAACATGAAGGGTTTGAAGAATGTCAAGTCTGTGCAACCCAAGCTTAAGGTCAATGAACTAAGTGTAGCAAAGAGACTAGATACCAGTGAATCAGAAGAAGCTGTTAACATTAGACTTTCTGTGCAGAAGAGAATTGATAAACTTCAGAAGAAGATTGCTAAGTGGAATGTTTCTGATTGTGATTCTTCAAATGTTTGTCTGCATGAGAACTTATAGCAATTACAGCAAGCTGGATGTGAGGAAGATAGAGTACCTGCCAGATTTGCTAATGCTGAGTGTGATCCTATTCCTGAGTCTGAGTCTGATACTAGGACTGATTTTAAAGATTTTTGTGTAGTTTTTATTCCCTATATGATGATGGTTTGTCATAATTTTGTGGCTAAAAAGGGGGAGAAAAACCTATGTTTAAGTTCAGACTGGAGCTGTTTAGAGTGTGTTTCCTCAGAATGTACTGTGTTTCAGAAGCTGACTAGATTTGTTCAGAAGTTAATTGTTTTTCAGAACCAATGCAACAAGAGCTGTGCAGATGTTGCAGATGTAATTGAGGGGGAGTTTGTGTCTCAGGGGGAGAACATGAGTGATAACATCCTGAGTGTTTTACTTAATAACAAGAGCTATTTGTTTTTTAGTGATCCTGAAGAGTTTATTGAAGTTTTCAGTTTCAGAAGTTACTTGTCCCAGAAGTTTCTGCATTTCAGAATTAAGGGGGAGTATGGTATGTATGCAGAGTTGCAGGGGGAGTGTAGTGTGTATGTTACTGGTTGGTTTGTGTTTGTAAAGCTTCAGGGGGAATGTCATGTGATGATTAGAAGCTGAGAGTTATCAGAATTTGATCAGTAGGTGATTTGTGTGCTTCAAGTTGTATCAGAAGTTGAGAACTGAAGCTGTTTTGTGTTAATCATAGTTGAATCCGCTGCTTATCTCTATGTTATGATTAAATTTGTGACGTTCTTCATTGCTGAGTTTGTTTTATGGTAAATTGAAGAACTTGGTTTTGTGAAACATTGATTTGAGCCAAAAATTTGCCAAAGGGGGAGATTGTTGAGTATTTTGAAGTTGGCTGCATGTTTTGGCAAAAGCAATGTGTTCAAGAGAAGCGTCTCCATGTTTATAACAAGTCTTCAGTAGCAAGAATTCGCATTTGAAGCTGTTCAGAAGCACTTTGGACCTTCAGAAGCTGAATGCTCCTTCAGACGCAGGAACAGTACTTAAGAAGCTGAAATCCTTTAGACGCGCTACAGTGCTTCAGACGCACTATTGCAGTGTTGACCCGCGTTGACTTCTTCAGAAGCTGGGTGTTTTTAAGTTCTTTCTATGCGAATCTTTGCAAGATTTATCATGAATTTATTATGTATGAATTGTTCTAGAATGCTGGTTGAATTGGTGAAGATCTTATGAAGATTTGGCTCGTGTTTATGAAGTTCATATTTTCTGAAGCAATCTCTTAGAAGATACTATGGTGAATCGTTTGTTTCCTTTTCAAGCCTTGCATATTTCAGAAACATTGTTGGAGTAAGCCCTAATAGCCAATCTATTTTGATTGGATTTGGCTTTGTATCATGACTTATATATATATATATATATATATATATATATATATATATATATATATATATATATATATATAAGGCATTTATTTATTCTTTTGTCCAGTTTCAAAATAATAAATTCCCTAGAATAATTAGTCTGTTTAATGGAGCATTAAGTGTGACTTAATCGTGAGATCCATTAAACGAAATGGCATTATTCTTAAAGTATCTGTAGTCAAGCTTTATTGTGAAATGGGATAACATTAAAGCATAGAGACTATTATGTGAGTAGACTGATGATCACATCTCACGGATCATAGATAAAGAGTTATCAAGTCTTCACATAGGTATAAATATTAGGAGTAATATTTATACTGGATTGACCCACCATGAGAATACTACATAGTAAAAGTTATGAAAAGTGTCATAAGATATTCTCATAGTGATAGTGGTGTATTCCACCTTTTGACCTGAAACCACTATGTACCCTAGATGTAGGAGTCGAGTGCTTTATCACCATTCAAACGTTGTCTGTAATAGGATGACTATAAAGTTGGTTGATGGGTACTCCATGAATCATGCTGAGGGACATGAGTGACCTAGATGGAATTTGCCCCTCCTACATAACAGGAGAAATGTCTATGGGCCCAATATTGAACTAGACAAGGATGACACGGTCTATGCCTTGTGTTCAATATAGACATGAGGGCAAAAGGGTAATTATACACATGATCATTATCACAGAAAGGTTTCGTCAGATCACATGTCATTCTCGTCACTTGGGTAGCAGTGATGTGTTGCTAGATACCGCTCACTGTTTATAATATTAAATAGGTGATTTAATATTATTGCCAACGTTACGGGAACCTATAGGGGTCACACACAAAGGACAGATAGATGAGAGAAATAAATAAGTAATACTTATTTATAAAATAATAAGTAGGACTTATTAGTAATTAAATAATTAAGTATGACTTATTATTTAATTTATGAAAAATAGAGAAACGCGGTCCACCGTAAGGTACGGTGTGTTTAAGTGAAATATGGTGCACCGTAAGGTACGGTGTATTTAAGTGCTTGGCTTGTTGACCACACAAGAGGTTCTATAAATAGAACTCTTGTGGTAAAGCATTACTGACTTTTGTTGAAATGTTTAACCTAATTCACAAAAGTTGTGAAACCTAGCTGCCGCTCTCAAAACCCTGTTTTCTCTGAATCTCCGTTGGAATTGGCTAGCACCGGTCATCGGAGAAGTTCTGTTCGTCTGGACTGAATAGAGGCATCGCTACGTTGCTTTGCTCGTGATCAGAAACAATTCTGCCACAAAGGTTCTGCTCTTCAAGAAGTAAACACATGAATCCTTAAAGTGTTTAAGTATGTGTTTGATTTGTGATTAATGATTTAATCAAGATCCGTTTCAATGGGATTTGTTCCGCTAAGAGGATTAAATTTTTTGAAAAACCCCTCTTAAATCCCTTCAAACATATCATTACAGAAGATTGAATTCAAATTTAAGAAGTATTGCTGAAGCTTATAAAAGGAGAGTGCTGCCATTGTTCAAGACTGACGAGTTTAGAGTTTAGAAATCAGAGAATTGAGTCTTTGTGTTTAAACTTAGAGTTTTATTTTGTACACCACCCAATCTGAGTTGGTTTAGGTTTAATTGAGTTGTAATTCATTCTAAGCCTTTAGGTACGAATGAAGTTTTTGTGATTGGAGTGTGTTCTTCATTTTCTGGGTAGTATTCAGAAGCTGTTTAAGTAACTGGGTTAGTTGCTTGGTTAGGAAGTTAGTAGTGTCTAATACTCAACGTGTTGGGTAGAAATCTAAACTAGGAGGAGATTGATTGCTTAGGCTGGGAACTGGGGGTCAATGTCTGAGTCTTAAGGATTAATTCCTATAGTGGATTTCCTTCCTGGATTGGTATCCTCCAGACGCAGGTGGCATTTGCACCGAACTGGGTTAACAAATATCCGTGCCATTTACTTTTCTGCACTGTTTTATTGCTGCTTCTGATTGTTTTTAATTGTGCTCTATTTTGCAAAGTCGTGCCTGTGCGCACCTCGTTTTTTTCCTCGGGAAAAAGACGCGCAGATCCTCCGAGGTCGTCCTCGAACGCTCGGAGGTGCCTTTGTGAAGCCGCCACCAAAGTTTTTGTGTAAAGGGAACGTTGATAAACCCTTAAGTTTTTTTTGTTTAAAGGGAAACGATAATAAAACCCTTTGACGATGAGGATAAGGATTAGGTCATCGCAACCATTGTCGGGTTCGGGAGTCGATTACGCGAGGGGAAGGTATTAGCACCCCTCACGTCCGTTGTACTCAACGGGAACCTTCTATTTGGTTAAAGCTTGAATTGTTTTTTAATACTTTGCGTGCATGTTTATTTATGTTAAAAATATAATAAAGGGGGGAAAGAGATAAAAACAAACGAAGAAAAAGTTTTTATTATTATTGTGCTTGACAAGATGTCGATCTTGCTCCTACGTATCTCCCGGTAGTCGGAGAATTCAAAGCATACGTAGTTCTTTGGTAGAAAAACGTATGTGTGTTGGTTGATTTTAAATGGACGATGTTTTAACCGAATTCTTGCGATTAAACGTAGCTTGTATGCTCGCACTTGGAGACTTATTAAGCGTTCGTTCGCGAATCACCTTAGAATTGTTAAAAGGTACGTCCGTTAGGGTAGAGGGTTGAATTGGTCGCTATGGGACCAAGGGAGGTGCAATGGACTCATATAAGTCAAACATTGACCGAGTGGACTCAAATGAGTCGGGCGATTGTTCGATTGATCCACTGAGATCAAGAACGGGTACAATGGACTCGGACGAGTCGAACATTGACCGAGTGGACTCTAACGAGTCGAGGGGTTGAGTCTAATGGCCAACGGGGGACCAAAAGGCTTGGATTGACCACAAGGGGCCAAGATTTGGTTTGGTTAGGGTTGTACATATTAAAAAAGGAATGACGATTGTCCGAGCGACGAGACATACGTCACGCATTCGTACAATCGGGGCGATGGAGAGACATACGTCACACCATCCCTTTTTCATTCATATTTTTGGGTTGAATTCTTTAGAAATCCCAAGGTATGTCAAAACATATGGTTTGAAAACCCAAAAATGGGAAGGTTTAGCAAGTTTGCTAAAAAACGCGCAAGTTCGTCTCATTTTGCGAACGGTTTTGAAAAGCGAACAAGTTTGGTGTATGTTCATTGCTTGAGTTTTGAGAATCATGAACAATATTTATTGTTCAAGTTTTGATTGGAATGATGAACATAACTTGTTTGTTCATGTGGTTTTGAAAGTTTGGGAACATAACTTGCTTTGCAAGTTACCCACAAAATGATTATACGAACTTGTGATTTTGCCAAAATTATGCAAAAACCTTGTTATGGTTTGAAGAACATGGGTTTAAAAACTCTTAGGTTCTGAGCTCTGGGGCTAGAACCTCAAAAATTGGTTGGTTTGATACAAAAACTCAGGTTCTGAGTTCTGTCATGGTCGCACTGCGACCATGACTTCGCACTGCGAAGCATGCGAAATTTTGGGTTCAGAAGCTGTTTCTGAACTTTTGTTCAGAAACAACTTCTGAACACACTCAAGACCTTATAGATGGGTGAAAAGCTTTGAGTTTTTGGGGTGAAAAAGGTTGGACAAACCAGTTTTGATGTTTTGAAAACCTTGGGATTTCTTTGAAATTCAAAAAGGGTTTTTTAGGATCAAAAGGTTTTGAGCCAAAATGGCTATGCAAACACAATTATAAATGCAAGATGAGAGCTTAGAAACTTACAGAACTCCTTAGCAAAGCTCCAGCTGCACTTGATTTGATTTGGTTGAAGGCTTTCACAAAGGTTTTGAAGATTTGTGATGAACTTGAACTTTTGTAAGCTTTGTGTTGGATGGATTGTTTCTGGTTATTTGTGGAGGTTTGTGAGCTAAAATGAGTAGAGTTTCTGCTCTTTGAATGCTGTGTTAACTGTGTTTTTTCAAGTTTTTGTAACCTTGGGCATTGCCTCCTATTTATAGGCCAAGATCAAATCTTTGTCATCATTACACAATCCCTTGATTCAGCTGATTTGTGGCCAAGATTAAGCTGAATCCCTTTGCAATAAATGCCAATGGATAGAGGCAACCCTGCCTTGTACCAAGGGGCAAGATACAGCTTGATTTCAGCCACAAATTCAACTTATTCTAGAAGGTAATGATGAAGAACAAAGCTGATTTGCAATTGGCTAATGCTTGGGGATCAATCCTTGCAATCTCAATGGTTGATCAATAAAAACGTGCACTGTATTGTTCAGAGATTGAGGGATGAAAAGGCTACTTATGGCTGGTGTGAGGGGGTGAAAAGCTGCTGCAAAAACAGAGTAGCAATCATGGTTTTTCAAGTGAAAAAACCCAGCTGGTTTGACTGGTTTTAGGGGCAGCAAGCAGGAGGAAAGTCATCAAGCAGGTGGCTGGCAACCTTGTGGTGGTTAGCAGGTCACCTGGGAGGGACTAGAGCTGCCCAAGGGCAAGCCCACTTGCTTGTCACATGCTAGGTTGGAAGAAAAAGCTTCCAACCTTGGCATTAATGGCAAGTCCTTCAACTCTGGCTTTGCTTGGCCCAATTAGCCATGAATGCTACTTAAAATAATTATGGAAATGATATGCAACAAATTCTGGAATTAAATCCAAGAAACCAAAAATCTGCAGAAAAATCGCAGACTTCGCAGTGCGAAGTGAGCTTCGCATTGCGAAGTCCTCAATTTTGAAAAGTTGACTTTTCTGTTGACTTTTGTTGACTTTTGACTTTTTTTTCCCTCTTTGATTTTTTTGATTTTTTGTTTTAAAATGCGTAGGACAAAATTAGGGTACTACAGCTGCCCCTACTTAATTGTGTCTTCGCATAGAGTACGTGAGTGCCGAGGGCATCTCATGAACTCTTTGCGGAGATCAATTAAGTAAAAAGAAAAAGAAGGACCCGAATTTTGTCCTTCGCGAAATGCAAATGCAATGGTTGGTAGGGGTTGATCGTATCCAGCCGCTAACACTGGAGGTAGATCCACTGGGGGGTGAAGGTAATCTTATCTAGGCACTGCTTCTAGAGGTCGATTCCTGAGGGTGGTGATTTACTCTAGGATGTCACTAGAGGTGGAACATTGAGGTAGGTGATCTTGTCTAGGTACTGCTTCTAGAGATCGATACCTAAGATGGAGGTTTACTCTAGGTACTGCTTCTAGAGGTTGATACCTAAGCTAGGTGATCTTATTCAGGTACTGCTTCTGAATATCGATTCCTAACGAGCTGCGGTCTTACCCTAAATAGGTGCCCCTGGTTGAATGTTGATGGATGTTGGTGAATATGTGATACTCACTGGAGAACCCTTGTTGATGATGCATGATTTATGAAATGAAATGCATATGTATGAATAATTTGTATATGCATGCATGAATTATGTTATGCATGATGTGTGGGATGTTGGTTGGGTGCTGAGCAGAGTCGGTCTTTGTTTGTGTTCATGCCAGTTGGGCTCTCTTTTTGTGTTAGTTTTTTTGGTTGGTCGGTTTGGAAGGACAAGGTCCTTTGCCTACATACCCAAATGGGATCAAAACCGGTGTAGTTCGAGCCTAAGCCCGAAAATTTGTGTTTTTTTGCTTGGTCGGTTTGGAAGGACAAGGTCCTTTGCCTACATACCCAAATGGGATCAAAACCGGTGTAGTTCGAGCCTAAGCCCGAAAATTTGTGTGGGTTTGCCAATAATGATTGGACTTTTGTTTGGGGTTGAGACTCCCTGGGGAGTATCAATGAGGTTTGGCTTTATTGTGGGCCAATGAAAATTGGGTTTTTGTTTGTTGTGCTTGACAAGATGATGATCTTGCTCCTACGTATCTCCTGGTGGGATGGAGAATTCAAAGCTTACGTAGTTCTTTGCTTTGCCAATGAATATTGGACTTTTGGTTTGCCAATGAAAATTGGGCTTTATGTTTGCCAATGATTATTGGACTTTTTGTTTGGTTGCCGAGCGAGGTCGGGCTTTTCGTTTTTGGTGATCTCACTGGGGATATAAGGATCATTTTGGAAGCATGATCGATATCCGGCCTTAGTGGATAAGAAAGATGTATGGGGGTGAGCTTTATTTGGGGAAATTTGTTTCCTCCGACACCCGGGATCTTTGCGTTTTACGCGTCGTGAGCTACGCACTTGTTTCTGCTGAAGAGCATGAGTCTTAAAATGACTGATGCAAAGCTTCAAGTTTTGAGTCCTCTGATGCAATACCGGGGACCAACGAAATTCTTTTGACATTTAACGTCCAAGTAAAAAACACACATTTTTTTTGTTTTTTTTTTTATGTTATTCCCATATTTCAATGCATTATCTATCATGAATAAAAACACATTTTATGAGCAAGTAAGGATGCATAACAATGAAAAGATTTTAAGATGATTTTGATTCAACGAAACTTAGTCCCTTGTATGGGTAACTATTCGTGAAAATGTAATCCCTATAAGAGGTGATTACTGAGATAGGGAGAAAAGAAGAAACAAAAAGGCAAATGGAAATTTGCTTGGGTTTCACGTGCTACTTTCCCTATGACTTCGAAATAACTCGCTTTCGAAAAATGATAATAAGGTTGATTCTTTCCCTCTTGAATTCTGTCCGGACCTCACGTGCCGCAGTCTTTTGCCTTTTCTCTTTTTTTTTGAAACCCCTAACTTTTACCTGGACCGCTCTTTCGAGTTTTCAATCCACTGGGGTATATTTCCTTTTTTTTGATGTCCTTAATTTTTGCCTAGACCGCCTTTTCAGGTTTTCGATCTACCAGGACGCTCTCTATTGCCTAAACCGCCCTTTCGGGTTTCCGATTTAGCGAGCTCTTTTTTTGGCATATATTTTTTTTGACTGCGCCGGAGTTTATTGATAGGGAGATCCTTGTGGATGGGTAATACCTTTTTCAAGCATTAAGTCTTCTTCTCCAAATTCTCGAGAATGAACTTTCTTGTCGAGCTGTCCATGCCCCAATGCTGTGAGGTGTTTCTCTTTTATGGGGTTCAGTTGGTCGAACCTTGTTTGTGTTTGTGAATGCCAATAAAATTGGGCCTTGGTAGTGATTGGATGCCGAGCGAGGTCGGGCTCTTTGTTTTTGGTTGCCGAGCGAGGTCGGGCTTTTTGTTTTTTGGCTTCCGAGCAAGGTCGGGCTTTGTTTTTTTTTGGATGCCGAGCAAGGTCGGGCTTTTTTTTTTTTTTTGGATGCCGAGCAAGGTCGGGCTTTGTTTTTTTTTGG
This sequence comes from Medicago ruthenica, assembly GCA_018208015.1. Classification (NCBI taxonomy): domain Eukaryota; kingdom Viridiplantae; phylum Streptophyta; class Magnoliopsida; order Fabales; family Fabaceae; genus Medicago; species Medicago ruthenica. Next base: position 66,766,022 of record CM031375.1, on the reverse strand, counting down.
ATGCCGAGCAAGGTCGGGCTTTTTTGATGGGAATGCCAATGAAAATTGGGCTTTTATTGGAAATGGGGTTTGTGATTGCCAATGGAAATTGGGCTTTTTGTTTGGAAATTGTGTGTGCCAATGAAAATTGGTCTTTTGTTGGAGATGTGAGGAATGTCAGTGACGACTTGGCTTTTTGTGGGAATTTGTGGGGAGTGCCGTAACGGCTTGGCTTTTTGTGGGAAATTGTGGGGAGTGCCGTAACGGCAAATGGTTTCTTTTTTGATGAATTGGGCGACCACTTGTTTGGTCATGTTTGCATAGGAAGCTGCTTCGACCCATTTGGTGAAACAGTTGATAGCAGCTAGTATGAACTGGTGCCCTTTTGAAGCCTTTGGCTCAATCATTCCAAACATGTTTATGCCCCACATAGAGAATGGTTAGGGTGATGTCATGACATTCAGAGGTGTTTGTGGTATGTGCCCCTTGTTGGCATAAATTTGTCACTCGTGACATGTCTTGGCATGGGTTTGGAAGGACTCCTCATGGATTTCTTTGGTGAGCATGACTGCTTTACATTTATCCACACATCTGAGTGAGACCATGTCATAATTTCTTTTGTAGAGTGTGCCCCGGCAGAGGGAAAACTGTAGTGCAATTCCTTTGAGGGTTCTCTTGGTGAGGTTGTATTACCCTATCCTCTTGATCCCCAAGTCTGGACAATCCTTCAGGAGGTTCAAAATCGTCCTTATTATCATCTTCCGTTTGGTTAATTTGGAGATTGAAGTCAAAAGGGATCGTAGCAGTGTTATTTTTTTTGGTGGTGTATTTATGATGATTTTTTTTGTAGGGTTGCGAAAATTTATCTGAGAACGAAAGAAAAACGAACTCTTTTGAACATAAACTGCAACTTTATTAATGACGAAAATGATTTGAAATATGGGGGTCCCATAAAATTAATCATTTGCCTTGGGAAGAGCATAATGATTTAATTTTTTTTTTGAAAAACAAGATAAATTACTTGGACAAAAAAAATGATTTCCAGAATTTCGATGGCCTTCCGGTTGCTCGGATCTCATCCGAAACGCTACTGTACACCGGGTCGGGTACTTCCCTTTTTTTTGTTTGCGAGGGAATAATGCGAGGATTCCTCTTTGAAATGCATGAAAATGCATGTGAATGTATGAATGCAATGAGTATGCAAAAATATGCCCCTCTTTTTTTTGTTTATGCAAAAAGTTTTATGAATGCAAATGTTATGACATGCAGGGGTTTGGTAGATGAAGGTTCGGAACTTCCCCCCATCCTCACATGTAGGCTCTAAAAGGTGAAACTTCCTAAGAAGAGGTCCCTAGAGTCATAGATCTCACATGGAATTAGGGTTGTCTATGGACATACGTCGACATGACTTCAATTAATTCCACGTGAAAATCTCCTCTAAGCGGGGTTGGACATCCTACCTCACGGACATACGTCAACGCGGGCTTCCGTACACAACCTCCTTCTAACTTAGTTTTTTTTTTTTTTCTCGAGCTCGGGTAGAGAGCCTCACACGTCCGGCATTAACCCGAACAATGTGGAGTAACATCACTCAAGTAACCCCCGCATTTGATATATATGATATGAATATAAAGCGGATAAAGCAAATATAAACATAAAGCATAAATATAACATGCATGAATAAAATAAATAAACATGGCACGCAAAGAAAATAAAGCAATTGTCTTTAACCCAAATAGGTTAGGCTTGACTCATTAGTGGGAACAGTATCCCCAGTGAAGTCGCCAGCTGTGCGCACCTCGTTTTTTTCCTCGGGAAAAAGACGCGCAGATCCTCCGAGGTCGTCCTCGAACGCTCGGAGGTGCCTTTGTGAAGCCGCCACCAAAGTTTTTGTGTAAAGGGAACGTTGATAAACCCTTAAGTTTTTTTTGTTTAAAGGGAAACGATAATAAAACCCTTTGACGATGAGGATAAGGATTAGGTCATCGCAACCATTGTCGGGTTCGGGAGTCGATTACGCGAGGGGAAGGTATTAGCACCCCTCACGTCCGTTGTACTCAACGGGAACCTTCTATTTGGTTAAAGCTTGAATTGTTTTTTAATACTTTGCGTGCATGTTTATTTATGTTAAAAATATAATAAAGGGGGGAAAGAGATAAAAACAAACGAAGAAAAAGTTTTTATTATTATTGTGCTTGACAAGATGTCGATCTTGCTCCTACGTATCTCCCGGTAGTCGGAGAATTCAAAGCATACGTAGTTCTTTGGTAGAAAAACGTATGTGTGTTGGTTGATTTTAAATGGACGATGTTTTAACCGAATTCTTGCGATTAAACGTAGCTTGTATGCTCGCACTTGGAGACTTATTAAGCGTTCGTTCGCGAATCACCTTAGAATTGTTAAAAGGTACGTCCGTTAGGGTAGAGGGTTGAATTGGTCGCTATGGGACCAAGGGAGGTGCAATGGACTCATATAAGTCAAACATTGACCGAGTGGACTCAAATGAGTCGGGCGATTGTTCGATTGATCCACTGAGATCAAGAACGGGTACAATGGACTCGGACGAGTCGAACATTGACCGAGTGGACTCTAACGAGTCGAGGGGTTGAGTCTAATGGCCAACGGGGGACCAAAAGGCTTGGATTGACCACAAGGGGCCAAGATTTGGTTTGGTTAGGGTTGTACATATTAAAAAAGGAATGACGATTGTCCGAGCGACGAGACATACGTCACGCATTCGTACAATCGGGGCGATGGAGAGACATACGTCACACCATCCCTTTTTCATTCATATTTTTGGGTTGAATTCTTTAGAAATCCCAAGGTATGTCAAAACATATGGTTTGAAAACCCAAAAATGGGAAGGTTTAGCAAGTTTGCTAAAAAACGCGCAAGTTCGTCTCATTTTGCGAACGGTTTTGAAAAGCGAACAAGTTTGGTGTATGTTCATTGCTTGAGTTTTGAGAATCATGAACAATATTTATTGTTCAAGTTTTGATTGGAATGATGAACATAACTTGTTTGTTCATGTGGTTTTGAAAGTTTGGGAACATAACTTGCTTTGCAAGTTACCCACAAAATGATTATACGAACTTGTGATTTTGCCAAAATTATGCAAAAACCTTGTTATGGTTTGAAGAACATGGGTTTAAAAACTCTTAGGTTCTGAGCTCTGGGGCTAGAACCTCAAAAATTGGTTGGTTTGATACAAAAACTCAGGTTCTGAGTTCTGTCATGGTCGCACTGCGACCATGACTTCGCACTGCGAAGCATGCGAAATTTTGGGTTCAGAAGCTGTTTCTGAACTTTTGTTCAGAAACAACTTCTGAACACACTCAAGACCTTATAGATGGGTGAAAAGCTTTGAGTTTTTGGGGTGAAAAAGGTTGGACAAACCAGTTTTGATGTTTTGAAAACCTTGGGATTTCTTTGGAATTCAAAAAGGGTTTTTTTGGATCAAAAGGTTTTGAGCCAAAATGGCTATGCAAACACAATTATAAATGCAAGATGAGAGCTTAGAAACTTACAGAACTCCTTAGCAAAGCTCCAGCTGCACTTGATTTGATTTGGTTGAAGGCTTTCACAAAGGTTTTGAAGATTTGTGATGAACTTGAACTTTTGTAAGCTTTGTGTTGGATGGATTGCTTCTGGTTATTTGTGGAGGTTTGTGAGCTAAAATGAGTAGAGTTTCTGCTCTTTGAATGCTGTGTTAACTGTGTTTTTTCAAGTTTTTGTAACCTTGGGCATTGCCTCCTATTTATAGGCCAAGATCAAATCTTTGTCATCATTACACAATCCCTTGATTCAGCTGATTTGTGGCCAAGATTAAGCTGAATCCCTTTGCAATAAATGCCAATGGATAGAGGCAACCCTGCCTTGTACCAAGGGGCAAGATACAGCTTGATTTCAGCCACAAATTCAACTTATTCTAGAAGGTAATGATGAAGAACAAAGCTGATTTGCAATTGGCTAATGCTTGGGGATCAATCCTTGCAATCTCAATGGTTGATCAATAAAAACGTGCACTGTATTGTGCAGAGATTGAGGGATGAAAAGGCTACTTATGGCTGGTGTGAGGGGGTGAAAAGCTGCTGCAAAAACAGAGTAGCAATCATGGTTTTTCAAGTGAAAAAACCCAGCTGGTTTGACTGGTTTTAGGGGCAGCAAGCAGGAGGAAAGTCATCAAGCAGGTGGCTGGCAACCTTGTGGTGGTTAGCAGGTCACCTGGGAGGGACTAGAGCTGCCCAAGGGCAAGCCCACTTGCTTGTTGTAGTACCCTAATTTTGTCCTACGCATTTTAAAACAAAAATCAAAAAAATCCAAAGAGGGGAAAAAGTCAAAAGTCAACAAAAGTCAACAGAAAAGTCAACATTTCAAAAATGCTGACTTCGCAATGCGAAGCTCACTTCGCACTGCGAAGTCTGCGATTTTTCTGCAGATTTTTGGTTTCTTGGATTTAATTCCAGATTTTGTTGCACATCATTTCTATAATTATTTTAAGTGGCATTCATGGCTAATTGGGCCAAGCAAAGCCAGAGTTGAAGGACTTGCCATTAATGCCAAGGTTGGAAGCTTTTTCTTCCAACCTAGCATGTGACAAGCAAGTGGGCTTGCCCTTGGGCAGCTCTAGTCCCTCCCAGGTGACCTGCTAACCACCACAAGGTTGCCAGCCACCTGCTTGATGACTTTCCTCCTGCTTGCTGCCCCTAAAACCAGTCAAACCAGCTGGGTTTTTTCACTTGAAAAAACCATGATTGCTACTCTGTTTTTGCAGCAGCTTTTCACCCCCTCACACCAGCCATAAGTAGCCTTTTCATCCCTCAATCTCTGCACAATACAGTGCACGTTTTTATTGATCAACCATTGAGATTGCAAGGATTGATCCCCAAGCATTAGCCAATTGCAAATCAGCTTTGTTCTTCATCATTACCTTCTAGAATGTGTTGAATTTGTGGCTGAAATCAAGCTGGATCTTGCCCCTTGATACAAGGCAGGGTTGCCTCTATCCATTAGCATTTAATGCAAAGGGATTCAGCTTGATCTTGGCCACAAATCAGCTGAATCAAGGGATTGTGTAATGATGACAAAGATTTGATCTTGGCCTATAAATAAGAGGCAATGCCCAAGGTTACAAACACTTGAAAAAACACAGTTAACACAGCATTCAAAGAGCAGAAACTCTACTCATTTCAACCTACAAATCTCCACAAACAACCAGCAAAAATCCATCCAACACAAAGCTTACAAAAGTTCCAAAACCATCACCAAATATTCAAACCTTTGTGAAAGCCTTCAACCAAATCAAATCAAGTGCAGCAGGAGCTTTGCTAAGGAGTTCTGTAAGTTACTAAGCTCTTTATCTTGCTTTTTTAATTGTGTTTGCATAGCCATTTTGGCTCAAAACTCTTTGTCCTAAAAAAAACCCCTTTTGAACACAAAGGAAATCCCAAAGTTTGCAAAACCTTTGAACTAAGTTGTTGCATTCATTTCATTGCTATTTTCAAAGCTTTTCACTCCTCCTAAGGTTCTGAGGCTAGTTCAGAAGCTGCTTCTGAACAGAAGTTCAGAAGCAGCTTCTGGACTCAAATTTTCGCATACTTCGCAATGCGAAGGTCTGGTCGCAGTGCGACCATGACAGAATTCAGAACATGAATTCAGAAGCCAATTTTTGAGGTTCTAACCCAAAGCTCAGAACCTAAGAGGTCTGAAACTCATTTTATTCAAACCATAACAAAGATTTTGCATGATATTGGCAAATTCACAAGTTTGAGCAACACTTTTTATATAACTTGCGAAACAAGTTACGCTCACAAACTTTCAAAACAAACTTGAGCAATAAGCTTAGTTCATCATTTTCAAAACTAAACTTGAGCAATAACCTTGTTCATGATTTTCAATCAAACGTGAACTTAAGCCAAACTTGTTCACTTTTCAAAATCAAAATCAGACTTGAGCCGAACTTGTGCATTATTCACAAACTTGTGTTTTTTTCATAAACTTGAACAACCTTTGTTCATAGGTTGCAACAACCAAGTGTTTTGTTCACTTTGGGATTTCTAAAGGAGTTCAACCCAAAAACATGAATGAAAAAGGGATGGTGTGACGTATGTCTCTCCATCGCCCCGATTGTACGAATGCGTGACGTATGTCTCGTCGCTCGGACAATCGTCATTCCCTTTTTTTAATATGTACAACCCTAACCAAACCAAATTTTGGCCCCTTGTGGTCAATCCAAGCCTTTTGGTCCCCCGTTGGCCATCAGACTCAACCCCTCGACTCGTTAGAGTCCACTCGGTCAATGTTCGACTCGTCCGAGTCCATTGTACCCGTTCTTGATCTCAGTGGATCAATCGAACAATCGCCCGACTCTTCGGAGTCCACTCGGTCAATGTTTGACTTATATGAGTCCATTGCACCTCCCTTGGTCCCATAGCGACCAATTCAACCCTCTACCCTTACGGACGTACCTTTTAACAATTCTAATGTGATTCGCGAACGAACGCTTAATAAGTCTCCAAGTGCGAGCATACAAGCTACGTTTAATCGCAAGAATTCGGTTAAAACATCGTCCAATTAAAATCAACCAACACACATACGTTTTTCTACCAAAGAACTACGTATGCTTTGAATTCTCCGACTGCCGGGAGATACGTAGGAGCAAGATCGACATCTTGTCAAGCACAATAATAATAAAAACTTTTTTCTTTTTCGTTTGTTTTTATCTCTTTCCCCCCTTTATTATATTTTTAACATAAATAAACATGCACGCAAAGTATCAAAAAACAATTCAAGCTTTAACCAAATAGAAGGTTCCCGTTGAGTACAACGGACGTAAGGGGTGCTAATACCTTCCCCTCGCGTAACCGACTCCCGAACCCGACAATGGTTGCGATGACCTAATCCTTATCCTCATCGTCAAAGGGTTTTATTATCGTTTCCCTTTACAACAAAAAAAAACTTAAGGGTTTATCAACGTTCCCTTTACACAAAAACTTTGGTGGCGGCTTCACAAAGGCACCTCCGAGCGTTCGAGGACGACCTCGGAGGATCTGCGCGTCTTTTTCCCGAGGAAAAAAACGAGGTGCGCACAGCTGGCGACTTCACTGGGGACCCTGTTCCCGCTAAGCGAGTCAAGCCTAACCTATGTGGGTTAAAGACAATTGTTTTATTTTTTTTGCGTGCTATGTTTATTTATTTTATTCATGCATGTTATATTTATGCTTTATGTTTATATTTGCTTTATTTGCTTTATATTCATATTATATATATCAAATGCGGGGGTTACTTGAGTGATGTTACTCCACATTGTTCGGGTTAATGCCGGACGTGTGAGGCTCTCTACCCGAGCTTGAGAAAAACACTAAGTTAGAAGGAGGTTGTGTGCGGAAGCCCGCGTTGACGTATGTCCGTGAGGTAGGATGTCCAACCCCGCTTAGATGAGATTTTCACGTGGAATTAATTGAAGTCATGTCGACGTATGTCCATAGACAACCCTAATTCCATGTGAGGTCTATGACTCTAAGGACCTCTTCTTAGGATATTTCACAATTTAGAGCCTACATGCGAGGATGGGGGGAAGTTCCGAACCTTCATAAACCATACCCTTGCATAACATTTGCATTCATGAAAGTAATTTTCGCATCGTTTTGCTTTATAGGAGTTTAAAAAGAACGAACAAATATTAGCAAAAGAGAAATATGGATTCCGGGAACAAGAATACGCTCGCCTTCAAAATCAAAGCTCCTAGGGTGGAAAGTTTATTAGCTCTAAGCAAGAGGCTCTCTTCGGTCCACAAGAACATCTTCGAGGCAAGCTATGGGCTAATCCTTGATCTTTTACCCGTGAGAATAGATTCAACCGCCTTAACCACTTTGGCGCAATTCTTCGACCCACCTCTACGGTGCTTCACGTTTCAAGACGTCCAACTAGCACCAACATTGGAAGAGTTTGAGAAGATTTTGGGTTGTAGCATGAAAGGTCATGAACTCTATCTCGGTCCGGGAAGGGATCCCACATTTGAAGCCATCGCCGAATCCTTATACCTCGACACCCAAGAAGTGGCATCTAACTTGGAAGTTAGAGGGAACCTTAAGGGCTTTTCAAGAAAGTTTTTGGAAGCCAAAGCTCGGGATTTACTAGCCAACAAAGAGGTAATGGCCTTCAACGCCATCTTAGCCCTCTTAGTCTACGGGATTGTCTTATTCCCCAACATGGATGATTTCGTAGACTTTCCGGCTCTAGAGGTGTTTATGACTAAAAATCCAGTTCCTACAATCTTAGCGGATTTTTATCATACCCTCTATTCAAGGCATGAACAAGCAAGGGGACGCAAAATTACTTGTTGCACCCCCGTGGTGCAAATTTGGATAATGTCCCACATGCCAAGAAACCGAGACTTTGTGGAAAACCGGGCCAAGCTCAAATGGTCGCAACGGATGACAACCCTCGCCGAGAAGGACATCCATTGGTTTTCACCAAACTTAGAGGACCCGGAAATTATCCTCAGCTGCGGGGACTTCCCTAACGTACCCCTCATCGGTACTAAGGGATGTATTAATTACAATCCGGTCCTCTCTCTCCGACAACTAGGTTTTTCAATGGAAGATAAACCTAACGACCTTTTGTTGGAAGCTTTCTACTTAAGGGAAGGCGATCAAGACCCGGCATTGCTAGAGAGAATCCGGGGAGCATGGAGCCAAGTACGCAAGGGAAGGGTCGGCAAGAGAAACTGTGTCGCCAAACCCCTTTATACTCAATGGGTGAAGGAGAGGGTCAAAGCAATCAAGTTACCCTTCGTGGTCACAAACCCTCCAAAACCTCCTACACCTAAACCTATTGCAATCATTCCCAACAAAGAAGTGGAGGACCTCAAAGCTAAAATTCAAGAACTCCAAAACAAAAACGGAGACTTAGAATTGAAGCACCTCCAAGCTTTAGGAGAAATTGCTAGGACGAAGAGAGATCGTGATGAAGTATCACATTCTCTCCTAGTATGCCAAAAACGGCTAAGAACCTCCGAAGGGAAAAGGGATTGGATAGGAGGCGGCTTGGTTAGTGCGGATGCCAACCTTGTTGCCAAGGACGAAGAGTTGGAAAGAATCTTACATTCCAACCAAGAGCTCAAGAAGTTTGGCGAACTAGCCATCGAAGCTCAACGAAAATGGAGGTTGAAATTCCAAGAAAAAAATCAACAGCTCCAAGAAGTAGTGAAAGACTACAAAGAGCAGCTTCAAGCCGAACGCGTCCAGCGGCAAAGACATGAGAGTCTCTCTCATCAAGGGAGGCTAAAGTGCAATCTTCTCGAAGAAGACATCAAGAAATTCGAAGAGTACTTCGACAAGATTGCAAGAGCTCATGGGGACCACGTTGCACAACTACACGATGAGATTAGAAGTGCAAGAGTCAAGCTAGACCAACGCAAGGAAGTGATTGAGTATGTATGGCAAGACGCCACCCGATTAAGTGAGGATTTCACTAAATTGGTTGCATTCTCAAATTTGGTGATCACCCAACTTCCAAAGAAGCTAGCGGAGGCCGAGATGGTCATGCCCTACTTTGTCATCCCTGTGGAGATCCAGAAGTTTATGAAGTTCTGCAAGGACACCATAGATTTCTATAGGGAGGAAATGAGCAAAGCCGAGAAGCGAGCGGCTATTTGATTTGTAATAGCATTAGTTACACTTTGTAAACAAATGTTATTTAATCAAATATATTTTGAAGTATAATCAATTTCTCGGTCTTTAATATTTCGAATTTGCTAATATTAATCGCGCACCTTTAAACTCCATAAAGCAAAATAAAAAAAAACAACGCATATTTTGCATACATACATCCACATGCATCTTCATGCACTTTTTTCAAAAAAAAAACTCATTCATTCCCATTCAAACAGTTCAAAGCAATCATAGCCCGAAAACCCCGAAAGCCCTCGGTCCAAGAACCAGATATTCAACACTCGTACGGAACACGAGCTAACAAACAAAGGATCATGGACAATTTGGAACAAACTCAAGCGGCTTTGAGAGAGGAAGTTGATGGAATGAAAGGAAAAATGGATCAGATGCTAGAGTTAATGCAAGCTCTGTCGGCACGAGAAAGCCAGCCTCGCCCAACAACGGATGCATCCAATGTGCAATGGCCTCCTTATGGTTTACCTGTGGGTTATACCCCACCCTTCGAAAATGAGGGTCAAGGACCTCTTCCACCACCGCTCACAATCCCCGTAAGGAATGAAGAGCGTCGTCCTCAAGGAACCTCCACTACTCAGCATGAAGTAATTCCCCACGATGTGGAGAATAGCCATCTAAGGCAATCTGCTCCCGACACCACTGTCATACCCCATTTTTTGACCCGTTTTCGTCTCGTTTTATTTATTGTCTCGTTTTACGCATTTTTTTCAAAGGCCGAGAATTTTCGTCGTTTCAGACGAAATTTCGGCAGGGAGGTATTTTAAAATACCTCATGTCAATTTTTTGTTTCGTTTTTTATTTTATTTTTTATCACTTTTTACTTTTATTTTTAATTTTAGTTTTTATTGTCATTTATTGTTATTCTTTTATTATTATCATTTTTTCTATTATTATTATTATTATTATTATTATTATTTTTATTATTATTATTATTTTCATTTTTTGTCCAAAAAGGTCCAAGTCAAAGTCCAAGTCAACACAGTCCAACAGTACTGTACACGCCCAAACAGTGTTTCATCATCACAAATTTTCAATTTTATCCAAACCATCATCACAAATCCCAGATCCTCACAACATAACCTGCAAAAATCCAGCAAAATCACTTTCTCATTTAATGCTAGCAGAAATTTTATCCAAAACCAGCTTGCAAGCTTATCACAATCCATGACAAGCAGCTCAATTAGGTTCTATAAAACAGGGACAGAATCAACACAAAAATACACAGAAAAATTTTAACAAAGAGAAGAAAAATTTTGAGAGAAGAAAGTTTTTAACAGCAAAACAAAAACACAAACTCATCCTCAAACCACAAATTTTCGCAAGCCTACACTAACACAACACAAATTTTCGCAAGCCTACACTAACACAACACAAATTTTCGCAAGCCTACACTAACACAACACAAATTTTCGCAAGCCAAACACAGACCCTCAACACACCCGTACGTACACACACACACGTTTTCAGCACCAGACATACACCACACCCGTACGCACACCACACCCATACACACACACACACGTTCACACACCCAGCAACAAACACAACACACGGCCAAGAACACGCAAGAAGCAAGCAGAACCGAACAAACACAAGAGAAAAAGGGTAAAATTTTTTCGTTTTTTCAAAGCTAGATCTACACTTTTTTAGAGGGATTTCGAAAAAAATAGGTTCGGATTTGGGTTTAGGAAGGAAAAGGAAGTAGGAAAGGAGAAAAAAATTTGGAAAAAGAGGCGTTTTTCACTTCCGGCGCGGTGGCGCCGCCGTGTTGGCCGGCGGCCACCCGCCGGAAAACCCCCCTTGGCCGGCCAGATTTTTTGAGAAAGAGGAGAGAGGTGGGAGAAGAAGGGGATCGGTTAGTATAGAGAGAGAAGGAGAGGAGTGAAATGAAAAAAATAAAGGGGAGTGGGTATTTATACCCCTCCCTGATTCTGTGTAGCAGGGTGTACGCGTAAGCGTACACCCACGTAATCCTGGCCCTTTGATCTTAAATCATGTGGCCCTGATTTCTTTACCCTGTGATTTAATCAGGGCCGTCTGATTAATCAGACGGCCCAGATTAATTTACGAAAGCCCAATGCTTTTGGGCCTTTTCTTTCAAAATCTGATTTAATTTTTACTACTAGCACCCCTAGTTTTAATTTTTACACCTCCCAAATTTTATTTCTTTTATTTTTCTTTGCAAATTTATTTTTTTTTCTTTTTGTTATTTATTTCTTTTTATTGTTTTATTATTTTTTACATCACATTTATTTATTTACCTATCATTTATCTCATGCATTTATTTTTCTACTTTTATTTCTTTTTGTTCATTTCATTTCATATTTTTTCTTTATATGTACATTTAGGAACACATATATATAAATATGCATTGTTCTTTTATTATTTTTTTATAATTCAATCCATGATAAACAAATCTTTTTTATTTAAATCCAACGAACCTTTTATTTAATTCCTCGCGTTTAGTTTATTTCACCGCATTTATTTTTCCTTTTTAACTCCAAATAAAAAATCCAAAACAACAAAAACATTTTTTCATTAAGTGATAAACTTGTTCATTTTGGTTGCAACAACTAATTTGAACAATTTCTTTTCTTTTATTTTTATTTAAGTTATAAAAACGAGCGTTTTTTAGTTAATACATTTTTCTTAAAAAATTCAAGCGACACTTGAATGAAAAAGGGTGGTTTGACGTATGTCTCTCCTTTCCTCGATCGAATAAACACTTGACGTATGTCTCGTTGCTTAAACGATCGTCATTCTTTTCTAGCTTCCCAAAAAATACGTTTTAAACAAAACTTGAATGAAAAAGGGTGGTTTGACGTATGTCTCTCCTTTCCCCGGTTGTACGAGCACTTGACGTATGTCTCGTTGCTCGGACAATCGTCATTCTATTTTCGAAGTGAATCCAACTCATCAATCTTGGCCCTTATGGCCAATCCAAACCTTTCGCACCTTTGCGCGTTAAATTTTAAAACATTTACGCCTTGCGTAAATTTAACGCCTCCGCGCGTTTATTTTATTTTTCAACATTGTACGCCTCCGTGCGTTCGTCTTTATTTTCAAACATTTTACGCCTCTGTGCGTCTGTCTTTTTCCTTAAATATTTACGCCTTGCGCGAGTTTATCGCCTTAGCGTCTGTCTGTCACCTCTTAAAGTTTTTTTACGCCTTTGTGCGTTTTCAAACAATTCTTTTTCTCAAGAACTACGTAAGCTTTGAATTCTCCGACTACCGGGAGATACGTAGGAGCAAGACCGACGTCTTGTCAAGCCCGTTATTTAAAAATCTTTTTTTCCTTTTTTTCAATTTCGTTTGTTATTATCTCTTTCTTCACCTCACATTTTATTTACTTGTTCATTTACATATATATATAATTAAGCGTGCAAGCAAAACGTCAAAAACATTTTTAAGCCTAAGCCAACTAAGAGGTTCCCGTTGAGTACAACGGATGTGAGGGGTGCTAATACCTTCCCCTCGCATAATCGACTTTCGAACCTAAAATCTCTTTCAAGGTAATTTAGAACTTTTTTCCTTTTTCCCCGAAAAATTAAAAGTTCAGTCGTGATTTAAATTTAGTGATTCAATGCTAGTCAATAGCTTGACATCCGAAATTCGACGCGACAACCACCCACCAAGACAATGATACCACCCAAATGTATCGAGTTTTGGAAGAAAGGTTGAAAGCTGTCGAAGGGTTCAGCTCATACGGTGCCCACAACGCCTTGGACATGTGCCTAGTGCCCGACGTGGTAATTCCTCCGAAGTTCAAAGTACCGGACTTCGAGAAATACAAAGGAATTCAATGCCCTCGGAATCATCTAAGGATGTTCTGTAGGAAGATGGCGGCTTACGCAATGAACGAGAAACTCATGGTGCATGTGTTTCAAGATAGTTTAAGCGGAGCGTCCTTAGATTGGTACATGCAGCTCGAGCGTACCCATGTCCAAACTTGGAAGGATCTAGCCGATGCTTTCCTAAAGCAATACAAATATAATTTGGACATGGCTCCAAATAGGATGCAACTACAAAACCTCCTGCAAAGAAGCAACGAGTCCTTCAAGGAGTATGCTCAGCGGTGGAGAGAACTAGCTTCTCGTGTGCAACCACCACTATTGGAAAGAGAACTTGTCGACACCTTTATGGGCACACTTCAAGGCCCATATTACGACAAGATGATCGGAAGTACGTCTGCCGGTTTCTCCGATCTAGTCATGGTCGGTGAAAGAATAGAAGATGGAGTGAAGAGAGGAAAAATCCAAGGCTCTTCAGAGGCTCAAGGTGGAGCTAGAAAGCCCCCCAGCAACTTTCACAAAAAGAAAGAGGGGGAGACAAATGCCGTTCTAATGGGACCATCCTACCCACCACAAAATCAAATGCCTCACTACCACTACCCTTATGTGGCAGCAGCAACGACTCAGGGGCGTTACTCACCTCAAGTAATTCCCGCAACTCCACCTCGACAACCAGTAGTGTTGCCGCAGCAAAATCAACAGCAGCAGCAACAAGGCGGGTACCCACCAAGGAATCAGGCGAGCTCAAGGAACAGTTACTTTACTAGGCAGTTTGATCCTGTACCCATGTCTTATGGTCAGATCTTGCCATACCTAATCCAAAAGGGTATGGTCGAGACAAGACTACTACCACCAATGTCGCCACCATATCCACAGTGGTACGACGCAAATGCCAAATGTGATTTCCACGCAGGATCCGTGGGGCACAATATCGAAAACTGTAGGGTTTTCAAACACAAGGTGCAGGATCTTATTGACAAGAAGCTGTTATCCTTCAAAGAGGAAAGCCCCAATGTGAAGAACAACCCATTGCCGGGGCATGCGGGTCCCTCTGTAAATGCGGTGGAGGAACGAGAGGACTTTGGTCCAGTCAAAAGGGTAGCCAATGTTAGGACTCCCCTGTCAACCATAAGGGAGCGCTTAACCGGCTTTGGATTATTCGAGGAAATGCACGCCAACTGTGAAGCCTGCGAGGTCAACCCGGACGAGTGCAAAGAGTTGAAGAACTGTCTTCAAGAGTTAATGGACCAAGGTTGGATCCAAATTGGCTACATAAAGGAGGGCACGGACATTGCTACCTTAGAGTCTAACGGCCCAAAACCTCTCGAGATCCCATACCAAAGGAGAGAGGTACCAATGCCAATACAACCTATAACATTCCACGTACCTGCACCCTTCTCTTTTGAAAGCACAAAGAGGGTACCATGGAATTACCAACCTGTGGCTTATGTGGAAGGAAAACCACTAGCCAAAATGGAGCCCAGCATCACTAACATTACCGGTGTTGGAGGAATGACTAGGAGTGGTAGAGTCTTCGCTCCGAAAGAACTCGGGAAGACACCAGCTGTACTACCAAAGGAGCCGCTCAAAGAAAAGAGCGCGGAGGAAAAAGAGAACCAAGCGGGGCCTTCTCAAAAGACAATCCCGCAAAAAGAGGCCGAAGAGTTCTTAAGGATAATCCAAAAGAGCGAGTACAAGATCATTGACCAGCTAGGTCAAACTCCCTCCAAGATCTCCATGCTATCCTTACTACTCAGCTCGGAAGCACACCGAGAAGCACTGCTGCGGATCCTCAGTGAGGCACATGTCACCAAGGACATTCCTGTGGACCAATTCGACGGGATAGTCGGAAATATTACTTCAAGTAGGTATTTGGGTTTCAATGGTGACGAGTTGCCCGACGATGGGCACATTCATAACCGCGCCTTACATATCTCCGTAAAATGCATGGACCACATCCTCTCAAGAGTGCTAGTGGACACGGGGTCGTCATTGAATGTCATGCCCAAGACTACCCTCCTCAAACTATCATGTGAAGGGACCGTAATGAAGCCCAGCGCCTTGGTCGTAAAAGCTTTCGATGGGTCAAGAAGAGCCGTCATGGGGGAGATCGACTTACCAGTCCAAATCGGACCCAAGGTTTTCACCATAACCTTCCAAGTCATGGATATTAATCCAACATACAGTTGTCTTCTCGGACGACCATGGATCCATGCGGCCGGAGCCATTACCTCTACCTTGCACCAGAAACTGAAGTTCATCATTGATAACCAAATGATTGTAGTTTCCGGGCAAGAGGACATGATGGTAAGCCATCTCTCGTCTTTCCGTTACATAGAAACGGATGAAGAAGCTGTGGACGTCCCATTCCAATCTTTGGAAGTGGCAAATGTCGTGACATTGAGCTCAAAACCCAAGGAGGAGGCTAGGACAGCCATGTCATCATGGAGGGCGATAAGAGAGGCCCTAGAAGAAAGCCGACCCACCGGATGGGGCAAGTTAGTGGACATACCGGAGAAGAAAAATCGCTTCGGGTTAGGGTATCATCCATCGGCCGAAACTTTCTCAAAGCCTCCAAAGCAAGGGGTTTCCCCCATCTCGGAAACATTCATCAGTGCGGGGTTTATCCATGAAGATCAAGTGGCTCTACTCGAAGACGTAGACGAAGACGTGCCTGAATTGGTGTATCGTTGCGCTTCGGATGAAGCTTTGAACAATTGGAGGGCTATCGCGATTCCCGAGATCATTACCAGGATCAAGTAATAAACCATGTTTGTTTGTTTTTTACTTTAAATAAAAAAAATCATTTAGCTCTGCCCAAGGCAAATGATTAGTCGTGTGGGGCCCCCATGTTTTAAAAGTTGTTTACAATCATGAATAAAAGCAATCTTTTATGTTCATTTGAGTCTTTTCCTTTTTTGCATTTGTTTTAAAAAAAAAATTTTCTACAAAAAGCCTAAAAAAAAAATCATACTCATGCAGATCTACAAATCCACCCTCCAAAAACAACACTACCTTAAAACCTTATGACTTCGATTGCCCGATTAATCAAACGGAAGATGATGAAGAGGACGATTATGAACCGCCTGAAGAATTGTCTAGACTTGCAAATCAAGGGGATAGGGTAATACAACCTCACCAAGAATCAGTTGAAAAGGTCAACTTGGGGACCGAAGAGGATAAGAAAGAGGTCAAGATAGGAGCCTCCCTGCACGAGGATGTGAAAGGAAAGTTGATCAAGCTTCTGCAAGAATACGTGGACGTATTCGCTTGGTCGTATCAAGACATGCCGGGTTTAGACCCTAACATCGTTGTACACAAGCTGCCACTCAAGCCAGAATGCCCGCCAGTGAAGCAAAAATTGAGAAGAACTCGACCCGATATGGCTCTCAAGATCAGGGAGGAGGTCAAAAAGCAATTCGATGCCGGCTTCTTAGCCGTAACCAAGTATCCAACATGGGTTGCCAACATTGTGCCAGTTCCGAAGAAGGATGGCAAGGTGAGAATGTGTGTGGATTATCGGGACTTGAATAAAGCAAGCCCAAAGGATGATTTCCCGCTACCACACATCGACATATTGGTGGACAACACAGCCCAATTCTCAGTCTTTTCCTTTATGGATGGTTTCTCGGGATATAACCAAATCAAGATGGCTCCAGAGGACATGGAGAAAACTACATTCATCACCCCATGGGGAACATTCTGCTATAAGGTAATGCCTTTCGGATTAACAAATGCCGGGGCAACATACCAAAGAGCAATGGTGACTCTTTTCCATGACATGATCCATAAGGAAATTGAGGTCTACGTCGACGATATGATTGCCAAATCCCAAACGGAGGAGGATCATCTAGTCCATCTACAAAAGCTTTTCGAACGCCTAAGAAAATTCAAGCTGCGCTTAAATCCTAACAAGTGTACATTTGGCGTTAGATCCGGAAAGTTATTGGGCTTCATCGTCAGCCAAAGAGGTATTGAAGTGGATCCTGATAAGGTAAAGGCCATCCAAGAAATGCCAGCGCCAAATACCGAGAAAGAAGTCCGGGGTTTCTTAGGAAGATTGAACTACATCGCCAGGTTCATCTCACACATGACAGCTACCTGCGAACCAATCTTCAAGCTGCTAAGGAAAAACCAAACCGTTCATTGGAACGAGGATTGCCAAGAGGCGTTTGACAAGATCAAACAATACCTGCAAGAACCACCGATTTTAATACCTCCGGTTCCGGGTAAACCCCTCATCTTATACCTAACCGTACTTGAAGGATCAATGGGTTGTGTGTTAGGACAACAAGATGAAACGGGAAGAAAAGAGCACGCAATCTACTACTTAAGCAAGAAGTTTACCGACTGTGAAACAAGGTATACTTCACTTGAAAAGACTTGCTGCGCTTTAGCATGGGCTGCTCGACGTCTAAGGCAATACATGTTGACCCATACAACTTGGTTGATATCGAAGATGGATCCCATCAAGTACATCTTCGAAAAGCCTGCCCTCACAGGGAAGATAGCCCGTTGGCAAATGCTGCTGTCTGAGTATGACATCCAATATGTTGCTCAAAAAGCCATCAAAGGGAGTGTTTTATCCGAGCACCTTGCTCACCAACCATTGGAGGATTATCAGCCCATACAATTTGACTTCCCAGACGAAGATGTCGTAGCTTTGAATGACAAAGAGGTCACAAGCGATGATGAAGGACCAGAACCAGGAGCTCAATGGAAGCTCGCTTTCGACGGCGCCTCGAATGCCATGGGACACGGTATCGGAGCAGTTTTAATCTCCCCAAGAAATGGATACCAACCCTTCACAGCAAGGTTGTGCTTTGACTGCACCAATAACATGGCAGAGTATGAAGCATGTATCCTAGGCCTCGAAGCAGCAATTGATCTAAGGATCAAAAACCTTGAAGTGTACGGTGACTCAGCCTTGGTTATATATCAAGTCAAAGGAGAATGGGAAACAAGACATCCCAATTTAATTCCCTACCAAGCCCGGGTTGTAGAATTGATCAAACATTTTGATGAGATCAATTTCCACCACATACCTCGAGAAGAAAATCAGGTAGCAGATGCTTTGGCTACATTATCATCAATGTACCAAGTAAATTCTTACAACGAGACACCAATCATAAGGATGGGTCGTAGAGACAAACCAGTTGTATGCGCATCAGTCGAAGAAGAACTTGACAACAAACCTTGGTTCTACGACATCAAGCGATACCTCGAAGAGCAAGAGTATCCAGAAAATGTCTCGCACACCGACAAGAGGACCCTCAGAAGATTGGCATCCCAGTTCTTCCTCAGTGGAAATACCCTCTACAAAAGAAATTATGACATGGTCCTACTCAGATGTGTGGATAAACATGAAGCGGACATGCTCATCAAAGAAATCCACGAGGGATCTTTTGGAACCCATGCTAATGGGCATGCAATGGCAAAGAAAATCTTAAGGGCGGGCTACTATTGGTTAACCATGGAAGCTGATTGTTTCCACTATGCCAAGACTTGTCACAAGTGCCAGATTTACGCCGACAAAGTGCATGTGCCACCAACTCCACTGAATGTCATGACTTCACCTTGGCCTTTCTCTATGTGGGGCATAGACATGATTGGAATGATCGAGCCCAAAGCATCAAATGGACATCGCTTCATCCTCGTTGCCATCGATTACTTCACCAAATGGGTAGAAGCAGCTTCGTATGCAAACGTAACCAAACAAGTGGTAGCCCGATTTATCAAGAAGGAAATCATTTGCCGTTATGGTACTCCCCACAAAATCATCACCGATAATGGGGCAAACCTAAACAACAAGACAATGAAGGAGTTGTGCAAAGATTTCAAGATTGAGCACCATAATTCCTCCCCTTACCGACCAAAGATGAATGGTGCGGTAGAAGCAGCCAATAAGAACATAAAGAAGATCATCCAAAAGATGGTGACAACATATAAGGATTGGCATGAGATGCTTCCCTTTGCGCTACATGGCTACCGAACAGCCATTCGCACTTCAACTGGGGCAACCCCCTTCTCCTTAGTATACGGTATGGAAGCTGTTCTCCCCGTAGAGGTGGAAATTCCTTCGCTAAGGGTCTTGATGGAAACCAAGCTAGAAGAAGCTGAATGGGTCCAAACAAGGTTCGACCAACTGAATCTCATAGAGGAGAAGCGTCTGACGGCAATATGTCATGGCCAACTCTATCAAAGGAGGCTCAAGAGAGCATTCGACAAGAAGGTCCGTCCTCGAGAATTCAAAGAAGGAGACCTAGTGCTCAAGAAGATATTACCTATGCCACAAAGATCCCCGAGGGAAGTGGACTCCCAGCTATGATGGGCCGTACGTGGTAAAGAAAGCTTTCTCAGGCGGAGCCCTGATCATCACCACTATGGATGGAGAGGAGTTTCCACTATCAATAAACTCCGATGCAGTCAAGAGGTATTATGCCTAAAGAAAAAAGAGAAAAGCTCGCTAAATCGAAAACCTGAAAGGGCGGTTTAGGCAATAGAGAGCGTCCTGCTAGATTGAAAACCTGAAAAGGCGGTCTAGGCAAAAATTAAGGACATCAAAAAAAAGAAATACACCCCGGTGGATTGAAAACTCGAAAGAGCGATCCAGGCAAAAGTTAGGGGTTAACAAAAAAAAGAAGAAAGGCAATGACTGCAGCATCCAAGCTCCGGACAAGATTCAAGAGGAGAGGAATCGGCCTCGTCAGCATCTTCCAACAAACAAAAATATCGAAGTCATAAGGGAATAGCATGTGTTGTGCCAAAACCAACATTTTCTTTTTGCTTTTTCTTGTCTTTCTCTATCTCACTTCTCACTTTGTGTATTTTTACCCATTCAAGAGGTCAAATCTGCATTGAATAAATTTCCTTTTTGTTATTTTATGTTCTCAGTAGCGCATAAAATTTTGTTTTATTCATGATGAAAATGCTTTAAAACATGGGAAATAAACAAAAGAATTTTCATCCAAAAAGAAAAAAAACAAACAAACTTTGCTTTATTTTGAATCTTCGTGAATTCTGAAGGAATTGCGGTAGTTCCCACCAAAATATTGCACCAAAAGACTTATGCTCCTTAGCTAAGGCAAGTGTGTAGCTCGCGGCACGCGGAGCGCAACAACCACAAGGGTCAAGAGGAGCAAAATTCCCCAACAAACACCCTGAACACCCAAACGCCAAACAAGGCTGGATATCGATCATGCTTCCAAAATGATCCTTTATCCCCCATAAGCCAAACCTCCTTGATGCTCCCCAGGGAGTCTCAACCCCAAACAAAAAGTCCAATCATTATTGGCAAAAAAACACAAATTTTCGGGCTTAGGCTCGAACTACACCGGTTTTGATCCCATTTGGGTATGTAGGCAAAGGACCTTGTCCTTCCAAACCGACCAACCAAAAAAACACAAATTTTCGGGCTTAGGCTCGAACTACACCGGTTTTGATCCCATTTGGGTATGTAGGCAAAGGACCTTGTCCTTCCAAACCGACCAACCAAAAAACTAACACAAAAAGAGAGCCCAACTGGCATGAACACAAACAAAGACCGACTCTGCTCGGCACCCAACCAACACCCCACACATCATGCATAACATAATTCATGCATGCATATACAAATTATTCATACATATGCATTTCATTTCATAAATCATGCATCATCAACAAGGGTTCTCCAGTGAGTATCACATATTCACCAACATCCATCAACATTCAACCAGGGGCACCTATTTAGGGTAAGACCGCAGCTCGTTAGGAATCGATATTCAGAAGCAGTACCTGAATAAGATCACCTAGCTTAGGCATCGACCTCTAGAAGCAGTACCTAGAGTAGATCACCTCCCCCAGTGTATCGACCTTCAGTGTTAGCGGCTGAATAAGATCACAGCTCGTTAGGAATCGACATTCAGAAGCAGTACCTGAATAAGATCACCTAGCTTAGGTATCGACCTCTAGAAGCCGTACCTAGACAAGATCACCTACCTCATTGTTCCACCTCTAGAAGCAATACCTAGACAAGATCACCTACCTCATTGTTCCACCTCTAGAAGCAGTACCTAGATAAGATCACCTACCTCATTGTTCCACCTCTAGAAGCAATACCTAGACAAGATCACCTACCTCAATGTTCCACCTCTAGTGACATCCTAGAGTAAATCACCACCCTCAGGAATCGACCTCTAGAAGCAGTGCCTAGATAAGATTACCTTCATCCCCCAGTGGATCTACCTCCAGTGTTAGCGGCTGGATACGATCAACCCCTACCAACCCTTACATTTGCATTTCGCGAAGGACAAAATTCGGGTCCTTCTTTTTTTTACTTAATTGATCTCCGCAAAGAGTTCATGAGATGCCCTCGGCACTCACGTACTCTATGCGAAGACACAATTAAGTAGGGGCAGCTGTAGTACCCTAATTTTGTCCTACGCATTTTAAAACAAAAATCAAAAAAATCCAAAGAGGGGAAAAAGTCAAAAGTCAACAAAAGTCAACAGAAAAGTCAACATTTCAAAAATGCTGACTTCGCAATGCGAAGCTCACTTCGCACTGCGAAGTCTGCGATTTTTCTGCAGATTTTTGGTTTCTTGGATTTAATTCCAGATTTTGTTGCACATCATTTCTATAATTATTTTAAGTGGCATTCATGGCTAATTGGGCCAAGCAAAGCCAGAGTTGAAGGACTTGCCATTAATGCCAAGGTTGGAAGCTTTTTCTTCCAACCTAGCATGTGACAAGCAAGTGGGCTTGCCCTTGGGCAGCTCTAGTCCCTCCCAGGTGACCTGCTAACCACCACAAGGTTGCCAGCCACCTGCTTGATGACTTTCCTCCTGCTTGCTGCCCCTAAAACCAGTCAAACCAGCTGGGTTTTTTCACTTGAAAAAACCATGATTGCTACTCTGTTTTTGCAGCAGCTTTTCACCCCCTCACACCAGCCATAAGTAGCCTTTTCATCCCTCAATCTCTGCACAATACAGTGCACGTTTTTATTGATCAACCATTGAGATTGCAAGGATTGATCCCCAAGCATTAGCCAATTGCAAATCAGCTTTGTTCTTCATCATTACCTTCTAGAATGTGTTGAATTTGTGGCTGAAATCAAGCTGGATCTTGCCCCTTGATACAAGGCAGGGTTGCCTCTATCCATTAGCATTTAATGCAAAGGGATTCAGCTTGATCTTGGCCACAAATCAGCTGAATCAAGGGATTGTGTAATGATGACAAAGATTTGATCTTGGCCTATAAATAAGAGGCAATGCCCAAGGTTACAAACACTTGAAAAAACACAGTTAACACAGCATTCAAAGAGCAGAAACTCTACTCATTTCAACCTACAAATCTCCACAAACAACCAGCAAAAATCCATCCAACACAAAGCTTACAAAAGTTCCAAAACCATCACCAAATATTCAAACCTTTGTGAAAGCCTTCAACCAAATCAAATCAAGTGCAGCAGGAGCTTTGCTAAGGAGTTCTGTAAGTTACTAAGCTCTTTATCTTGCTTTTTTAATTGTGTTTGCATAGCCATTTTGGCTCAAAACTCTTTGTCCTAAAAAAAACCCCTTTTGAACACAAAGGAAATCCCAAAGTTTGCAAAACCTTTGAACTAAGTTGTTGCATTCATTTCATTGCTATTTTCAAAGCTTTTCACTCCTCCTAAGGTTCTGAGGCTAGTTCAGAAGCTGCTTCTGAACAGAAGTTCAGAAGCAGCTTCTGGACTCAAATTTTCGCATACTTCGCAATGCGAAGGTCTGGTCGCAGTGCGACCATGACAGAATTCAGAACATGAATTCAGAAGCCAATTTTTGAGGTTCTAACCCAAAGCTCAGAACCTAAGAGGTCTGAAACTCATTTTATTCAAACCATAACAAAGATTTTGCATGATATTGGCAAATTCACAAGTTTGAGCAACACTTTTTATATAACTTGCGAAACAAGTTACGCTCACAAACTTTCAAAACAAACTTGAGCAATAAGCTTAGTTCATCATTTTCAAAACTAAACTTGAGCAATAACCTTGTTCATGATTTTCAATCAAACGTGAACTTAAGCCAAACTTGTTCACTTTTCAAAATCAAAATCAGACTTGAGCCGAACTTGTGCATTATTCACAAACTTGTGTTTTTTTCATAAACTTGAACAACCTTTGTTCATAGGTTGCAACAACCAAGTGTTTTGTTCACTTTGGGATTTCTAAAGGAGTTCAACCCAAAAACATGAATGAAAAAGGGATGGTGTGACGTATGTCTCTCCATCGCCCCGATTGTACGAATGCGTGACGTATGTCTCGTCGCTCGGACAATCGTCATTCCCTTTTTTTAATATGTACAACCCTAACCAAACCAAATTTTGGCCCCTTGTGGTCAATCCAAGCCTTTTGGTCCCCCGTTGGCCATCAGACTCAACCCCTCGACTCGTTAGAGTCCACTCGGTCAATGTTCGACTCGTCCGAGTCCATTGTACCCGTTCTTGATCTCAGTGGATCAATCGAACAATCGCCCGACTCTTCGGAGTCCACTCGGTCAATGTTTGACTTATATGAGTCCATTGCACCTCCCTTGGTCCCATAGCGACCAATTCAACCCTCTACCCTTACGGACGTACCTTTTAACAATTCTAATGTGATTCGCGAACGAACGCTTAATAAGTCTCCAAGTGCGAGCATACAAGCTACGTTTAATCGCAAGAATTCGGTTAAAACATCGTCCAATTAAAATCAACCAACACACATACGTTTTTCTACCAAAGAACTACGTATGCTTTGAATTCTCCGACTGCCGGGAGATACGTAGGAGCAAGATCGACATCTTGTCAAGCACAATAATAATAAAAACTTTTTTCTTTTTCGTTTGTTTTTATCTCTTTCCCCCCTTTATTATATTTTTAACATAAATAAACATGCACGCAAAGTATCAAAAAACAATTCAAGCTTTAACCAAATAGAAGGTTCCCGTTGAGTACAACGGACGTAAGGGGTGCTAATACCTTCCCCTCGCGTAACCGACTCCCGAACCCGACAATGGTTGCGATGACCTAATCCTTATCCTCATCGTCAAAGGGTTTTATTATCGTTTCCCTTTACAACAAAAAAAAACTTAAGGGTTTATCAACGTTCCCTTTACACAAAAACTTTGGTGGCGGCTTCACAAAGGCACCTCCGAGCGTTCGAGGACGACCTCGGAGGATCTGCGCGTCTTTTTCCCGAGGAAAAAAACGAGGTGCGCACACTTGTCACATGCTAGGTTGGAAGAAAAAGCTTCCAACCTTGGCATTAATGGCAAGTCCTTCAACTCTGGCTTTGCTTGGCCCAATTAGCCATGAATGCTACTTAAAATAATTATGGAAATGATATGCAACAAATTCTGGAATTAAATCCAAGAAACCAAAAATCTGCAGAAAAATCGCAGACTTCGCAGTGCGAAGTGAGCTTCGCATTGCGAAGTCCTCAATTTTGAAAAGTTGACTTTTCTGTTGACTTTTGTTGACTTTTGACTTTTTTTTCCCTCTTTGATTTTTTTGATTTTTTGTTTTAAAATGCGTAGGACAAAATTAGGGTACTACAGTGCCCTGTTTTATTGTCCTGATCAGTACCTTGCCAGAATTTCAGTAAAATCTAGGAAAACTAGGGTTTTTAGGTTTGTTTTGGTCATGCCATTGGAAATGATCCCAATGTTACTATTTGTAGTCCCAATTTGGGCCTATCCGACCATGGTTTTGGGCCCAAATCATAAAGGGCCAAAACCATGGCTAGGGAATCCTTACAGGCTGCTGAGGGCGCCTCTAGAGGGTGCCTTTAGGAGAGTTCCCTAAAATTGTATAGGATTGTCAGGTGGGCTTTGTGCCCTTCTGGAGGGCGCCCATCCTTGCTCTAACGGTTCAAGCCCTGTTTTTAGGGCTCTAAGGCCTAAATGGTAAGATCTATGGTCCAGAACCCAACAAGCATGAGCTTTGGAACAAGGCGAAGTGATTAAACTATCACTGGGGGTCTTTCTATGATCTTTGGCCCATCAAGTGAGACTTACTGGAAATGAAGCTATGTGAGAATTTTTAAATTACTGGGTGTGCAAAGCGAATACCAATTGATATATTGCAGCCCCCCCAAATTTTGGAAGCTTTTCTGAGTACTAGCCCAACATTTTTTGGGGCCTTGGTGGGTGCTAGCCCAACAAGAGTATCCATAGCCCAACAAGCACGAGCTTTGGAACAAGGCGAAGTGATTTAAACTGTGTAAAAAAGAGCGACTTTATTGAGTGGTTCAGACCACCATACCAGAACTAGCCCAACATGGGGCGTGATTCTCTTTGAGGTTTAGATTTAGGGCGCGCCCTAGTGAGATCCGACGGCTGAAATGGGGCGACCGTTCGCTCTCGCTGACGTGTTTGCATCACAATGGTTCTTGGAAATCGTGCCCACTTAAGTGACGTCATCTGCGCGTTTTCCCAGGCTTTTGTACTTTAAACTGAAACGCATCTAATTTTCCTCCACTTTCAGATTTCGTTTACCCTTCTCACTTCCCTCACTCTCACTTTTTCTCTCCCAAATCGTCCTTCGTCATTCAAACCGTTCCAGTCTTTGAAGATCGTTGCGCCTACCATTTTCAAATCGTTTGGAGCTTGCTTTCATTCTCAATCTTTCGCTATCATTTAAATCCAGGTAATCCTCTTCGATCTCGTCCTTTATTAATTAGGTCTGTAGTATGGTGGTGATTAGGGAGTGCGATTGGCGGGTACAGAGTTATCTCCAGCGAACTCAGAGGAAAGGAGTAGGCTGTGGAGGGAGAGCGTTAGGCATGCAACACAGTCAGATGGAACCACTGATTAGGTAGTGTTTGAGAAAGCCTACTATGGCCATTCCCTCTTAGAGGAATTTTCGAGCGATTCGGACGAGAGTGAAGGGGGGGGGGGGAAGTAGTAGTGGGAATTCATCTGACTGCGTTGTTCTTGCTGTTCCCCCAGGTCCTTTTTGTCCGAAAGGTATTTGTTACATGGCGTCTTCTAGTAGTTCAGAGCAAGAAGCCTTTGCGAATGAAGTGCTCCGTTCGGAATCCATGTATATGGATCCCAAACGTGTGAAGTTTTTTCAGAGCAGGCTTCACGTGTCCTCGACGGGGTTTGAAGAGGACGTGGTCTTGGAGCATTGTCGCCCAGGCGAGAAGGTGTGCCTACGAAGGCCGAAGGGGGTGAAGAATGAAATGTTCCACATGTATACGGCCGTCTTTGAAGATCTAGGCGTGAAATATCCCTTCACGCCTTTTGAAGTAGATGTCCTGAACTGGTTGAATGTGGCGCCATCTCAACTCCAGCCCAACAGTTGGGCGTTCATACGCGCATTCGAGATTCTGTGTGAGGGGCTAGGCTTCCAACCCTCGCCTGGGTGTTTTTTTACATTCTATGGCACAAAAAGGGTAGACAAGCTGTCTTGGGTGTCCGTCAGCGCGCACCCGGGCAAGAGGCTGTTCCCGCCTTATGCCTCCCATTACAAAAACTGAGGCAGACCTTTCTTAGGACGCGAGGGGGAAAGGGTTGTGAAGTAGCTGCTGTGCGGGTCAACGACCAGCTGAGGTTTCCCATATGCTGGACGAGCGCTCCGACATCCATCACAGGCTTTGAGTACGAGAAGTTAGACGAGTATCAGAAGGGCGTCGTCTGCTTTTTGGACAAAATGCTGCCTATGAACATCCGGGAGCTATGAATAGGGAGGGGGACGTGAATAGCTTAGAAGCTTACTTACGTGAGTTGGCTTTATTTGTTTATGCATCTATTTTACTCGCCTATCTTCTTGTCCTTGTAACCTCTATTTGTTTTTATTTTTGTAGAATCCATGGCACCCATGACTGCGGCAGAGAGAGGAAGAAATATCTAGAAGAAATGAAGGCAAAAAAGGCTGCTGAGGGGTTGGCAGTCAGCGACCCTTCTGGTCTCATCACCCACAAGCCTAAGAGGAAAGCTGACAATCCGCCTGAGACTCAGACTGAGTCCGTTGCAGAGGTCGTGCATGACAAAGGGCGGACGTTGCCCGGGAAAGATGACAATGGGAAGGCGGCGACTGAGAAGAGGAATAAGAAAATGCATTCCCAGCCCTAGACTAGCACCGTCAGGGCCAGCGAAACGGTTCAATCCTTCTGGGATAAGGATTTCAACTATGGCGCCTATGTTAAAGATGAAGTGGAAATAATAGTCACAAGAAAGGGGGGTTTGAATTGTGACCCTTTTTAAATTTAACCTGCACTTGTGGTAAATCATTCTCAAGTTGATACTTGGAAGAAATAAAAACTTGGTTAAGTTCAGAACGTTCTGAAGTGCGTTCAGAACTGTTAGTGTAATAAATGATGAACAAAGTGATAATGGTGTGTAAACTGAATTTAAACATTTATGCTGAAAATAAATAGTAAAGGGATAGAGAAGAAAGACACACAGAGGTTTATAGTGGTTCACCCAATGTGGGTTAGTCCACTCCTCACAATCTTGTGAGAGTTTCCACTATGATGCTTGAGATAACCTCCCAAATCCTGCACCGTACAATCTTGTTCCCTTGGAACGGTTACAACCTGTATTCTCTAAGCCTCAGCAAGCTCTCCACTTTCTGTGCTAAGTCACACCAGACCTTGCACTATGTTACTCAACCTAGACTTTAATACCCTTAAAACTAGATGAGATTTGCTCTTTACAATTGATTGAAGTTTTGAAGAAATGTAGTCAAGATAAAGACAATCAGAAGAGAAGAAAGGAGGGAGAAATTATCTTTAACAAGATAAAAGAGAATTGATTTACACTTTAAGAGACAATTTGAAATCTCAGTGATGATCAATTTGAAATGCTAAAGCTTCAAACATTTTTCAGATGTTTTCTTGTATGCTTTGCAATGGTGCAAGTAATGCTGAGCCTTTCACTTCTATTTATAGTTATTGGTCTCTTGTAGCCGTTGGAGGGTGACCAATGGTCTTGTGCCATGTGTCCTAGGCCCCACTGACTTTTACTTGAAAATCTGGGTGAACATTCTGAACTTCAGAATGTTGTTGTGTTCTTGAGAATACTTCAGAACATTGTTGCATTCTTGATGATCTTCATCTGGGTTCATCATGTATGAATGAAGATATGAGTTTATGGGTTCATCATATGCGTCTCATATGATTTTCTGGGCATTATCCATAAGTAGTGACTTTAACACATACATCAGAATGTTTCTGGATAATACTTTCCCAGATTTGCCTTGGAAACAGTGCAGGACAGATAAAGTGGAACTGTCACTTCATGCCCATGCTTTAGGGGATTTTGCTGGTCTTGTACAGTACCAACTCCCTTATGTGTCAAAATCTTATTGATTCTGACTTGGAGATTGTAATCTTGCTTTTGCTTTACTTTTTCAACCACTCTACTATTGCTGTCAGAATTAAAGCATGTGCTGTATTGAACTTTCTGATCTCCGAAAGTTCCTTTTGTTTTACTTAGGATGATTTGTAAGACTTCCATTTGATGAAATCAAATCCTAATAGTAAAACATCAATGAAGTGCAGTAATTTAAACATCTAGGATTATATTCCCTTTTGGAATATTCCTATCAATTCAATGTTCATAGTCTTAAATGAACATTGAATATCCTTTTTGACATTAATCTTGTAAATGCCTTTATTGCTTGATTGATCCATGCAATTGTACTTTCTTGGACATTTATTCATGTCACGTGTGACTTGCATGTTCTTCATAATGTTCTTGAGTTTCTGGGCTTGTGTAAGAACAACCTTATGACCAATCTTCTGAACTGTGATCAAGCTTCTGAACTATGTTCCAGCTTCTGAACTATGTCCCAGCTTCTGAACAATGTCTCAGCTTCTGAACTATGTTCCAGCTTCTAAACTGTGTCCAACCTTCTGAACTCTTGTTTAACATTCTGAACTCTGACTGAGTTCTTTATTCTTAATGATCTTTGATTCCTTTTATCTTGGTATGGTTCATACTTTGTTCCTGTCTTAGTTAATCACTCAAGAACACATTAAATACCAAGAACTATTAAAGTCCATTAATCCTTTAATCACCATAGATGTCTTTAGTGATTTCTTGATCCAACGTCGAATATTTTTTTTCTGCATATGATATGTTCATATCACATCTGTTCTTGTATGTTCTTGGTGTGGACATTGAATTTTGGGTTTGCTCTAACGAACCTTCTGAGCAACCTTCTGAACAACCTTCTGAACTCCTTCTGGGTTCATACATATGAACTTCAGAATGTTTCTTCTGGGTTCCTTCCTTTTTGACGGTTGTACTTTATACTGAACATTCTGATGTTCTTAAACATTCTAATGTTCTTCAATACTTTGAACCTTATGAAGGTTGTTTATTTATTCCCTTCAAAAACTACTTGAAGCATATAAATGAGAGATCATTTGTTTTGACAAACAAGATGATTCTTTCTTTGAAGTCCAAAAGAATATTTCTTTGCATCATTGCTTGTAACCGATGACTTTAAATATTCTTGTTTATCCATGAAGCAATCCTTTAATATTTCTGGAAATATTCTGGGTTAATTGTTCATGATCATTATGAACTACATTCATATGAACATTCTGAACTCTGTTTATATGAACATTCTGAACTCTGAACTTCTTATCCTTAGAAGCTTTAGAAGTGTGATACTTTGAGGAGGTTTTGAGAATCTTCCTAACTTGTATGCATATTTTCTATTATCTTGTTTACCCATGGAGGATCTTCAAATCTTATAACATAAAACTCAATGTGAGTTTTGTCACATAACTTCAAGCACCTTCTTGTGTAGCTTGTGATGTAAGTTCTTCCATCATGATTCTTGAGCTATGAATCTTCATGGAGATATGATACTGCTGTTTCAACTGATGATATACTCATTCTTTCATTGCGGAGTAGATATAATGCACTTGTTGATGTGGGTGGCTTCTAGCTTATCCACTTATGTGATTCCTGTTCTTATAACAAAAACTCAAGTGCAAACATCAGTAGATCACCATTCATAAAACTTATCATTTATTCCACGAGGTTTGTTATCATTAAAACATTCATCAAAAAGATTTTTGCTTCAACAAAAGAGAGGCTAGCTTTTAATCCTGAAGATGTAGAGGCTGGGAATCAAGGCGCCATTCCGTTTATCACAAGGTATGTGGGAGTCCACTGCTTGCGGTCCATAATGATCTTGGACGCTATAGATCGGAAGCATGAGGAGTTAGTGCAAAGTGAAGAAACGCTCCAGGCCAAAGTGAGGGCGCTGGAAAAAAAGCTGAAGGAAGCCAAGGGAAAAGAGATAAAGGAAACCAAGGAAGCGATGAAGCTCGAGTGTGATGAGCGCATCTCGGACTTGAATATTGGTTACGCCGCAGACCTGGCTGGAAAGGATGGGGTCATTGTTAACCTTCGAAATGAAGTTGCAGCTGGAGTGGAGAGGGAAAATCAGCTTGTCGCGGTGATTTTCGGAGATCAAGCTATTGATTAGCGTTGACTCACTAATTTTATTTCACGACTGAACTTTTAATTTTTTAAATGAAAAGTGGAAAAAAGTTCTAAATTACCACATTTTTAAAGATTAGGGTTCGGGGGTTAGTTACGTTTAGGGAAGGTGTTAGCACCCTAAACGTTCGTAGTACTCTACGAGAACCTCTTGATTTTATTTACTTATTTTGGCTATAACTTGCTTATTTATTTTTTAAAAAGGAAAGAATGAATTAGAATAGTGAGAAGAAAAAATAAAAATGTTTTTTATGATTTGGAAGGACAAGGTCCTCTGCCTACGTACCCGTGAGGGATCAAAACCTCGTAGTTCGGGGTAAAAATGACGTTTGATTTGTTTTGTGTTTTTTATTGGTTTTAAAATAAGTTTTAAAAAATAAAAGCCAAGTGGCAAAATGGGATTGGTTTGTGTTTTTTATTTTGAAAATGATTTAAATGTTATTAAAATGGATTAATGGTTATTCAAAGAAAATAAAAGAGAAAAAACGGACACTTGATTGAAAATCAAGGTTTATTAAGAAAAGATTTTTGTGTTTTGATTATTTGCATGTTTTTGTTTTTTTTGATAATGGACTAAAACTAAAAACGTAACTAAAAATTAAAGACGAGGAATTTCCGTGGTGACGTTGGATCACCACGAAATCCTTTTTGAAAGTAAACTACCTATTATTTTTTTTGTATTTTTTTCTTTTGTAAAGCGAAATAAATAAAAATAAATAAAAGACATAAAGCAAAAATAAATAAAGTGAGTGTCAGTGCAAATTCTCATTTATATTTACATTGGTCCTAAATACATTCTAAGAGATGACGAAATAATAAATAAAAATAAAAATTGCACATGCACTGAAAATTAAATAAATATGCTAAAAAATAAAATGAAAATGCATGAAAATAAAAGGAAAATAATAATAAAAAAAATGCATGAAATACTATAATGTAAATGCAATGGAATAATATGCATGAGAATAAATGAGAAATTAACAAGATAAAATGCAAGGAATGATGAGAAAAATAAAATAAAAAAAAGGAAAAGGGGGGGGGGGGGGGGTGCAGTAAGCAAAAGTGGGGGTGTAAGAACAGAAAGAAGAGAATCTGAAGAGAAAGGAGAATTGGGCCGCTGCTGGGCTGGCTTGGGTCTGCTTAAAAATGATTTTTTTCAGAAAAAACCCCTATTTCCTCTTCTCCTCTCTCTCTCTTCCCTCTCTAAACAACACCGGCCAGCAAAGCTTTTCCGGCGCGGCGGTCGCCGGCGGCGCCACCGCGCCGGAGTAGGAAACTGTTTTTTTATCAAAAAAATCTTACTTTCCGAATTCCTTTTCTCTTCCCGTTACGAATCCGAGCACGGTTTTAGTAAAAGCTTAACAAAGAACCTTAGATCTAAATTTTTCTTTTAAAAAAGTACCTCTTTGGTTCTGTTTTCTTGGTTCAAGTTCGGATTTAGAGCTTTTGGGTTTGTGGTTTTTTTTGATTTCGTACGGTTTTGGGGGATTGTGGGTGTGTTGGTTTTACGGGTGAGGGAGGCCGCGGAGGGGAAAGAAAACGTGGCTGGGTTTTGGCTGTGTTGGGAGGGAGAACCGTGTGTGAGTGGACAGTGTGTGGGTGGTGGATGTGTGTTTGGGTGAGACTAGCCGTACGGCCGTATTGTATTAGGGGTGATTATGGATGGTTGGGTTTTGTTCGAATTTGTTGTGTGGTCCGATTTAATTTTGGTTTTTTGCTGGGATTTTGTGTGGGGTGTGGAGTTTGTTTTGGGTTGATGATGGCCGAATGGCTGTGAGAGGTCGAGTGTTGGTATAGCCGCGGTTTTGTGTGTGAGGGAAGTGGGGTTTGAAGTGGTGTTGCAGGAGTATGCGTGTTTGTTTGCTGGCCCTGTGGAGGTTTCTTGGTTACTGATGAAATATTTTGCTGATGATTCCCCTCCTCCCCTTGTTGATTATTGCTCAGTGCCTTATACACCCCCTTTGCCATTAGTGACCATAACAATCAATAAATAACAAATTAAATGTCAAATTAAAAAAAACAAATTAAGTCTGCATCAAAAAGTCTCCTCCACCAATTTAAATGTCAAATTAAAAACAAATTAAGTCTGAGCAAAAAGTCTCCTCCACCAATTTAGAGACAAAAAATTAAAAAGGAAACTAATAAAATAAATAAATAAAAAAATAATAATAAATATGTTAAATGAAATAAAAAAAAACATTTAAAAGAATAAAGATAAAAATAAAAAATAATAATAAAAACAAAAAGACGGACCCGAACGAAACAAAAAAAATGAGGTATTTTAAAATACCTCCCTGTCGAAAATTCGTCTGAGACGACGAAAAATTCCGAACCAAAAAGATGAGTAAGAAATAAATTTTAGGTAAAAAATTGGGGTATGACACAGCTCAAGGTTGAGGTTTCTGAGGCTAAGGGCGATCTGGCCCTGACCTTTGATGCTGGCTTTGAACGGGCTAAAGCTCAAGTCTCCCTTTTGCATCCTGGCGTTGATTTTTCCGCCCTTGATTCTTTTAAAATTATTGTAGATGGCGTCTTGGTTGATAAACCATGATCTTATGTAATTTTTTGAATTTGGCACAATTTTGGTTTGTAATGACTTGATATTATTTCTATGCTATTTAATTTCCTTTCCTTAATTTGCTTTATTTTGCGCTTCTTCGTACTATGGTGATGTTTAGTTATGCAACTGCCACAAATTTTCTGAGTCAAGTTTTAGTTGAGGCATTTATGTGATTCATGTATGTTTCTTCGTGCTTAAGAGTAATAATCGGGCGGGTACTTATTTTGACGCCTCATAGCCTTTTGTGGGTGGGTATTTTTTTTCTCACGACGTCTTAGAACCCACCTAAGGGTTAAGGAATTAAGTGAGTACTTTTTCTTGCTCGCGACGTCTTAGAGCCCACCTAAGGGTTAAGGAAATAAGCGAGTACTTTTTTCTTGCTCGCGACGTCTTAGAGCCCACTTAAGGGTTAAGGAACTAGGTGGCGATTTCTTTTTAGCTCACGACGTCTTAGAGCCCTCTTTGGGGTTAAGGAATTAGGTGGCGATTTCTTTTTAGCTCACGACGTCTTAGAGCCCTCTTTGGGGTTAAGGAATTAGGTGGCGATTTCTTTTTAGCTCACGACATCTTAGAGCCCTCTTTGGGGTTAAGGAATTAGGTGGCGATCTCTTTCTAGCTCACAACGTCTTAGAGCCCTCTTTGGGTTAAGGAATTAGGTGGCGATCTCTTTCTAGCTCACGACGTCTTAGAGCCCTCTTTGGGGTTAAGGAATTAGGTGGCGATCTCATTCTAGCTCACGACGTCTTAAAGCCCTCTTTGGGGTTAAGGAATTAGGTGGCGATCTCTTTCTAGCTCACGGCGTCTTAGAGCCCTCTTTGGGGTTAAGGAATTAGGTGACGATCTCTTTCTCTTGGCGTTGTTGATCTGTTGCAGACGATGTATGCAATACAAAATAGATGATATAGATACAATTCAATAAGAGAGCAGGGTGCCTCATTAAAAACCCCCGCTACTGCAGGGGAAAAGAGTGCTCCCTGCTCTTTGATAAGTGCCAGAAACTAGTTTTAAAGCATATTTATTTTAGGCACTTTTCTTACTTGTTTTACAATTTATCTAGGTAAAAGCTCAGAAATAAAGGATAAATATCATTTCATGCTTTTTAGACCTAATCCCAACCATTTTTGTAGGTACATGCTATTTTGAAGAAATTCAGAACAGCTTCTGAAGGTGCTTCTGATGAGCAGCGTCTGAAGGCCAACTTCTGAAGTTCAGAGTCTGAAGTTCAGCTTCTGAAGTTCAGAGTCTGAAGTTCAGATTCTGATGAACAGTGACTGAGTCCAGCTTCTGATGGACAGTGACTGAGTCCAGCTTCTGATGAACAGTAACTGAGTTCAGCTTCTGATGAAGTAGGGCGGTTTGGTCTGAAGCTGAGGTGGCAGAAACCAAATAGGGCGGTTTAACTGTTCAAAGCTGATAAAAAATTCATTAAAAACAGAACCTATAAATAGCTTCAAGAGCTAGATATGTAAAAGAACATGTACGTAGAGGTTGTAATAATTATAAGTTATATTTTTAGATAGAAAATAGGGATAAAAGTGATGTTCTTCAAGGAGCAAGAGTGATTGAAGTGTGGATTAACTAATATTCTTTGGGAAATCAAGACTTAGCTTTGGATCTTTGATGAGATCTTTGCACCTGTGGCCAGACTAGAGTCCATAAGACTACTGTTGGGTGTTTCCTGCATTCTCAAGTTCAAGCTATTTCAGATGGATGTGAAGAGTGCATTTCTGAATGGATATCTGCAAGAAGAAGTATATGTTGAACAACCTAAGGGTTTTGTGGATCCTAAGTTTCCAGATCATGTGTACAAGTTGAAGAAAGCCTTGTATGGACTCAAGCAAGCACCAAGAGCATGGTATGAAAGGCTTACTCAATTTCTTGTGGCTCAAGGTTACAGAAAAGGAGGTTCTGATAAGACTTTGTTTGTGAAAGATGAAAATGGGAGTCTGATGATTGCTCAGATTTATGTGGATGATATAGTGTTTGGAGGGATGTCTCAGAAGATGGTCAAATTGTTTGTTCAGCAAATGCAATCAGAGTTTGAAATGAGTTTGGTTGGTGAGCTGACATATTTTCTTGGATTACAAGTTAAGCAAATGGAAGATACAATCTTCATCTCTCAGAGTAAATATGCCAAGAACATAGTAAAGAAGTTTGGTATGGAATCTGCTGCTCATAAGAAGACACCAGCTGCTACTCATCTGAAGCTAACCAAAGATGAACATGGTAAAGATGAACATAGTAAAGAAGTTTGGTATGGAATCTGCTGCTCATAAGAAGACACCAGCTGCTACTCATCTGAAGCTAACCAAAGATGAACATGGAGTTTCAGTTGATCAAAGTCAGTACAGAAGCATGATTGGGAGCTTGTTGTATCTAACTGCAAGCAGACCTGATATCACTTATGCTGTTGGAGTATGTGCAAGATATCAAGCTGATCCTAAAATGAGTCATTTGACACAAGTTAAAAGGATCCTGAAGTATGTGAATAGCACAAGTGACTATGGAATCATGTATTCACACAGTTCAAGTTCTGAATTGATGGGATTTTGTGATGCTGACTGGGCTGGAAGTGCTGATGACAGAAAGAGCACTTCAGGAGGTTGTTTCTTCTTAGGAAATAACTTGATTTCATGGTTCAGCAAGAAACAAAACTGTGTGTCATTATCAACTGCTGAGGCTGAGTATATTGCTGCTGGAAGTAGTTGCTCACAATTGGTGTGGATGAAGCAGATGCTGGAGGAGTACAACATTGAACAAAGAACTATGACATTGTTTTGTGACAATTTGAGTGCCATCAACATCTCTAAGAATCCAATTCAGCACAGCAGAACCAAACACATAGACATCAGACATCATTTTATCAGAAACCTTGTGGAGGATAAAGTCATTCAGCTGGAACATGTAGCTACTGAAGAACAAGTTGCTGACATTTTCAATAAAGGCCTTGGATG
The DNA here is from genome assembly GCA_018208015.1 of Medicago ruthenica. Taxonomy (NCBI): domain Eukaryota; kingdom Viridiplantae; phylum Streptophyta; class Magnoliopsida; order Fabales; family Fabaceae; genus Medicago; species Medicago ruthenica. The sequence continues at coordinate 66,729,582 of CM031375.1, read as the reverse complement.
CTAAACAGTTTGAAAATTTAAGGAGCAAGTTAGGTGTGTGCTTATATGAAGAATTCTAGCAATTAAAGCAAACTGGATGTGAGGAAGATAGAGTACCTGCCAGCTTTGTTAGTGCTAAGTGTGATGCTGTTTTTGATACTAAGTCTGAAGTTCAAACTGGGACAGTACTTGAAGATGTTTGTGCAGTTTTCCTTCCCTATTTGAAGTCTGAGATTTGTCAGAATTTTGTGGCTAAAAAGGGGGAGAAAATCCAATGAAGTGTGTTGACTCTGATACCAAAAATTAGAAGATGTTCAGCTGTCAGTGTTATTCAGAGAGTGTGTCATTGATTCAGAAGGTGACTAGTTTTGCTCTGACACCAAGTGTGGTATGCAGATATGATCAAGGGGGAATATGTGTCTCAGGGGGAGTACAAGCTTGTTATATACCTGAGTGTTGATGTGGTCCTGAAGTGTAGAAGTGTAGTGGTCCTGAAGAACATTAGTGTTCAGCTCCTGAAGTGTGGTTCTAAAGAACAATCGTGCTTTGGTTTGTGCTCTGATACCATCTATCTCTGATACCATCTATCTCTGCAGTTCAGAAGTCAGGGGGAGTTTGTGTGATTTTTTGTGAAGCTGGAGTGTTTGGTTTATGTAGCTTCAGGGGGAGTGTTTGTGATGATCAGGAGTTGATCAGTAACTCTGATACCTTAAACTGAAGCTGTTAATCAGTACTTGCTCTGATACCATCAAACTGAAGCTGTTTTGTGTATTTCATGATAGTCATAACTGAATCCGCTGCCTTATCACTACGTTATGATTGGTCATTGTGGAGTTCTTCATTGCTGAGCTGATTATAATGAAGATTGAAGGACTTGGATGGTTTTAGCCAAAAATTTGCCAAAGGGGGAGATTGTTGAGTCTTTAAGTGTTGGCTGCATTGTTTGGCAAAACCAAAGTATGGAATAGAAGCATTTCCTTATGTTGAACATTTCTTCAGTTACAAGTTTTCTCATTTGAAGCCATTCAGAAGCTGTAATCTACATCAGAAGCTGAAATGCTCATCAGAAGCACTGTAGCAGTTCAGAAGCAGTTTCAGGTTCTGAAGCCAGCGTTGACTTCTGTTGACCACATCAGAAGCTGGGTTTGCTGGATTGTTTTTGCGCGTATCTTGGGAGATTTAGCAAGGAATTATCTTTGTATAATTGCTTCTAGAAGGCTGGTTTAATTGGAGAAGATATCTTTGAAGATTTGGTTCAAAGTTATGAAAATTCGTATTTTCTGTTTAAATCTTTCAAAGATATAATGCAGTTTTATTTGTTACGTTATTGGAACAATCTTATTCCAGTAACAAATCAATTCAGAAGATTTGGAGCATAATTAAGAGTCTTGCTGAAGATTATAAAAGGAGGAGCTTTGCTATTGAAGACTTACGATTTTAGAGAGTTTTAATTCAGAAAAAAGAGTCTGTGTTAGTTTTAAGCTTGTTAGCTTTGTTTTGTGCACCACTCATATGTTTTGAGTTGGTTTAGAGTTTTATAGAGTTGTAATTCATTCTAAGCCTTTAGGTACGAATGAAGTCTTTGTGTTTTTAAAGTTTTCTGAAAAACAGAGTGTTTTTGATTAAGGGTTTCAAGTAGCTGGGTTTAGTTGCTTGAATAGGAAGTTAGAGGATTCTATTACTCAGAGTTGGGTAGAAGTCTGACTAGGAGGAGTTTAATTGCTAAGGCTGGGAACTGGGAGTCAGTGTCTTGAGTCTTTGGGTTAAATCCTATAATGGATTTCCTTCCTGGATTGGTATCCCCCAGAGTAGGAGGTGTTTACTCCGAACTGGGTTAACAAACCTTGTGTGTTCTTTAGCTTTCCTGCACTTTATTTTCTGCTCTTGCATTGTGTTTACTTGTGCTCTGTTTTAGCATTTTATTGTGCCCTGCGTTTTGTTCAGAACCTGTTTGGTTCAGAACCTAGTAACTCTCTTATTGCCTGGCCAGAATTTCAATCTTCATCTTTCTTTCCACTTTTGTATTGTTGTCATGACAATGAACAACTAACTTTCCTTGTTGGGATTGGAGGTACTTAATCCAGCTAAGATGTAATCTTTTGATTATGCAAATATATGATTCTAGCAACTTATGTGATATTGATTTTATTCTTGATGTTCATTCTTATGCTTGATTTAATTGTTATTGAAAAATACTTTTGAATCTAGGTTTAGAATAATCTTCTATCAAAATAAGAAATTCTAGACATGGAATTTGGTTTTGATAATCACACAAAGTATTGGAACGTAATGCTTTTGGGTCGTTTGATAGATTGGAAAATCGTCGATTAAACGATACGATTGATCTCACGACGTCATTTGGACACGAATGATGTTGTTGAGTAATACGTGATAATTTCGCTAAAAAGCTAGAATTCATATGCATGGTCATTAGAATATATTCGAGGCTCGATTGACGAACTCTAATTCCAACGCTTTTACTCCCTGTTACGCTTTGTTTTTATTACTTTCTGTTTTTATTACTCACTGTTTGTATAAAAACAATTTATAAACCCAAACTTGAAATGATAACAATTGTTGAATGGCTTACGGTATCGCACTAGTCCCTGTGGAGACGATATAAAAATACTTTCTTTTGTTCAAGCCAACAAAATGGCGCCGTTGCCGGGGACTGGTGTTTAGATATTTTAAGCATCACAACAATTTGTATTGTTTTGAGCATCTGTATATATCTTGTCAATATTCTTCTTCTCTTTTGTAAATTGAAAATTCTGTTTGCATTAACCCTCTTTGTTAGACAAAGAAAAATTTCTTGTTAGTTACACTGGTTCAGATTCTGCACATAAAAGAAATCATGGCTGATCATGATTATATCAACTTCTATACTCCATTTAAGTATGAATCCTATCAACAGAATCAACAATATCCTTCTGAAGATGAACAAATGTCAACAATGGAAAATATTTTGAATATGTTCATACAACAATCCATGATCAACACGCAAAATACCAACCAAAGATTGAAGAATTTATCAAGCCAGTTGGAGATTTTGCAATTTCAATTAGATTTTACACCAAGAATCATGGATGTTCAAACCAACAATTAATTCACTTTTGAATTTGGAGAGGTTGTTGAAGAAGATGTTGATGAAATTGAGGAAAAGATAATGTTTGAAGGATGTGGTATAATGAAAATGTTGGAAGAAATAGAGAAACCACACGAAGTAGAATTTCCTCAAGAGCTGTCATATACTGAAGAGGCAGAAACTGTTGATAATGAAGAAGTGATGGCTTCAGAACCAAAGGAACAGTTACTTAACAAGGAAGAATTATCTAAAAAGAAGGGGATGAAAGTGAGCAAGGCACAAATTGATTGTGTAATAGATAACATTTGTTCCTTGTTCAGCAAACAAAGGTTAGGGAGGATATGGACTCCACATCAGCTCTACTTCAAATTCATGGAATTCCTCCCAAAGTAAAGGAAAATGAAAGAGGATGTGTTGTCCGTCTCATTTTGGCCACAGTAACGAAAAAGGCGTCGAGCTAACGACGTAAAATAAGCGCTTGTTGAGAGGCAACCCAATTTTATAAGTATTTATGCTTTATTTTTATTTGTACTCTGTTATTAGTACTTTGTTTTTACTGATGATGAGAGTCTGATCTTCAGACTCTGTTATTAGTAATCTGTTATTATTTGGCTTTTGAATTATAATTATGGTGACTGTTAATTATATGAAATTTTTTTAATGTTCAAATATTCTGTTTTGGCTTTGGATCATTAGTAAAACAAAAGCTTCTCAAATGCTGATTGATCCAAAGCTGAATGATTCAGCAACAGAGGCATGGTAAAGATAGAAAGTTCAATGAATTGTGCAAAGCCAAGGTACATGTTTCTTGCATTTCTGGAAAAATGACAGGGATTTGAAATGTGTACTTTAAACAAAATTTATTTCATACAGTTCTCTGCAATAACATGTTTAGTATGTGAATCACTTAGAACTAGCCTAAATGTGAGGAATCCTCAAGTACTATGCATATATGCAGGAGACTGGTATTTATTGTTTAACTTGGTTGTTTTATGTTAAATCTGAAAATTGTTTTGAACTGTATGAAAGCACAGAAATGATCAAGGCATTCTTTTTGAAACTGAGAAGAAATACTTGACCACAAAAAACCTACCCAGTGAGTGAGTGAGTATTTGATAACCCCACTTGAGCCAAATGTATTAGAATCCACAATTTCTGAACTGTCAGATTCACAAGCAAAACTCAAGTGAATTTGCCCTAAAAAATGTCAAAATTCAGTTCATAGTTGATTCTGATGGATTCTGATGATTTTTCTTTTGAACCCTGAAACTTCCAATTTAATCTTATCCCTTGCCTTAGGATAAGGGAACATTCAATTAGGGTATTATTTTGTATAAGTTGGGGAGAAAAGGGAGGTTTTGCATTTATGTCAAGTAATGGTGAAATTTGAATATTGATCTTGACAACAAGAAAAAGAGAGAGAAAAGAAAAAGAAAAGAAAAACAAAGAAAAAGAGAAAAATATAATAAATCAAAAAAGTTGTCAAGATCAAAGTACTACTTGTTTATCACCAAGGGTTGATAAAGAGAATTTGGAGGAAGTTGTGTAAATAGAAAGAATGTTCCTCTATGCTTGGCCATTTGAATTCAATTTTTCCCACATATGACATTTCTTTTGAAACCAAGCCAAATTACAACCCTCAAAGACCTTTTGATCTATGCTTTTGTGCTTTTTGAGATGATAATTGGATGGACACATAACTAAATCAGAATGTTAGCAGATTTACCAGATGTGTGTTCAAAACCCTCACTATATGATTTCAATTTGTTTCATCTACTTGCATAGAAGTATGTTAGGTGTGATTCATTGCTAGCCATGTTATTGATTTGAACTGCATAACCTGAATTTTGAGTTTAGGACCTGTTTTACATTTTTGTTTCTTTCCAGATCAGTGAGAAACATCAGACTTGCCAGTGCAATTCATAATTGAATCATGCATTCTGAAAATCTGATCCGCCTTTGCTGTTTTTGAAATTCTGTCTAATCTGTAGCTGTTTTCTGTTAAATCTGTGCTGTTTTGTTTAAATCTGAAATCTCAAATGAATCAGAATCTGCCTGTTGCTGTTTTGCATCTGACTTGTTGTTTAAAGCTTGTATCTTTATTTATAAAGTCCTTTGTTTGAAGACAAACAAAGATTTAAGTTGGGGAGTGATATCCTCCCTGATTCAGATCAGTGAGATACAAACAGATCAGAAGCAAAACAGTGCAATTCATAAGTGAATCATGCTTTAAAAAATTTTCAAATCAAAAAGTCTGATTCACAACAAACAGATCAGAAGCAAAATAGCAAAACATTAAAGAAAATACCTTCATTTTGAGTCCTTTGTTTCTTACCTGTTGCTGTTTTGCATTGTACCAGTTGTTTAAAGCTTAATTTTTATTTGCTAAGTCCTTTGTTTAAGGACAAACAAAGATTTAAGTTGGGGAGTGTGATAAGTGCCAGAAACTAGTTTTAAAGCATATTTATTTTAGGCACTTTTCTTACTTGTTTTACAATTTATCTAGGTAAAAGCTCAGAAATAAAGGATAAATATCATTTCATGCGTTTTAGACCTAATCCCAACCATTTTTGTAGGTACATGCTATTTTGAAGAAAATCAGAACAGCTTCTGAAGGTGCTTCTGATGAGCAGCGTCTGAAGGCCAGCTTCTGAAGTTCATAGTCTGAAGTTCAGCTTCTGAAGTTTAGAGTCTGATGTTCAGCTTCTGATGAACAGTGACTGAGTCCAGCTTCTGATGAACAGTAACTGAGTTCAGCTTCTGATGAAGTAGGGCGGTTTGGTCTGAAGCTGAGGTGACAGAAACCAAATAGGGCGGTTTAACTGTTCAAAGCTGATAAAGAATTCATTAAAAACAGAACCTATAAATAGATTCAAGAGTTGGATATGTAAAAGAACATGTACGTAGATATTGTAATAATTATTAAGTTATATTTTTAGATAGAAAATAGGGATATAAGTGCTGTTCTTCAAGGAGCAAGAGTGATTGAAGTGTGGATTAACTAATATTCTTTGGGAAATCAAGACTTAGCTTTGGATCTTCATCTTTCTTTCCACTTTTGTATTGTTGTCATGACAATGAACAACTAACTTTCCTTGTTGGGATTGGAGGTACTTAATCTATCTAAGATGTAATCTTTTGATTAAGCAAATATATGATTCTAGCAACTTATGTGATATTGATTTTATTCTTGATGTTCATTCTTATGCTTGATTTAATTGTTATTGAAAAATACTTTTGAATCTAGGTTTAGAATAATCTTCTATCAAAATAAGAAATTCTAGACATGGAATTTGGTTTTGATAATCACACAAAGTATTGGAACGTAATGCTTTTGGATTGTTTGATAGATTGGGAAATTGTCGATTAAACGATACGATTGATCTCACGACGTCATTTGGACACGAATGATGTTGTTGAGTAATACGTGATAATTTCGCTAAAAAGCTAGAATTTATATGCATGATCATTAGAATATATTCGAGGCTCGATAGACGAACTCTAATTCCAACGCTTTTACTCCCTGTTACGCTCTGTTTTTATTACTTTCTGTTTTTATTACTCACTGTTTGTATAAAAACAACTTATAAACCCAAACTTTAAATGATAACAATTGTTGAATGGCTTACGGTATCGCACTAGTCCCTGTGGAGACGATATAAAAATACTTACTTTTGTCTAACCCACACAAAGATACATGAAATTAAAACAAGGAAACCATTATGGCGGCTTTACAGGCTTCTGAGCTCGCCCTTTGAATTGTAATGGGGAACGTCTCTCTGTTTGGCAGCAAAGTCTTGGACGTGGGCGAGTTTGTGTAATTCCTCAATCGTGTTCGCTCCATATAGTATGCCTGTCTCGCTAGCTTCCTCTGTGAAATTACCATGGCGCTAGGTTGGCGTGTTGACCGGCTTGACTCCTGGATACAAAGCAAGGTGACGACACACTTTGGCGGGGTTGACGCTAAGCATATCTGTTGGCTGACGAGCGAAGAGGTTTAGGTTCTTCCTCAGGAGTTCTCTTACGCTCAGTTCTTCAGCTGGATCCAAAGATGTCTCCATTCCGGTGGTCTGATGATGCTCCGGGCCCATCAAAATCTCTTTTAGACCTTCAGCGGGTTCGAGGCCCTCATGCTGAAATTCCTCTCCTGGATCCATGTCGACGGTGTTCACCTGGTGTGCTTTGGTGTTGCTGGCTCCCTTCTTTTCCTTCTGTCGCTTCAAACTGTTGTGGTAACACTATCGGGCAATTTTCTGGTCTGCTCTGATAGTGTCGACTTGTCCATTCTCCAGTGGGTACTTCATGATGAGGAATTTAGTGGATACATAGGCGTCAAGAAGCTTGAAAGCTGGGTGGCCTATTATAATGTTGTAAGAACAAGGCGAGTTGACCACTAAATATTTGACTCTGATGGTTTTGGCGTTGTTGCCTGTACCGAAAGTTGTTTTCAAAGTGATGTACCCACGAACGTGCACCTGTTCTCCTGTGAAGCCAGCCAGGGTCCCCTTGAAAGGCTGCAACTGGTCCTCATAAAGTCCCATTCTCTCAAAGGCAAAGTAGTAAAGGATATATGCAGAGTTGCCGGGATCAATCAACACTCTCTTGACGTCCAAGTTGAAGGTTTGTACAGTGATGACCATAGGATCGTCATCATGGGGAATTATTCCTTTGTGATCACCACTTGAGAAGGTGATGTCTGGCTTGTGCTCTGGCGTGGTCGTCCAGGAGCATGACTTGTCGTACATACCTCTTTCGAGAAGCACTGGACTCGCCGCCTCCTGCGAATCCGCCATATATAATGTTCAGTGTGTGGTGCTCGCCAGCCTTTGTCGCATCTTTCTCCTTTGGGGCGTCTGCCTCCCTCCCTGCTATCCTTGACGTATCCTCTTAGTCTGCCATTCTGAATTAACTTTTCAATCTCTCTTTTCAGATGGATGCAGTCGTCTGTGGTGTGTCCTTTTATTCGGTGGTACTTACACCAAGCATCCTTATCATTTCCCATCAGGTTTCCTCTTGGCGGCGGGGGGTCGGGGATGAGTCTGGAGTGGTAGACATCCCTTCAGATCTGCTCACGACGAGTGTTGAGCGTTGTGAAGGACTCTGGTGCGGGTGCGCGCCTGTCGGGAATATGGCGCTTGTAAGGCGCTCTATCTCTGGGGGCGGGTGGATAGTAGCTTCGACGATGATCATAGCCACTTGGGGCATGCTCCCTAGAGTCTCTGGCTTTCTTTTCTGCATTACTTTCCTATCCTTTGATGTAACACTCCGCTCTAGACATAATCTCTTCCATGGAATCAGCTGGTTTCTGTGCCAATGACTCGTTGAATTGGCCAGCGCGGAGGCCGTTTTGGAAGGCTCCCACAAACAATTCCTGGTTTGGGTTAATGACTTTGATGGTGGCGTCGTTGTAGCGCGCGAGATACTCACGGAGAGACTCGTTCGGTCCTTGACAGACGTTGAAGAGGCTGGTAGACGAAACTTTGCGGTGGCGGCTTGCTGAGAACTGGTGCATCAACTTGCGTGTCATATCCTGGTAGCTGATGATGGAAAACTGAGGTAGGTTCATATACCATCTGAGGGTGGCATCTTTATGGGTTCTTGCTAACAACTTGCACTTGATAGAATCGGCGGCGCTGATGATGGCCATTTGAGTGTTGAAAGCGGTCACATGTTCCACTGGGTTGCTCTTTTCGTCGAAGGACAAAAGAGAGGGTGGCTTGAAGTTTTCTAGAACTGGCGTGTTCCACACCTCGGAGGAAAGTGGTTGAGGATTTGGATCCATTGATTCGTCTTGTTGGGACTCGTTTCCTTCGGCATTCTGCTGTTGCTGAATGGTCTCCATGGTTGCTTTTAAGGCTTCGTTATGGTCACGAAGCTGTTGGATCTGTTGTTGTAGAGCTTCTAAGGCTGCCGGATCTGCCATCGTGGTGGCGGCGACGGTTGTTTTAGTTTGTATGTTAAGGTTGTGACTGGTGGTCGGAGATTTGCGACCTAGACCTCGAATTGCAGGCTCTAGATCATGGTTTACCGAACAGATACGGGTTAATCGTTTGATTTGTGAGGGTTTGTTATGAATCACGGCGGATTCGGAGAATCTAGGGTTGCTCTGAAGCGAACGGCGGATTCACGGCGTTCGAATAGTGCTTAGAGGCTGCGGATCAGCTGCTTTTCTTTTCAGAGATGGAGGCTAGGTCAGTTTTACCGTAACCCCACGGTGGGCGCCAACTGTACTGGCTCAGAGTACAATCTAGGAAAACTAGGGTTTTCAGGTCTGTTTTGGTCATGCCTTTGGGAATGATCCCAAGGTTACTATTGGTAGTCCCAATTTGGGCCTATCCGGCCATGGTTTTGGGCCCAAATCATAAAGGGCCAAAACCATGGCTAGAGCGCCCTTACAGGCTGCTGAGGGCGCCCCTAGAGGGTGCCTTTAGGAGAGTTCCCTGCTATACTGTGTAGTCATGAAAACTGGACTACGAACTGCTAACTTAGTGATCGAGGGGGGAACTAGGATCACTGTCTGATAACTGATACCTGATACCTGATATCTGATAACTGATACATGCCTGAACATAATAAAATATTTTCCTGATATTATTATGTTAGTATGTTAGCGTGTAACAAACATTATTATCTGAGTTGATTTTACGGAATGCCCCCGAGTGGAGTAACCCCGGAGTACATTCCCCTGATAACCAGTGAAAATTCCTATCTGAGGCTAGTCACCGGACTCCTCTTGCCTGTGTGTGTGGTTATCCTCGCGGAAAGTTCCTGCCCATTCCAGCTGTATCCGAAACCCTCTGTGGTCTCTACCTGATGAGAGCACAAAAGACACACAATTTAACCTGATAATTAATTAATTATTCATGATATTTATCCTGAACTGTTACGTGTACCCTCAGTGTCACTCTGACGTGAACAACTGAGGAACGTCCTGGTATATAATTTTATCTGAACATATATATATATATATATATATATATATATATATATATATATATATATATATATCTGTGTGTGGGTGTGTGTGTGTGTGTGAGTCGTCATGTAGGTTCTCTAACGGGCTGACCTATCCAGAATAAATCTGAAGCGTGCCTGAGCCAAGACTTGTCAACATATATATATATATATATATATATATATATATATATATATACATTTATCTGTATAATTCCTGATAATATCTGTTACTAGTCTTGTACCACTGTCTAAGGTACACTCTAATCTGCTTGGTTAAGGGTATCCTAAAAATCTAACCCTTAACTTATCTGATACTATTCTTATCTGAATCTTTGTATGCTGAAATACATTCCTAGTACTCTCGTACCCTTAACTGAATACATCTATATTCTTGCTAACCTATTATAGGTTCTAGACATATCATTGTCATATGTCATACTTAAGGGCTTATTATCCCGTCTGTAATAATTTCCTGCTCATCTAACCTTTGCTCTTGCATCCCTAAAACATTGCCTAATCCTTGTTCCTTTATAATTACATCCGTTGGGAGCTTTATAGATATGTTAAAATGGTGTTCCTTGAGAAACATATGGTTTTTAGGTGCTATTATGGGCACTTGGACAGTTGGTGCATTTATAAAAGAGTCAGAAACCAAAAGTTGTCAACTTCGCAGAGCAAAGTCTAGGCGAAGTGGTCTAGAACCAAATGCTGTCAACTTCGCAGAGCAAAGTTGAACTTTGCTTTGCGACCATGGCAGGATATAAAATGTTCAAAACGTGATTTTTCCACCATTTTAACTTATCCAAGCTTACCCAAGCTTCCCAACAGCATAAGGAATGATTTTCCATTGCAAATTAATAGTTTAAAACATGTATAAACAAGGAATTAGCAAGCAAGGGAATTAGGGCATAAAACATTAAACTTTGCTCAAAGAGGGATTTCACTCCCAAACTACCGAAAGTGGGTTCTAAAACTATTGGAACTCACCTTGATCTCTTGATTAATGCTTGATTGCTCCTTTGCCAAGTTTGCTCAAACCCTAGTTCCAAGTCCTCTTTCCTTCCTTTCTTGATTCACTTCCTTTCTTAACTCAAACTTCCCAAAATGTAAGCTAGCATAAGAATGGAGAGATTAAGATGAAGTTTGATGATTTTTGGAGGAAAGGGAAGAGGGTGGCGTGAGAGGTGGAGTAGAGAGAAGGGAGAGGAGTTGTTTAGAGAGAGGAAGTACCAAAGATTATGAGAAGATTTTGGGGTAAATGGCTTTTATAGCCTCAACCCCCAAAATTACAAAAATGCCATTCCTAAAATATCTCTGACACATTGTCTCACCATTGATAAATATCTGAGTCTTAAGCGGGATATTACAAAATTTTGAGGAGATGTTGTTCTAACAACATGCTATTTTATAATTCACATGCCTTCATCGGTCTTAGGTAATCAAGTCTCACACTCGGTCCTTTTTCCTAATACCCCTTTAGACTCGCTTTCTCCCTATGTATTTGTCACGACCCAAAAATAATCGTGACCGGCGCACGAACTTATGAATCAAGTCCGGCAAGCCTAACGATCAAAATTGACCAATGACATTTCAGTAATCTTGAAATAACTAATTTTACTTCAAAATAATATTTACAGAAATTTGGACAGAGTATCCTCTGTTTTTCTAACGTTCCCAAGATCTGAATCCTGTCCATAAACCTGTTTCCAACATCCAGAAACTCAAAATGACATTTTTTACATATTTGTACAAATCAAAAGGAGACATTTCTAGACTCCATATAGCTGCAGATACATTGACTGAAATATGTACATAAGCAAAAGAGCCATCCATCAAGGAGGCCTACCAAAAAGTGACAATGCTGAACTTCGGATCTACTTGCAGCTTTCTACTCAACTGCTCGGGAATCTGAAAAAAATAGAAAATGAAAGAGTAAGTCACAAGGACTTAGTGAGGAGACAACAACCACCACCAACTAGAAGGGAAACACACATGTGCACGAGTAATTAAGTTTCTCAAATATAATGTCAATTTGCAAATCTAGTAACCGTATAAAATTCTATTAACCCGCAATCGTTTATACACTTGAAAATTCACACATTGGTAAATATTCCAATCCGATAAGAATTATTCCAAGAAAATCCAATATCGTAAAGAGCTGAAAATACGATTATAAGCCTTTAGAAATACATTGATGAAATTTATAATAAAAACCTTTTTTAAAAAAAAAATATATAGAAAACTCCATTTAGTGAAAATAATCAAAATTTGGTGAATCGAGAACTAGCTCCATCTCATTGATAGATCTTTCCTACTAAGAGTGACCTTTCTCTTAGTGGTAGCTTCATCTAACGAATAGCTCTTTTCTCTCGACTCAAAACAAAACGTAAAACATTTTCACTTAGGGAGTTTACATCTCATTGATAGCTCTCTCCTCCTAATGGCGGCCTATCCATAGGGGCGGCTCCTTCTAACGGAGTAACTCTACCTAACCGAAATCAATACTAGGTGCACCTAGGTAATCACACTTATAATTGTATTTCTCAAAAAACATAGCTTTAAAACCATGATTCGTAAAATATCAAACTTGTGTCAAATGCACACAATCAAATTTCAATTTGCAATTCTTTATACGTCGTAGATAAAATCCAAATAAGTGATCATATTAAAATCGGTGACCTTAAACATGTATCAAAGACGAGAAAAATATTCGAAGGGTGTGTTCCCCATTTTGGTAAATACTTTAACATATAAAATCATAAAAATATCAATAATAATGATAATGAAAATAAGTGAGAATGATCGTCATCAACTCACAGTTATGACGAGTCAACTAAGTTTGCTCTCCAATCACTCCTGGAGAAGCATGGGAAGCATCCGGCATCATATCTGAGCATCAATAAAATTTCCTCATGAATTAGAAACTCATTCCACTACTTCTATAACTATAGTTAACCATAAAATCCTCATATTATCTACTTTAGTCTCAAAAATAAATTTTTAACATCTAATCATGCCTAAATATGCACTAATTAAGTTGGAATTAAATAACTATACCTCCAAGAAATCCCAAATGAGCAACTTTCACAATGTGAGTATTATTATTCTTCTCCAATGCACAAACCCTAACCCCAAAATTCTTCCAAATCTCACTTGTACTAACAAAGGGCTTTCCTTGGATGTATAATTTTTCTTATGGGTGTTTGATTTGTGAATGAAATTGCTTGATTTGGGAAGGAAGGAAAATGAAGAAGAGGAGCTGAACAGAGAGAGAGGTTACGAGGGGGAGAAAAAGAAAGGAATGAGGGAAAATGTCTCCCTTGTTTATATATTATTATTATTATTATTATTATTATTATTATTATTATTATTATTATTATTATTATTATCACTTATTATTATTTATTTATTTATTTATTTTTTTTAAACGGTGTGTTTCAGTATTTGGATCCACATGTTTTGTTCATGATATTTCTCCTGGTCTTCACAAACTCTCGGCCCGATAACTCAAATGTGTCTTTCTTGGTTATCATCGGTCTCAAAAAGCTTATCGTTGTTACTGTCATACTCTTCGACAAGACCTCATTTCGGATGATGTTACATTTTTTAGAGTTCCTTATTTTGGGTCGACCAACATACCTCTTAACCCTTTTCATGTTGATATGCCTTCCTCGTCTGATATTGTCCCTCTTCAACCTACTGTATCTGTCCCACCCGACCCGCACTATTTTTGTTCCTCATGTGGCCCCTCCTACACACCCTCTTAGGGACCCTCCCGCGAAGTCTCCCACTCCACAAACTTTTCAAATTTACCACCATCGCCAGCCATCATTTATTGTGCATGTTCGGACACCTGTTCTAGATACTGAGGTCATTCCAGACTCTCTTCCATCACTACCTCTTTTATCGGATCCGACCATAGATATTCCCATTACTACTCGTAAAGGTATACATCCTACTTGAAATATATCTCCTCATTACATTGACTTGTTCTATCATCATGTTTCCCGTTTTCATTGTGATTGTTTGTCTTCTTTGTCTTATGTTTCTGTTCCTAAATCTTCAGGTGAAGCATTATCTCACCCTAAGTGGAGGCAAGCAATGATTGTTGAGAAAGTGAGCGTTATCACCGATTGATTGGGTCAGACAATCGCTTCAACCAGGTATTACACACTCTAACCGGTGATGGTATTGGTCCTGCTCCATCGGATAAATGTATGATCATTCTGGATATGGGTTTCCTCATTCACAGAGATACAAGCATATGGTGGTTATACTGTCCATTAAACAAGGGCAATCAGAAACCTTTTCTCGTCTATGATGTGCACCTTCGCATAGAAACGGAATGATGTGTCTAGCACATGTGAATGACAACCATTCAACGATGATATATTTGAAGGATGGTTGTCCAATTTCACCCATTTCTGTGCTATAGAGACAACAATGTCAAGAAGATGCAAAAGAATAAGATGAAAGATATGTCGATATGATGATTGCCTATAATGAACTAAGACGGGTAGCGAGTTATGAGGTAATAGGAGATGATGATTTGTACCTTGTTGAAAACCTTGACCCTGAAGAGAAGATTGTTGTTGACAAGAAGGTTGGAGATGGAGTCAACATTGAAAAGGATGAAAGCCTTGGACTTGATGATTGTAGCATAGACCTTGGGACGGATTAGTTGAAATGTATATCATTAACAATATATATATATATATATATATATATATATATATATATATATATATATAATTTTAATAATAACATCAGGAAATTTAGAAGCAAATTCAATACTTCTATTAATGGGAATAATAATTCCTTGATAAATTTCATGACCTAAGAATCTAACTTTGGTCTGGAAAAGTTTCATTTTAGGTTCAGAAATAACTAAACCATTTCTTTTGACCACATCTTTGAAAATTTTAAAATGTTTAAAGTGTTGATCAATATCATTAGAAAAGACCAAAACATCATCAATATAAACAATAATAAAATCAGAATAGGAATTGAAAATATCATTCATAATATTCTGAAATTCAGAAGGAGCGTTCTTTAAACCAAAAGGTAGAACATTCCATTCAAAATGTCCAAAGGGGACAGTAAAAGCAGTTTTATATTTATCTGCTTCTGCAACCTGAATTTACCAATATCCAGATTTAAGATCAAATTTTGAAAAAAAATAACAGAGTTATTAAGCCTGTCAAGAAGATCTTTCTTATTAGGAATAAGATACCTAATCCATTTTAAAACCTGATTTAGAGGTTTATAGTTAATAACTAACCTAGGAACACCTCGTTCCTTCTCAGCTGCTTTATTAACATAAAAAGCTGTACAACTCCAAGGAGATTTAGAATTTATAATAAGTCTTTTATCAAAAAGAGTTTGAATTTCTATTTTACAAAGATCAAGGTATTCTTGATTCATTTGAGCTGGCCTAGCTTTAGTAGGGATTTGGTTTTCATTAAAATCATCCAAATAAGGAAGGGTAACCACATGCTTCTTTCTATCCCAAAAAGCATTTGGCACATCATTACAAATTTCTATTTGAAATTGTTTTTCTAAAGACTTAATTTGTCTTTTAATTTCTTCTTTATTAAGACTATTTTCAACTGTTAAAATCTTAACTTCTTCTTTAAGAAAACATAATTGTTTCTTTTTATTTTTAAGCAAATCTTTAACTTCATTAATCATCCTAGTTTGGGGGTCAGTAATAAATTCAAAAATATTTTTTTATTATTAATATAAGCTGTAATACCTGATTGGTCAATATTAATAATAGGCATGATATTATGCAAGAAAGGGGTTCCAAGAATAATTCTTTGGGTTAACCCTTTAATCAAAATAAAATGTGTAGGAAGACAAATATTTTGATTACAAATACAAGTATTAGTTAATTTATAATTAACTTTAAGTTTATCTCCACCAGCTTGGGTGAGAGATTGAGGTTTTCTCAAAATATTTGGTAGGAATAATTCCTTCCTGAATGCAATTGAGATCAGCACCGCTATCAACAAGGGCTATCTCATCTTGAAGAATAAAATTTTTATTAATAACTAAAGTAATTTTTATAAACCACTTTTGAGAAGTTACTCTTTCAAGAGTAGTTAAATAATCTTCTCCATCAGAAGAAGAAGAAGCTATGTTTTCAAGAGAATTCTTACCCTTTTCTAAATGGGTAATTCTTTGAGATAATATATTATTATCTTTGTTTATCTTAGCTATATCAGCTTTTAAAGAGTTTATTTCTCTCTTAAGATCATTAATTAAAACCGGAGTTTCTTTTTTATTGATCTTTTGAAGTCTAGATAAAACTTCACCAATTTTGTAAGGTTCATCCAAAATTTTTGGATTGACTTTAGGAGAACTTCTCTTGATTAAGAATTCTATCATTTCTCTTTTCAGATTATTATCTGAAATAGATTCTAAAGCTTTTAAAGCTTCATCATGATCTTTGGTAAGAACATTTAATCCATTCATATCAACAATGGATTTCCAATAATTGCATTGACAGTCATTGTTGTCATCAGAAAATATTTCTTCATTACTATCAGAGGATGATTCATTAATCATATCAAGATTTTCTTCAGAACAGCTATTATCTTCGTCAGAGTAATTAAGAGAACTTTTTCTAATTGGGAACGAAGATTATCGTCTTCAATATTTTTAAGGGCTTTTTTAGTCCAGCATTGATTGGCGTAATGGCCAGTTTTACCACATTTATGACAAGTAATATCAGACCTATTAGGTTTCTTCTTCTTGTCATTTTTATAAGCTTTCTCTTTTTCACGAAAGGGTTTCTTAAACTTCTTTCTCCTATAAGGCTTCTTATAACTATTATTAGTTTTCTTAAGAGTTTTATCTCTCTTAGTTTTATCAGGAGAACTTTTCCCTATATCGTAAGCAAATTGATCACAAAATTCACCTAATTGGTGTTTCTCAGTTAGTCTTTGACTTTTTAGTTGATTTTTTAATTTTATGTCATTACATAAATTTAATCCTTCATTAATACAAGTACTAATGATATGACCATAGGTTAATTTATGGTAATAAATATTTATACCATCACTATGGTATCTAAGGGTTTGCCTAACTTTTTCGGCGAAAAGATGTGGAAGTCCATCCACAAATTTGGATTTCCAATGATCAGAATTAGAGTCTTTAAGCATAAAAACTCTGGATAAGAAAGTGTCCTTGTACCACCTAAAATGGGTCAAAGAAGGACATCTAAGGTTTTGGAGAAGTGTATTAACTTTCTCTGTAAGAGGTCCTATAGTACCTATAAAGTGTAGAAGAATAGACAGACACAAAGTGTAAACTGCATCTTCATCACCTATGGAAGCGCGATTATTATCGTCACTGTCATCCATAGCTTTTTTATGGTTAAGGATCTCCTGACGCTCATCATGATTGAGATAATGATCCCACCATCCTTTAATTTGACCAACAAAACCAGCTGTTATAAAGCTAGCTATGGTACTATCTTTATTACCATTTTGGGTACAGATAGTGGCGTACATAATCATCCTATGAATAATTTTAAGGATTTGGGAGTCATTAAGACCATCTATATTCCATTCGTAAATGACTCTCCCAGAATAATTATTCTGTTAAGAGTCATCTTCTTCAAAAAGTAAATCTTGTAATAGAACTTATCCAAAAGTCTTTGAGAATGAATAGGATTAATCTCAGGTTCATAAACCTCATGACTTTGTTTCTTAAACATAGCAGTTAAATTATCAATATTATTGATATCTTCCTCTTCAGAAGTTTCAGATTTATCAGATATCCTAGATATATCAATATTATTAAGATTCATTTTCTTAAGTTTTTCCTCCAAGATACTAATAAATTCGCTAGTATCTTTTTCTAATTTAAATTCTTTCATTTGAATAGGAGGTTGAATTAAGGGACTTTCCCTTTCCTTTTCTATAGGTTTAGAAGTAGACGCTATAGAAGAAGCAACAGGTAAATCAAGTTTTTTAATAATGATTTTCTGTTGATCATTTATTTTTTCTAAAATAATTTTTTGTTGATTTTCTTGATTTTGTTGTCTATCAAGTTTTTCCAAAATAATTTTTTGTTGACTCACTTGATTTTCAAGAAGAGTTCTAAGATAAACAAGATCTTTTTCAAGAATCATATATTGATCTCCAAGACTGGTTAAAAAGGCATTAGTATAATTTTGAGCCTTTATAATATCATTTAATTCTTGAAGAGTGCTTGTTATTTTAACAAAAGTATTGTAAGCATTGGCAACAATATTTTTTCCTAAAACAATTTCTTGTTCAGGAGGAAAAGGAGACTGTATAGTAGTTCCATTAACAGCCTTAACCCAAGGTTTGGTTTTTAAAACTAAAATTTTTTGTTTAGTTTTTCTGATTAAATAATCATAAAACCAAGTAACAAAAGGGATAAAATTTTTATCTCTATCAAGTTTTTTATAAAACTTTTCTTTGAACAATTCTCTTTGTTCTTTATCAAATTTTTTAAAATACCAAGATCTAAATTTTTTATATCTAGGTAATTTAAATTCATCATTGATGAATCTTCTGAAATTGCTTCCTGGTTTACAATCCATGAAAACTCATTTCAGATTATGTAGGAGACTTTCTACTATAAATTCCTTGAGGAATATTATTATCACTGATAACAATATGTTCTACAGTGTCAGTGTCAAAATCTTCTTTGATTTGAGAAGTAGAAGCTCTACTAGAAAAGTTTGAGGCTTCATTAGCCGTTTGATACCTGGAAGAAGCTGAAGATAGGCTTCTAGGAATTCTAAAAGATCTACTAGAAGCAAATCTAACTTCTATGTCACCTTCAGTAGTCTGAATAATTTGATCAATGTTATTATTGATTATTGGTTCAGGGTTGGTTTCTTGAGGAAGATTCCAACTTTCAGGAAAATTTATTTCATCCCACTTTATCAGTCTATTGGTGGCGACGTTAGTTGTAAGTAAATTAGTATTAACTAACGTAGTAGTTCCAGGAAAACTTATTTGTTTAACCTCGGGGTTTAATGTGTTAAGAACTTTATAAAATATTCTATAACAGACAACCATTATTTCACTTGCAGTTTTAAAATTATAACCATGAGTATGAACTTTGAGTTCCATGGCATCATAAAGATTTTGATCTGTCATAGATAGAGTTAGATTAGGTTTAACATCAAACCAAATAGGTCCATGACAAAGATTGATTTCTATAACTCCAGCTAAAGATTGTTTAAAATCTTCACATCTACTATCTCTAACATAAGCCATTATGCTAGCATTTAAACCTAATAAGGTTAAAGGTCTAAAAGATACTTGTATCAACCCAATATGGACATAATTATAAGTTAAAAAGGTCTTCAAATCCTTCTTGTTTAACAATTTTATTGTTTGAGCATTATCTTTAATACGGATAGTTTGTTCCATTTTCTTTATAGCAAACCTAGATGCTATATCAAATTTTTCAAAATTATAAATTTGGTTTGAAGGAACGGATGGCATAATCCATTTATTAATTTTATCCAAAGTTTGAGGATAATCTATAAGATTTTGGTTTTTAACCAAATTGTTATCTGAAACAGAATTATTATCTTCCATGAAGATAACCATAAAGTGTGTTATGGTTTATTGATTTAGTCAAGGAAACAAAGTAAGAAGGTAATATTTATAATCAGTTTCATAGTATAAGAACAAATAGAATTTGCATAGAAAAACAACAATCCATAAAAAGTTCTAGTAAAAGACTACAAGCCCAAAAATTGCCAACTCCCTTCCCCGGGAAAAAACGGCCACAGGCGTAGATAAGCCAGACATGGATTATTGTCAATCAACAACATCATTTATTCTTACAGAACAAAACTAATATTAAATATAGTTTTCTTACATAGTTATAAATAACTATATCAATAGACCATAACAACAAATTAGTTACACATAAAGATAATTACCTGAATCGTCAAAAGGCGATGATACCAAGATTGTAATTGAAATACAGCGGATTGGAGATTATCAAAGTAGAGATTATCAAAGTATATGAAGAAATATTGTAGGATATTATTATGATGGAGAGAATTACAAAGATGAAAAGAAAAGTGTACCTAGAATGAGGCTACTAGCAACCCTTATAAAGGGGAAAATGACTTACTATTTAAGCCGGTAAAACGAAAAATAAACTGACACTAGCCAGTCTGCCGACAATATTGAAGCCGGGTGCTCAATGGGCCCCATCGACACTATCAATAATACGAAAGCTGACAAACAACTTTTACAAAAGCAAAGAAAAGATAAAGTCGATAATGACTAAAGCAAAATAATTGCAGAAAATATAAAGTCGATAATGACTTAAAGCAAAATAATTGCTTTTCTAGCAATAAAGCAAAAACTATTCTTGGATTATTTATCTGTCATTATTGATCTTCTTGGATTCTTTTTCCTCTGTCTTGAGAGGGAACAATGGTAGTAATTAAAGCATCCCAGACATCTTCTGTATATATATATATATATATATATATATATATATATATATATATATATATATATATATATATATATATATATATATATATATAATGAGAATTGGTTGAATCTCTAAAGACATGAAATCATTTCAAGCAATTTCCTGAACTCTGGGGTATTTCAGATAATAGAATCCAAAACATGGTTCGGGTTATATAATCTGAGTAAATAATATTTTGAAAAAAAATAGGTCGTATGAGAAACCAATATGGTGAGAAAATGAATAGCCATGTATATATCAAAAAATTGGGCCAACAATATTGATAGAGCTTGATATGAAGACTTTTTTTTTTTTTGACAAACTTGATATGAAGAATTGATTGTGACATTAAATAAGTTGAAGTATAGTTTCATTATTAAAAGATTAAAATGTTTTTTTTACCGAAAAAAGGATTAGAAAGGATCGTTCAGCATATATAGCTAAGCAGATATACCACGACCAATAATTTTCAATGTTATTCTCTTGCAATCTCAATTTTCCCAGAATTGTGACCAAATTCAAATGGATAGGAAAGCTCTATACAGTAATGGTCCAAATTCATAATGAACATATATAGTGTTACGGGTACATTTCATCACCACATGAAATGAAAGTAAACAGAGTAAGGGACATTGATCGGTTTACAACACCATAAGTATACTGTTTCCTAAAATTCCCCTGATTTTTTTTTTATAGATTTTGATGATTTTAATAAATGTACGTCACCCTACAATAAGAATATTTCTTTCATATCACCAAAGATTAATCTTCTTTCCAATGTCACATATCCTGACTATGTTCATTCTTGAGTGTGGTACAAACTAATGTCTTTTCTCCTTTGGTGACTATGTCACGTATCCTGACTATCATGCATGACCAGATAAAGGTTCAGGTCTCTTTGTCCTTTGAAGACAATAATGTCTCTACTATATATAGAGCACCTCTCATTCATTGTTTAACCAAGAAACAAGCTAGTGAAGGATGTATTTAGCTCAATAAATATTTGTTGATATTCTCTTAGAGTTCCTCTGAATGCTTCATACAAGAGACAATCCATCCGGTCGAAACGTGGTTCATTAGAAAAATTAAGGACAGTTCTTGTTTTATGAAGTGTTTGGGGGAACTCTTGGAGTTGAATCAACACTACACATTAAGGGCACATGCAGCAAGTTCATTTCATATTCAACATCATTGTGATTAGAAGTCTTGCACTTTTTTTTGGGGTGAATTCTTGCTCTTAATCTTTATCTTTATTATATTATATTATATATTATACTAAATGTTAGGTAGTCTTGACCTAACCCTAATGAGTAACCCTAATTTTTAATCCTGAAAATATTTTATGAAAAAAAAACTACTGCAGGAAATCGAACCCAAGAACAATTGGTAGCACTTTAAAATCCTTGCCACTAAGCCAGTAACATTTTTGGTTCATGATGTTGATTTTAATATTTATAACATGCGCTAAGCTTGAGGCACATGTCACTCTCATGTAAAAAACTGTCGCACGTATATGCCATGCTGCAACAACTACTGGATTGGATCAGTTATAACTCTTAACCCATTATTCCACTAGAAACAAACAACTCTCTTATATCACTATCCCGCTAACATTTACTCGCACGTTATAAGAAAAACTACTGGTTTTCTTTTTATTGATTTTTTTTCCTTAACATGCACTAGATAATGTTTTTACTTCTACATTTATCTATGATTCACTAGATACCAACGATTTTTCCCCTCTCTGACGAGTCATTACTTTTTGATGCTTATGTTTTTTCTTCTTCGCAGGGACAAGCCATGTGTTAATATTGGAAGAAAAGCTGCTACATGTTAAGGGTAAATCTCCTATCTTTTCAATGTATTTGTTCTCTCTATTTTGTTTTCTTCTCTTAATGTTGTTGTTATTTCTTTTGAAACTTTGTAATTTAAGGGCTTTTGTTGAAACATTTTAAAAGCTTTTCCATTTATCAAATTTTTGTTCAATTTCACCTCCTCTGTCATATTAGTTTTCTCAAGTGCTAATAATAAAATTGTAACAAAAAAAGACTTATAATAAAATACAATACAATGCTAATTTAGAAAATCTTGGCTACACTGCCTCTACTTTACTCTCATATATCTTTATATCGTTGTAAATCTCCATTGCATTTGTTGTAGAAGTCTTGCCTTCCATAGGGTATATACCAGTCTCACCACCATACATTTCATCCAAGGACATTCCCTGTTCAATTTATCAAGCAATAAAAGATAAAACTTTGATTCATAGACAATAGCTATGGTTTTATTGATTATAGAACCTGAAAAATGTTGATTTCTCAGGTTGAGCAAATTGATTTACCAAACTTAAGAAAGGCCAACAATGAAACTCTTAACTCGGAGAACTAACAATACATCTATATTATACTTACCAATATACTTAGATTACTATTTGAACATTATTTGCATTATAAATCACCTTTGATCCTCAATTAAATATGACACTCTACAACAACCCGTGCATCGCACGGGTTGGAGTCTAGTCTTTCTTACATAGGAGAATTGAGCACTCAAGGTAGCAAAATTAATTTTAGTGTATGTATTAGCTAATTGAACTAGCCTCACATTGTTATAATTTCCATTCTGCAATATCTCAAAATTGCTTTCGGGGGATTTTGCAAATGTCGAAACAAAATTCTTCAATGACTTACATTTGAGATTAATAGAGTGCATCCGTATCACATGGAACACTTGAAAAATATTGTATGCAACATCAGATTCGTTGGATATACTAATCTTTGAAAAGAACGACGACTATTAAATAATCAACGAACATAAACATTAAATTCATTAGACCTAATAATGCTATTTCACACGTTGCGATGTGGTATTTGTGACTTTTTTGCCGTTGTTCTTAGTGAATGAAAAAGGGTGGAGGATATAAGCATAAACAAGTTTATCAATCATTTGTAGGATAAACACTTATCATATAAGCTATTTTTATAGTTGAAAAGAAAATATAGTCAAATTATTTTCATATTAGTTATAAGAAGTTTTCATAAGATTTTTTGAAGAGTATCAAAATTAGCTAAAAAGAGTCTATAAACATGTTATAAGATGTTTTCATAAGTTTTTTTCTAAAGTGTGTATTTCAATAGATAAGTCGACCTAAATTGTTCGTAAACCAATTTCAAATGCAGCCTAGCATACTCGGAGAGAAGTGTTTTATATTAATCAACTCTTGAATACAAGTCCATCACAACTGTGTCAAGTAAGCAGTTCAAGTTGTGAATTTTGGGACAAGTTATAAGGAGAAAGTAAGGGAAAATAAGCAAATTTAGAGAACAATTTTGAAATAAAAGTGTTCTCACATTCATTTAGGTAGAATTCCTTTCACAGCAGGGTCAGAAGCAATAGATTCAGCCCATTTCACCAAAGAAGGAGTTTTAGCTTCATCAAATACATTCTTTCCTACCATTTTCTCTATGACCCTCAACCAGCTCAAATAGCACCCAAAAGCAATATCAACAAATCCAATCTTATCTCCTCCAAAAAAAGTCCTTTCCTTCACTGCACTTGTTGACCAGATCTTCCAACGTTGCAAACACTTCTTCCATTTGCTCAAAATATGTCTTACATTGACACATTATCACACCTCTTACTTTATGACTTGGAAAAAATTGGAAAAAAATTGCACCAAAAACGTTGAGAAACAATATGACTTGTTAGGAAGTAAGGGAAATGAATATCTTATGTTAAAGTTTCAACACACCTCTTACTTTATATCCTAACTTAGCCATATAAAATTGAGAATCAAAACCAGAGATAATCCTTATAAAATCACCAATCTTACCATTATATTTTTTTAAAAAAATAAAAATACTTTAGCAAAATATATGATGTCGTCCTTTAAATTGTTTAGTTGTATCATATTAGTACTTCAATTTTCTTTATCCCAACTAGATCTTTCTAGTCTTAAAATATACACGTCGTGGCTATTTTTTTTAGTCTTTTTTTGACTCCATTAAAATAGGTCATGTGACTGTTATGAATTATGATGCTTTTTTTTTTTTGAAAGAATGAATTATGATGCTTATGTGCCTCTATATGGCAACTCCAAATAATCTTTAGTTAAAAAAGAGATATTTTTTAATTAATTAATTATTTAACTCTAAGATCTTCATCTTTTTCGTCCCGCTAGATAGCTTGGTTGGCGAGTTAATTGACATTGAAGGAGTTTGAAGGGGATGTCATCCATCAGAGACATTTTTTTTACATATATGGCAATATAGTAAAAAAAAGATAAACTCTAAATTCTAACTTACATTGTTTTTTTTTTCTTTCTTTTGATAGATGTCTATACTATACCGTAAGTAGGCAGGATTTATAAGTTCTAACTAATCTATGTCACATCTCTAGGCAAGGTATTTGAATTATGTTTTTTCATTAATCATTACATGTGAAAATTTTGTAATCATTTCATGTGAAAATTTTGTAATTAAGTTAAAAATAACCAATATCAGAGGAATAAAATATAAAAATTTCATTAAGGTGTAGTCATTGTAACATAAAATTTTCACTTGAAAAATGGAATATAAATTAATTAATACCTTGTCATCGATGTAGGCAACCCAAAATCTAACAATGGCTCAATCATAAGCATTTGAAGGAAGAATTGAGGGAGTTGTTGGAATATTTTATTATTTAATTATATTTCGATATCATTATGTGGGCAAATATCGTAATAATAATTATATTAGCTATTTATCAATTGTGAGCCTTAATTGATTAGTGATCAAATTAAGTAATAAGACTATTAGATTTCTAATTGGATAATTAATTAAATATTTAATTAGTTGATATGGACTCAATATGAGTGGATGTCTGAATGGCCCATTAGAAACCCTAATGGTCATCCAATATAAAAGAGGCTATCGTCCCTAATACACCGTACACGGCAAAACTCTCTCTTCTCCCCATCTGAAAGAGAACTAAAGGCATAAAGGTACCGGTTGAGGAAGAACCAAATCAGCCGCCGCTAACTCTATTGTGTGTTTCAGATCATCTCCTTATCCTTGTTGTTGAGAGGATTGTCATCAAAACTTACAGGTATTCCTAATACCTAATTATTGATATCCTTGATAAATCAAACATGTCGAAGATCCAATCACATTCATGTTCAATATTTGCTTCCGCTATTCATAATTAAATTCTATTGAACATGTGTTATGAAATTTGTTATTTGATTTAGACCTAAATTTCTAACAAGTGGTATCAGAGCGGTCTTCATGTTTAATTTATTGATATCGATTTGCTTTTAAAGGTTTTTTAACCTAATTCAAATTTAGGAGTAATAGAGTTTTTTGATCGAATATTATTTTGTTTTCGATCAAACTATAACAATTAACCTATGTTGTGCTTTAACGTTGTCGTTTGTTTCTTCTTCCTTTTTGGTGAAATTGTGAATATATAACTACTTCACAATTGGTTTATTATTGGATTAATATTGTTTTAGTTCACAAGTTTCACACAAACAATTTTCTTGGCCATATTTTCTTACTGTTGTGGCTTGTTTTTTTGTTGAATTTTTCTTGACCATATGATTTCAATTTTCTTTTTTACTGCCTCGGTCCCTTTTCGGTTTGGGGTTGTTAAGGCACTATAAGAACAATATTTGTTTCTTTGGATCCAGCGAGTTTTAGAGACTCAATTGATAATATGAATTTCAATTTGCTCCGAATATTGTGAACATGAAACCTTTTTTTTTTTTTTGGGCTATCGTTGTAATTAATTATTGACTTAATAGAATTTTTATTTTTTTTGTTATGAATGGCCCTGTCCATGAAGCCTTGCATACTGATCAAATATCTTGTGTCTTTAATTATTTGGTATTGATTAAGATCACAATAATAAATTAGCTTTTGTAAAATTTGCACATGGATATGATAAAGTTTCAATTTGAGTTTTAAAGTTTCAATTTACACATGGATAGGATATTAAGTGATTTGTTTCTGAAATTGAGAAAAGTGTAAAATCAAATATTTCTACCTTTCATCGTTGATTCACACAGATTTTGTTAAAGTTTATTTTGAGAATTAAGAAAAATATAAATTTGTTATATATATTTGGTTATTATATATATTGGAAAGATTTGTTGTCTTTTACAGATGAATCTCAAAATATTGTGATAGTTTGTTAGTAAGAATTTGATTCTTTAAAGTTTGAGAAATAATAATTCTAGTGTTGTTTGTTTATTTATAGACATATAAAGTTTGTTTCCTTTATTTAAGAAAACGATTATGTTAGAGTTATGTTTTATTTTGTTTAAAGAATCATTATGTATATGTGAATCAATTGTGGCATGAATACTTTTGGTATATATAAGATTCAATTTCCTTTTGATTTGAAATTGAATATTTTATTGATAGCATGATTATGATTTTTGTGTTTGCTTTTATTAAGTTTTCTACAATAATATTTTGTCTTAATCATGCATTTTGGATATATTTCATGCTATGTTTACTGTTGTCACTTTATGCGACATCCTGTAAATGCATTGACATACACACATTGGTGTTGACTTTTGACTTGTAATCTTCTTTTGAATTATTGTGAGTTTGTCTCACACTTAAGGGTTGTCGAGTGGCCTTATGGTTGCTTAGCGACATAATGGACTAATTCGGCCTACATTATGTTAGTAGTGCCTTGTAAATTTAAAGACCATTCCCATTTAAAAACATTTAATTTATTGTGAAATGTCTAGTAATTGCAGTTGTTTTGGTTGAAGCAACATGTTGCCAAAGTAACCTCTGTTGCGTAGATTTAATTCAACTGAACTTACAAAAGACGTAGTATGCAATTATTCATGCGAGTTGTCGTCGGCCCCAAGGAAGGCACAACTTGGCCGGATAATTACATGCATGTGATAGTAAATGTGTGGTGATTATAAAGTAATTTTCCATGTAAATAATAGGATACCCTAAGGTGACTATTATTTGACAGGACTTATCACCCCATTTAATATATATTAAAATTATCTAGTAATTGCGGTTGAGTCGATTGAAACAATAATGTTGCCCAAGTAACCTCTGTTGCGTAGATTCGACTCAACTGAAGTTACAAAAGATGTAGTGTGTAATTATTTATGCGAGTTGTCGTCGGCCCCAAGGAAGGCACAACTTGGCCGGATAGTTACATACCTGTGGTGGTAAATATGTGGTGGTTATAAAGTATTTTTTCCATGTGGATAATAGGATGCCCGAAGGTGACTATTATTTGACGGGACTTATCACCAATGTTTGATCATCGCGTTGAGAGTATTGCTTGCAGTTAATTTTTACAATCCGAAGATTGGGAATTAATGGTGCGCTTGGTATCTTGTTAAGGTCTTTTATTTACAAATAAAGATGCACGTTTCTATAATATTTTATTGACATGTGTGATAATGTTGTGTGAGTGTAAACATATTTATACATTTAAGAGTTTACATCCATGTTAGTGTACAAAAGTAAGTATCGTTTTTATATCGTTCCACAGGGATTAATGTGATATCATAAACCGTTCAACGTCGATTATCGTCTTAAGTTAGGGTTTAACCATTTGTTTTATACTACACTACTCATCATTTTTTTAAAAAACATAATAAATAAATAGTAGAGTAATAGGACATAGAAGGTGTTAGGATTAACTTTCATCAATCAAACATCGTTTGTATTCGATTGATTACAAATACGGATTCTAGCTTTTTCTTATATATGACATTATTACGTATTGCTCAACAACATCATTGATTTCCCAAATGACGTCGTGAGATCGATTGTATCGTTTAATCGATGATTTCTCAATCTATTAAACGATTCAAAAGCTTTACGATCCAATACTATAATGTAATTATCAAAACCAAATCCCATTTCTAGAATTTCTTATCTTGATAGAAAATCATTCTAAACCTAGATTCAAAAGCCTTTTTCAACAACATTTAAATCAAACATAAGATTGAAAAGCAAGAAGAAATTCAATGGTATATAAAAATTGCTAGAATCATATATTGAATAATCAAAAGTTTACAACATGGAATGATTGATTACCTATTAATCCCAACAAAGGAGATTAGTTGATCATTGTCATGACAACTATTGCAAAATAAGAAAGGAAGATGAAGATATATGAGAGCTTGATATCTCAAAGCTTCTTAATGCCTTCTTCAATCCAAATCAAATTGCTATTTGAAGTTTTTCTCCCTCTATGCCTATTCTCTCTCAAAGATAACAAGTAATTTTAGCTCTGGAAATTGAAAATTCTGATAAAAAAAACTATCTCCTGAAAATGAGCTTCAAAATCTATTTATATGCTGAGAAAATGCTCACTCGCTACAAGCGACCAGCCTGTCGCTTGTAGCGAGGAAGTCAACTGGCCAATGGATGCTCTCCACGTCATCACCAAGCATTAAACCGCCCTCTGGTCGCTGTAGCGACAAGGTCTGTCGCTACAAGCGATGGATCATTGAAATTCCCTGCCTAGGCTCGCTTCAAGCGTCCAGTTCATCGCTTCAAGCGATGAACCCTTGTAAATCCCTGCCTAAGCTCGCTTCTAGCGATGGAGGCTGCGCTTCAAGCGATGACTCCCTGGAAATCCCTGCCTATCCTCGCTACTAGCGATGGCTTCTGCGCTTGTAGCGATGGCATCAATAAAAACTTCATTCTTTTGCATCAATCAGGTCCAAGCATGTATTTCCTGCATAATCACATGGGGTAAGGCCTAGGATCACAATTATTGCATGTATTTCCTAAGGTAACTTGCAAAACAAGTAATCATAAGTGCCCTAAATTGTACCAAAATATAACAACTTTTAGGCACTTATCAAACTCTCCCCAACTTACATTTTGGTTTGTCCTCAAACCAAAGAATAAAAAAGGAAATTTTCATAGCTTTTAAACCACAGTATTGAGCAATTAGCAAAGGATTCAAAAGTGCAAAGAAATAAACATCAAATGAGTGATTCAAATGTGATTGCGCAAGCTAAAGTTCAGTTTCTCATTAAACAAGATACATTCTATAAATGTGAACTAGTTCTAAACACAAGGAATCAAATCATACAATCCTAAACAAGCAACATGTTTAAATTTGAACCAAACCTAACACACTTCTATATAAAGTATATGAACAATTGAAATCATTTGTAAGGGTTATGAACACTCATCCAACAAACATGATAACATACCAATTAAATTATGTGTCCATCTAATTATCATTTCCAAAAGCATAAAAGGCATTGATCAAAAGGTCTTTAAGGGTTGTAATTGGGCTAGGTTACAAAAGAATTGTCATATGTGGGATATTTGAATTCAAATGGCCAAGCAAAAAGGAACATTCAATCTAATTACACTTCCTTCTTTTTCCAATACAACACTAGGTGAATTTCTTACATTTCTATTCTTGATTGATCTTTGACAACTTTTTCTTTGAATTCTTGCAAACCTTTTCATTTTTTCTTTTTTCTTTTTCTTGGTTTGCTTTTCTTTCTTTTTTCTTTTCTTTTTCTTGTTGTCAAGATCAAATATCATCATTCACCCTTACATTGACTTAAATATAACCTTCCTTTCTCCCCAACTTATTCCAATGATACCCTAATCGAATGTTCCTTTATCATTATGTCAAAGGTCAATAAAAACGATGGATAAGGGTTCAAAAGAAAACAACTATCAGAATTTAATAAAGAGTTAACTATGAACTGATTTTTTTTACAAACTCCGGCAATTTAAATAAGCAGATGAGCTTATTAAAATTGACAGTCCACAGTTAACAATTCTGATTCAATAGGCTCAGATGGGTTAACAGATACTCACACATCTCACAGGGTAGGTTCATTTGGTCAAGTATTTCACTCAATTTCAAAAAAAAATTGCCTTGATCATTTCAATGCTCTTACACAATTTAAAACAACAAAAGATTTAACATAAAATAACTGAGTTAAACATGATATTGGTCTCCTGCATATATATACAATGGTTGAGGATTCCTCACATTTTGGCTAGTTCTATATTGGTTCAAAACTAAACAAATGCTTGCTTAAAAACTGAATAAATTAACTTGTGTGTGTAAAGAACTTATTCACATTCAAGAATATACCTAGAAAAACAAGAAAACGAGTACCTTAGCTGCGCGCTTTAACACTCATTCTATCATTATCACTCAATTGATTCTAAGCTTAAGCACTGGCTTTGAATCATTCATCTTTCTTTCAACATTGTTGGGATTATTTCAAAAAATTTTAACAAAAATAAATAACAAAAGCATAAATAACATAAACATAAATAAAATATAAACTATACTAACATGTAATACCCAAAATAAATAACATAAACATAATGTAACATCATCCATGGTACAAAAGAAACATAATCAAAGTACAAAGCATAAATAAAAATGTTATAAAAATACAAAGCTGAATAAATAAAACGAAAGAGACGACAAATCAAAATCTGCAGCTCTGCATCATCAGTCTGAATCTGAATCCATGTCCTCAGAGTCTATCAGGTCTGCTGCCATGCGGTCAATGCTATTTGTAGCTGCTGAGGAGTCATCACCCAGATCATCATCAACATCAGCGTCGTCATCACCCTCATCACCGGCATCCTGATCACCAGCATCAGCTGCATCTGCCCCTCCTGGAAAGAAAGGTCTGTCCCCAGGCCAAGCTATATATGTGCTCAGAGAAGAAAGCAGGCGTCCATGGGCTTTGGCCACTGTCATGCAGATGACTCTGAATAATCGTTAAGGCCCGGTGATTTGACGCATTCTGCGCCAACAGAAAAGAGCCCACCGTAGCAGAGTCCCAACTCGAGAAGTCCAGTGGTGGAATGGTCGGGTGGCTAGGGTGGCTAGTATGCTGAGGTGGTGGTGGTGCACTAGAAGAAGGACCGGCTGAAGTGGATGGTCCAGCTGAGGAAGGAGGTGGGGCTATAGGTGCGGGGGTAGAGCAGTACCTATTGATGTATCTATCATCAACAGGGTTCTTAATTTCTTCATCTACCTGTGATGGCATGTGTACCCTAGCACGTCTACAGAGTCCCATGATCAAGCCGGGAAAAGTCAGTGGGCATTTGGGTTTGCCCGGGGGTAAAATGCCGCTCTCAGCTACTATCCTCATCTCATTCGCTATAAGCCTAGCAACGTCAACCTGACGCTGAGTAAGGATATAATGGACAAGAGGTGTAACGTCGAGGGTGGTGGAAGATGTATGAGATTTAGGGCAGATGTTATACAAGATAAGGGTAAGGACTACCTGAGCCGGAGTGGTCATATCCTCTCTAAATGCTCGGAAAGGCTTACCCGAAGCCCTACTCAGATCATAGCTCTTCCCCTCCTGGAAGATGTCTCGTGCGATACTCTCATGATCCCAATTGCCGCTCCTCTGATGCTCACAAAAATCACATAGCGCAGTAGGTGCAAGTGGATTATCCTCTTCAACTAGCTCCAGAGGCTTGCCCAAATACGCATTGATGGACATGCGATCAAAGGTGATGGTGCGCCCTCGAACGAAAGTAGTCCATGTAAACTCGTCAGATGGGTCAGCTGGGATCGCATTCGCGTAGAATTCGCGCACGATCTCATAATTAATCATCCTGGGTGGCGTGCAAAGAATCCCCCATTTCCTCTCGTTAATCATGGCTGCTATGCCTCCATACTCTCCTTCTTCTGATATCTGGAACCGCTTCTCAGACCAGATTCGTCTTGTTTTTAGCTCCTCGTACCTTTCTTGATTTCTGAAGCTCAGGAAACGACTCGCGTCATGTGGTTGAATGTTTGCTCTTGGTCGTGACGACGAGCTCTCAACGTTCCTTTGTCGTTTGGACGAGGTTTTGGGTGCCATACCTACAAAAGTATCAAAACAGACAAAAATTAGGTAGGGTACAAGTTAGGATCAGAACAAAAGAAAAATAAAACAAGTTTCTGGTTTCGTCGCTACAGCGACAGATTGGTCGCTTGTAGCGAGCGAACCCAGAAATTGCTGGATTCCTGCGCTACAAGCGACCTGTAGCGAGGAAGACCCAATTTCAAAATTCATGATTTTTCTGATTTTAACCTACTTGTAGCATGCGAAATTAAGATTAAAGCTAAAATAAATGACTAACAATCACCTAAACTTCCTAAATCCTCAAAAACCCTAATTTATTTTGAATTTTTACAAAGGTTTTTTCCAAAATACGAATCCTATGAACAAGAGGATTAAAGGGGAGTTTTCCTAGTGATTCTAGGTCATTTATAACAGCTTAAACTCTATCTAATCATGGGTAATCAACAGGGTATAAGATTAAGTTCAAAGATTTTAAAACCCTAAAACCCTAAATCCCAAATCAGCATGCAGGCACATATAAGCAGTAAAAAGCTTCTAAATAGTAACAGACAAGGACGATATACATACCTGAAGTGTTGTTGAGTGAGATTAAACAGGTACAGAGATGGATTTGCAGAATTTATGCAGAAATGGAAATGAACAAATGCAGAAATGAAACAGAATGGGAATGGAGTATGTTCAGATGTTATAGGATGCGAAACTGTAAAAGAAAACGGCTAGAATACTTAATGAGGTGGTTGGGAGGTTACTGAAGCGACAGTAGTGGCCTGGGTAATATAAAACTGTTTTCTGATACGGTCGCTACAAGCGCGCGATCTGTCGCTACAGCGACAGGCAAAAAGCCCATCGCTACAAGCGTGGAATGGCGCTACAAGCGGAAGTGCAAATTCCATCGCTACAAGCGACAAGTGCGTCGCTACAGCGACGTAGTGTAAATTCCATCGCTACATCGATGAATTGGTCGCTGTAGCGACCATGACAGGAAACAGAAAAATTAAATTTAGAGTTCTTACCACTATCCCTACATGCACAAATAACTATACAGAACTAAAATAACACTAAAAACACAACATACTTACAAAATTGGGGTGCCTCCCAACAAGCTCTTGTTTAACGTCATTAGATCGACGCCTGTTTCGCTTATGCATAAGAATCGATGAGTGAAATCGTTGTCGTGTGCCGAACAACTTCACCTCCAAAATATGGCTTAAGCCTCTGTCCATTCACTGTCATTGTTGACTTAGTGATAGGATCCTCTAGTTCCACAGCTCCATAAGGTTTTACTTCCTTGATCATGAACGGACCGGACCACTTGGACTTCAATTTACCCGGAAATAGTCGTAGCCTTGCATTGAACAACAACACCATTTGACCAGGTCTGAATTCCCTCTTCATGATCTTCTTGTCATGATACCGTTTGACCTTTTCCTTATAAAGCTTGCTTGACTGATAGGCTTGGTCACGCATTTCTTCTAACTCATTCATTTGAAGCTTTCTCTTCTCCCCAGCTTGCTCTTGATCAAAGTTCAAAAACTTGAGCGCCCAAAACGCTTTGTGCTCCAACTCGACCGGCAAGTGGCATGCTTTCCCATACACCAACTGGAATGGTGTGAAACCCGTAGGAGCTTTGTATGCGGTCCTATAGGCCCACAACGCTTCGTCCAGTTTCATCGCCCAATCCTTCCTTGATGAAGACACGGTCTTCTCAAGTATCCGTTTGATTTCACGGTTGGATACCTCGGCTTGACCGTTGGTCTGTGGATGGTATGGTGAAGCTACCTTGTGCTTTACTCCATAGTGCTCAAGTGCTTTTGCTAACTGTTGATTGCAGAAGTGAGAACCTCCATCACTTATTAGCACTCTTGGAGTTCCAAATCGGGAAAAGATGTTTCTTTTCAGAAACTTGACCACCGTCTTGCTATCGGCTTTCTGAGATGCTATTGCCTCTACCCACTTTGACACATAGTCAACAGCCACCAGAATATACTCGTTGTTCAAAGAGGATGGAAATGGCCCTACAAAGTCAATACCCCAACAGTCGAAGACTTCGACTTCAAGGATACTTTGTAGAGGCATTTCATTCCTCTTTGAAATCCCTCCGGTTTTCTGGCAACTCTCGCATTCTTTCACATGTTCATAAGAGTCTTTGAACAAGGTGGGCCAATAAAAGCCAGCTTGAAGAACTTTTGCTCCAGTTCTTTCTCCACTGTAGTGACCACCATATGGCGAGTTGTGACAGTGCCACATGATGTCCTTGGCTTCTTCTCTTGCAACACATCTTCTTAATAAGTGGTCTGCTCCAATCTTGAATAGGTACGGGTCATCCCAAATGAATTGAGTGGCGTCTCTCAACAACCTCTTCTTCATTTGCCATGTGTAATCCTCCGGTATGAAACCAGTTGCTTTGTAATTGGCCATGTCAGCGAACCATGGTCTTTCTTGCACCATAAGCAACTTCTCATCCGGGAACTCTTCAAGGATGTCCCTCTCATTCTTCGTTATCTCATTGTTCACCAATCTTGACAGATGATCAGCTACTAGGTTCTCAGTCCCCTTCTTGTCTTTAATCTCCAAATCAAACTCTTGGAGTAGCAACATCCAACGGATGAGTCTCGGTTTTGAGTCGGGTTTGGTAATTAAGTACTTGATAGCTGCATGGTCAGTCCAGATAACAATTTTTGAACCAATGAGATACGAACGAAATTTTTCTAATGCGAACACTATGGCAAGTAATTCTTTTTCAGTGGTAGCATAATTGACTTGTGCGTCATTTAAAACTTTACTTGCGTAGTGTATAGCATGAAAAATTTTGTTTTTGCGTTGACCTAACACCGCGCCTACCGCATAATCACTTGCATCGCACATAAGTTCAAAATCGTATGTCCAGTTTGGTGCGGTGATTATGGGTGCGGATGTTAAGCTATCCTTTAAACTATTAAATGCATTTAAACAGTCAATATCAAAATCAAAAGACTTATCTTTGTTGAGCAAGTTGCTCAAAGGCTTGGCAATTTTTGAGAAGTCTTTGATGAATCTCCGATAGAACCCGGCATGGCCTAGGAAACTTCGGATTCCTTTGACATTGACTGGTGGTGGAAGTTTTCCTATCACGTCGATCTTAGCTTTATCAACTTCAATACCCTTGGAGGAGATCTTGTGACCAAGGACTATACCCTTGGTTACCATGAAGTGACACTTCTCCCAATTGAGCACCAAGTTGGTTTCCTTGCACCGTTTCAGTACCGTGTCCAGATTCTTCAAGCACAAATCGTATGATGACCCGAAAACTGAGAAGTCGTCCATGAACACTTCAATGCTTTTCTCTATCAAGTCTGCAAAGATAGCTTGCATGCATCGTTGAAATGTTGCTGGAGCATTACATAAACCGAACGGCATGCGTCGATATGCAAATACCCCAAAAGGACATGTGAATGCAGTCTTCTCGTGATCGTCTGGATTCACCGATATTTGATTGTAACCCGAATACCCGTCAAGGAAACAGTAAAAAGCTTGTCCTGACAGCCTCTCTAGCATTTGATCCATAAATGGTAGAGGAAAATGATCCTTTCTAGTTGCTTTGTTAAGCCTCCGGTAGTCGATACACATCCTCCAACCGGTTACGGTTCTCGTCGGTATGAGCTCATTCTTCTCATTCTTGATAACCGTCATACCTCCCTTCTTAGGGACAACTTGAACCGGACTAACCCAAGTGCTATCCGAGATCGGATATATCATGCCGGCTTCAAGTAGCTTCACTACTTCTTTCCGGACTACTTCTTTCATGTTTGGGTTTAGCCGTCTTTGAGGTTGTGCTACCGGCTTATAATCCTCTTCCATCATGATCTTATGCATGCAATAGGAAGGACTTATCCCTTTTAAGTCGGATAGTGTCCAACCTATTGCTTCCTTGTTGGACTTCAAAACTTCGACCAATTTTGTTTCTTCGTGGTTTGACAAGGAGCTGCTAATGATTACCGGTTTGGTACCCTCTTGATCAAGAAACACATACTTCAAATGTGAGGGCAAGATCTTCATCTCCGGCTTCACTTCTTCTACTTTAGCTTCATTCGTCAATTCCTCGATTTTGGCTTTGTGAGGAGGAATTTCCTTCAACGAATCGAGCTCCTTCAAACACTCTTCAAGCTCATGCTCATCTTCTTCTCCTAGGATACTTAGTGCGTTTGTCAATACTCTTTCAAGATGTGTCAAGTCATGCAACTGGTTTCTCGTATCAACTATCAATTCTTCCGTTGCATCCATCTTGAAACACGCAGCTTTATCACTAGGAAACTTCATTGCTTCATGGATGTTGAAATTGACTTCTTCATCGTCCACACGGACTTTCATTAAGCCTCCGTCAAGATCAATCATCATCCGTGCCGTTTGCATGAAAGTTCTCCCAAGAAGTAGCGGCACATCATCATCCTCCGGTATGTCCATCACTACAAAGTCGACGGGGAACAAGAACTTGTCGACTTTCACCAACACGTCTTCAGCAATTCCCAATGGACGAGTGTAGGATTTGTCGGCCAATTGCAAGGTTAAGTTGGTTCTCTTCACAACTATATCACCTATCCTTTTGACAACGGATAGTGGGATTAGGTTGATGCTTGAACCCAAATCAATGAGTGCCTTGCCGACATCAACACTGCCAATGGACACGAGCAGTGTAACTTTGCCCGGATCTCTTTTCTTTCTTGACAATGTATTCTGGATGATTTCACTACAATTCGCGTCAAGCAGTATTGTTTCTTCTTCATTAAACCTCCTCTTCTTGGAAAGGATTTCTTTCATAAACTTGGCATACGTCGGCATTTGCTCTAGGGCTTCCGAGAACGGTATGTTGATTTGTAACCTTTTGAATACTTCAAGGAACCTAGCAAACTGCCTCTCTTTCTCTTTTTTGGCTGGTGTAGTTGGGTAAGGTAGATGTGGGGTCGGTGCATTCTTCACTACTTCTTGCTTCTTGCCCTTCTCCTTCACCACATCCTTCTTCCATACAATGTTCTCATTTTCAACTACATCCTTATTATTTTTTTCAACTACTTCCTCTGTATGTACATCTCCCGTTTCTTCCTCACGTCCTTCATCATCATCCTTCTCCTTCACCTCATTCTCAACAACCCTTCTCTCTACTTCAAGGTTGTCCCCTATACCTTTACCAATGACCTTCCCGCTCCTTGTAGCAATTGCCTTGCAATTTTCGTTGTCTCTTAATGCAAGGACTTCCTCATCAAAATGACTTAATTGTCATTTCGATGATGATGCATGATCCTTTGGGTTGGTTTGTGTGTTGGCGGTAAAGGTTCCGCCTTGTTGAGTAGCTTGAGAAAGTTGTTGTGCCAACTGGCCCACTTGCGTCACCAGATTTTTGATGGACGCATCAGTGTTCTTCTGGTTGGCCATTGACATCTGCATGAATTGATTGAGGGTTTCATCGGTGGATTGGTTGCGGTTTTGTTGTGGAGGTTGATATTGGTTATAATTTTGGTAAGGTTGTCGGTTATATTGCCCAGCTTCTGGTTTCCACCCTTGGCCATAATTCGGATTATTCCCTCTTGGGAAGTTGTTTGGATGGCTTTGGAATTGGTTAAGAAACTGTTGAGGCCTTGGTTGATTACCAACATAGCTTACCTCTTCTGTAGGGGGCGGACAAAATCCGGTTGGGTGGTCTCCCGAACAAAGCTCGCAAGATGCGACTTGGTGTTGTCTTCTTTGTTCGTTCTGGATGTCCTTCATTTGTTGAGGAAGGTTGGCCATTTTCTTTGTCAACTCTTCCACTTGTTGCGTGAGCAACTTGTTTTGTGCAAGGATTGCATCGTTTGTTCCCAAATCTAGGATTCCCGCCTTCCTTTGGCTTTGGCTTCGGTTATGATGAGCTTAGTGATCGTTCAATGCCATTCTCTCTATAATAGCAACAGCATCCTCGGCGCTCTTGGCCATCAAAGAACCACCAGCAGCAGCGTCAAGCAATAGCTTGGATTGTTGTTGCATCCCGTTCCGGAAGAGATGAATTTGTGTTAACTCATCAAATCCATGATTAAGACATCTTCTGAGCATTGACTTGAAACGCTCCCAGGCTTCACATAATGTCTCACTTGTACCTTGTGAGAACACCACAATAGTTGTCTTCGCCTCCATGAAACGATTCTGAGGGAAGAACCTCTCAAGGAATTTCTCCTCAAGCGTGTTCCAGTTCGTCATTACCGTCGGTGGTTGGTCCAAGTACCACTCCTTAGCTTTGCCAATCAATGAATGTGGAAACATCCTCATCCACATAGCCTCCTCGTTATTCTCCGTCTCACCAAGGGTTCCCGCAATCTCATAGAATTTTGTGAGATGTTGGAACGGGTCTTCATGGTCTAATCCTGAGAATGGATTAGCATATAAGATTTGTAATATCCCCGTCTTCATCTCCGTTTGCTTGATAGTCCGCGGTGTTTTCCCCAATTGCGCGAAACGGCGTGGACTGTTATTACATGG
This sequence comes from Medicago ruthenica, assembly GCA_018208015.1. Classification (NCBI taxonomy): domain Eukaryota; kingdom Viridiplantae; phylum Streptophyta; class Magnoliopsida; order Fabales; family Fabaceae; genus Medicago; species Medicago ruthenica. The sequence goes on along the minus strand of CM031375.1, from coordinate 66,690,754 downwards.
CAACCCACGACCTCCTGAACCTCCAGGATCTTCTACTGCAGCCATTTGTAACTCTTGGCTTGGACTAGATGAATGACTAGAAACCGAACTTTCCTCCTGTTGCCTTTTCTTTGCTTGTTGCTTCTTTCTCCGATTCTTGCTATTGTTTCGACGAGCTGTTCTCTCTATCTCGGAATCAAAAAGAAGTTGGTCCTCTGATACTTGACCTCGCATAAACGATATCAACAATCTGACCACAAAGAATTAGCAAACAAGATGGATAAGAAATATTAGTTATATACATAAAAGAATTTTGTGCAAAATTGCTTAAAACCATAATTAAAGTTGCAATGATTATAATATCATAACTTTAATCCCCGGCAACGGCGCCATTTTGTTAGTCCCCGGCAACGGCGCCATTTTGTTAGTGTACAAAAGTAAGTATCGTTTTTATATCGTTCCACAGGGATTAATGTGATATCATAAACCGTTCAACGTCGATTATCGTCTTAAGTTAGGGTTTAACCATTTGTTTTATACTACACTACTCATCATTTTTTTTTAAAAACATAATAAATAAATAGTAGAGTAATAGGACATAGAAGGTGTTAGGATTAACTTTCATCAATCAAACATCGTTTGTATTCGATTGATTACAAATACGGATTCTAGCTTTTTCTTATATATGACATTATTACGTATTGCTCAACAACATCATTGATTTCCCAAATGACGTCGTGAGATCGATTGTATCGTTTAATCGATGATTTCTCAATCTATTAAACGATTCAAAAGCTTTACGATCCAATACTACAATGTAATTATCAAAACCAAATCCCATTTCTAGAATTTCTTATCTTGATAGAAAATCATTCTAAACCTAGATTCAAAAGCCTTTTTCAACAACATTTAAATCAAACATAAGATTGAAAAGCAAGAAGAAATTCAATGGTATATAAAAATTGCTAGAATCATATATTGAATAATCAAAAGTTTACAACATGGAATGATTGATTACCTATTAATCCCAACAAAGGAGATTAGTTGATCATTGTCATGACAACTATTGCAAAATAAGAAAGGAAGATGAAGATATATGAGAGCTTGATATCTCAAAGCTTCTTAATGCCTTCTTCAATCCAAATCAAATTGCTATTTGAAGTTTTTCTCCCTCTATGCCTATTCTCTCTCAAAGATAACAAGTAATTTTAGCTCTGGAAATTGAAAATTCTGATAAAAAAAACTATCTCCTGAAAATGAGCTTCAAAATCTATTTATATGCTGAGAAAATGCTCGCTCGCTACAAGCGACCAGCCTGTCGCTTGTAGCGAGGAAGTCAACTGGCCAATGGATGCTCTCCACGTCATCACCAAGCATTAAACCGCCCTCTGGTCGCTGTAGCGACAAGGTCTGTCGCTACAAGCGATGGATCATTGAAATTCCCTGCCTAGGCTCGCTTCAAGCGTCCAGTTCATCGCTTCAAGCGATGAACCCTTGTAAATCCCTGCCTAAGCTCGCTTCTAGCGATGGAGGCTGCGCTTCAAGCGATGACTCCCTGGAAATCCCTGCCTATCCTCGCTACTAGCGATGGCTTCTGCGCTTGTAGCGATGGCATCAATAAAAACTTCATTCTTTTGCATCAATCAGGTCCAAGCATGTATTTCCTGCATAATCACATGGGGTAAGGCCTAGGATCACAATTATTGCATTTTTAACACAAATATGCTCTAATCCTAAGGTAACTTGCAAAACAAGTAATCATAAGTGCCCTAAATTGTACCAAAATATAACAACTTTTAGGCACTTATCAATCCACACAAATATAATGGTAAACATATGACAATTATAAGAATTTATTCTTTGTCAAAGTAAATTGTCATTGTTTGATCATTGTTGTAAAATACCACTAGCAATTGATATTATTGTTTAAAGACTTGATATTAATGGCGCACTAGGTATTTTTGTGAGTGTTTTTGCTTCTCTTGTTCTCTTTAAGCTAATACAGTTTATGTATCTGTTAATTTGAGTTAAATTTTTAACTCTTAAAAGTTTTAACTTTTAGGAATTAAAGAATAATACAAACATTGTTCTTGGATCTAGACCTTATATAAGGGTGGTGAAACTCGCATTCTCTTGCAAATCCAGTATTTAATGTGAGAATCAAGTTTGGCAAGTGAGTATACACCAAATCTTATAGGTCTTATGTGATCATAAAGTTAAAAGATCAGAAATCTTATCAGTGTTATTTAAGTTGACAATTTTTGTCATATTTTCTTTGCTTAAACTAAGGTGCTTTTAAAGCAATATAGAAAAAGACAATCTCTCATTGGAGAGTGATATTTCATTAAGATTATTAGGCAAAGAAAATATTGAGCACATTATGTAAATATTTAATCTTGCTGAGACATTATAATTTCGACTATCAGATGACTTGTTCGAAAATTCAGTAATTTCGACTATCATATGACTTGTTCGAAAATTCAGTAATTTCGACTATCATATGACTTGTTCGAAAATTCAGTAATTTCGACTATCATATGACTTGTTCGAAAGTTCAGCATTTAGTATTCTCTTTGCACAATTAAGTTTATAACTGTTAAAGTTAGAAATGATCCTTTAAAGGATCAATTCATAAAGTGTGCAAATAAAGAAAAGATGAAGCAAGAGAAAATAAAATAGTGCTCATTCGGAAAATACCTCAAAAGATAAGGGCAAATAAAGAAAGGTAATCTTGACTGACTTATGTCCAATGATGTTGAAAGATATATCAATTTAGAATGGACAAAGTCGATAAAGATTGTTTTATTCATTTTTAAACTAATTTTAGATTGTTGTTACTGGCTTATTTTTTGTATTTAAAAGACAATTTGGTTAATCATTATTTGAATTAATTTTTTGTTTTAATTTCTCTTTGACTAAATCAAGATATTTTGAGTTTTATTTTCAAATGATGATTCAATGTGTCTTTTAAGTTTAGTTATTAGAGTCAATTCAGTTATGACATTCTATAATTGTTTAAGGGTTTGAAAGCTATAAGTTTTACGTCCCAAAAAATTAAGGAAATTTTGAGACATAAATTGTTATGTTTTCTTGAGGATATTGAGTTTGGGGGAGAGATATGGTAATAGAACAACATTGAATGAGGAAGACTTAGTTCTAAACTAATTCATATTGTTACTATTATTATATTATATTTGGATCCTCATGAGGACAATATTGTTCTTCCTCTCCATCAAGTTAAGAAGTTAATTCATATAGATCAAACTCAACACCCTCAAGAACTAGGACATCTGGTGTCATAAAGAATTGACTAATAAGAGAAATTCTATTTAGTATATTTGAAAGACTCTATTAGTGTTAGCACAAATAAGTTAAGAAATTTGTCTCTTTAGTGTTACCACAAATTCTCATAAATTATTTGTCTCATTTGGTTTTGAGATAATATTAAGTAGAGTTGTGGATTTAGTAAGCTCAGCGGGAGTAAATTTATATTCCTATTTTAATGTGTCGATTTTATTTTATTTAGTCAACTATGATATATGTTAGTAATGTGAAACCAAGGAAATCTCTAACAAAAGTTAGTGATGAAAGATCCTGGGGACACCCCTTTTGTATTAGGCATTTCAATACTTAAAGATTCTTCTCAAGGTATTATTCGGATATCACAAAAGAGTTATATCAGTAAAGTTGAAAATAAATTGACATTAAAGTTAATAAATTTTTGGATGACCTCAATCACCGAGAGAGACTTTTTAGTCTCAAATATTGTCCATTAGGAAATTTATGAATTCAGAAATTTAAGTATTTTCCTAAACTTTTCCTATAGGATTTTTATGTATGATTTTATTATACGCATTTGGAAATAGCGTATATAACCAGATTGTTTGGCAGATATTTGAGCAATTCAGTGCTTGAATTGTTGAATAGGCAACCATACAGATTTTTTAAAGAGAACAAAAGAGCTTATACTCATCAGGGATCTGACAATTTGGAGATCATTAGTGTGTTAGACTCTGACTTTTGGATGTGTGTATGTAATACACATCCTGACTCAGGAAATGACTGTGAGTATTTATGTCACTTGGTTGCATGGTAAAAAGGTATTGAAAAACCATTTAAGTTGTATATAGTGACATAACGTAGTCATATAATGTTTTAATAACAAAGTTTATAAGGTTCATTACCTTATAAATTATTGTTGTTAAATGATAGAACATTAGAGACAAACTTTATGCTAGGTGACCCACTAATCAAAGACATGACACATAAAGTCTTTCATATGGTTGTTGTCATTAAGGATGTCTTAGATTAGTGGGAGTCTCTTTTATTCTATGTTCTACACTTCTGTTTTGATATCGATACAGACTTTATGTTATGATTTTCTGCAGAAATAAAGTTCATGAGGTTATGTTTATTATAACCATTTATGTATCAGTTTGTGCAAATATTAAATTTGCAAATCTTCAGTTTTGATCTCACAAAAGTTTTCAGTTGGACCAGTTGGAAATAGACATGATTTAGAGATCACATTACATGAAATTTCCATGTCACTCATCCATATCGATCTATGTCATCAAGTGCATATTGATATGGTGGTCGTCGGGGTTCCGTCACGTTATACGTCAGTGACGATAGCCGCGGTGGTCTCATTATTAATGTATGAGGTGGACCAGATTGTAGAGTTGAAATCTAAAGATAAATAGCATTCAGACGCGCGCCTAAAGAATTCTAGTATAATTATTAAGATATGTAGCCCAAGTGGGAGATTGTTGGAATATTTTATTATTTAATTATATTTCGATATCATTATGTGGGCAAATATCGTAATAATAATTATATTAGCTATTTATCAATTGTGAGCCTTAATTGATTAGTGATCAAATTAAGTAATAAGACTATTAGATTTCTAATTGGATAATTAATTAAATATTTAATTAGTTGATATGGACTCAATATGAGTGGATGTCTGGATGACCCATTAACGGAATAATGGGAAACCCTAATGGTCATCCAATATAAAAGAGACTATGGTCCCCAATACACTGTACACGGCAAAACTCTCTCTTCTCCCCATCTGAAAGAGAACTAAAGGCATAAAGGTACCGATTGAGGAAGAACCAAATCAGCCGCCGCTAACTCTATTGTGTGTTTCAGATCATCTCCTTATCCTTGTTGTTGAGAGGATTGTCATCAAAACTTCCAGGTATTCCTAATACCTAATTATTGATATCCTTGATAAATCAAACATGTCGAAGATCCAATCACATTCATGTTCAATATTTGCTTCCACTATTCATAATTAAATTTTATTGAACATGTGTTATGAAATTTGTTATTTGATTTAGACCTAAATTTCTAACAGGAGTACCATTATTTTTTCAAACATCATCAATATATTCAACTATAATTGCAGATTCACAAATGGCTTTATCTCCATGAATGAGAACTGGGATTTTTTTTGTGTATGGGGTTGTACTGAAGAAGCAAATCACTTTTGGGATACAAGGTTTCTTCAATGTTCTCATAATTTACACCTTTGATGGTAAGGGCAATTTGTACCCTAGCTACAAATGGACTGAACCAAGCACCCAAAAGTTTCAAGTCATTTGTAGCCATCGCTAAAAAAGGGAAATCATAGTTCTACAAGGCTAATAATAAGTCCTTATATGGAAAGAAATGAAAGTTCAGAGACAAGATATTAACTATTAAACTATGAACAATTATCATTTCAAAAACAAAACTATTAACAACTTTGTGTAATAACCCTTCAAAAAAAAAACAACTTGTGTAATAAATTAATAAATTCAAGGTGGCACCAGGGGTTAGTATTGGTATCTTGTCAGGTCTCGATGCCATTTTTTGTGTTTGTCGTTGACGTTCTCTCTCTCTCTCTCTCTCTCTCTCTCTCTCTCTCTCTCTCTCTCTCTCTCTCTCTCTCTCTCTCTCTCTCTCTCTCTCTCTCTCTCTCTCTCTCTCTCTCTCTCTCTCTCTCTCTCTCTCTCTCTCTCTCTCTCTCTCTCTCCTCTCTCTCTCTCTTCTCTCTCTCTTCTCTCTCTCTCTCTCTCTCTCTCTCTCTCTCTCTATCTATATATATATATATATATGTGGCAATAAATATTCCGTCCAGGTTTATATTGTAATAATCCGCACATCTATTTATTTATTTTTATTTTTATTTTTACATTTGTCTAATTAATTACTTTCAAAAATAGACTAGTAAAAGTTGATCATACGAAGAACAAACGTCTACGTTTTGATAGACTTGACGCTTTGTGGATCGGTATGGAGGACCATACCACATGGACTTTATCATACATTGACTATTCAACATGTTAAGCTCAGCTCCACCTTCAACATGTCTACCGTAGCTTGATCACTCAGGCTACATAAGCTCTACCTTCAGCATGTCTAGCTCAACTTGATCGCTCAGGTCACATGAGCTCCACCTTCAGCATGTCTAGCTCCGCTTGATCGTTCAGATCACATGAGCTCCACTTTCACCATGCTTAACTCAACTTGATCGCTCAGGTCATAGGAGCTCCACCTTCAACATGCCTAACTCAGCTTGATCGTCCAGGTCACATGAGCTCCACTTTCACCATGTCTGGCTCAACTTGATCGTTCAGGTCAGGCAAGCTCTACTTTCAGCACGCCTAGCTCAACTTGATCGTTCAGGCCATGCGAGCTTCACCTTCAACTTGACTAACTCTTTCTAAAGATACTGTCCAAGTAAGATTTTGGTCCTATTGGAAGCATCTTATAAGGCATGCACAACTCACATCAGAGGAAAGCGACGCACCTATAACTAAGAACAACACCCAGAACATGTGAGCAGAATTGACAGAAAACCAGTGCAGCCCTTACAACACCAACATGCCAACAACAAACAAGATTACCTTTTAAAGCAATCCCGTGAATCTCAACACCATTTATATAGTAAACAAGGTGCCACATTCAATCTACCACAAGCCCAACGCCACGAAGTTGAAGTAGCAATAAATGTCGTAAGAAGAGGGGTTTGAATTGTGACCCTTTTTAAAATTTAATCCTAAAACTTTAACAAATTTATATACTAAAGAAAAATTCTTGGTAAAAGTTAGATAAATAAATTTATAGAGAACAATTATTTTATCAAGATTTAAAGAGTTCTAGATTAACTAAAGTTAAGGTCTTTAAGTAGTTTTAATAAGGACCAGAATGTTCTGGATAATGATTATAATAATGAGCAGAATGATAAAATAATATTGCTGATAAATATGGGACCAGAGAACTTCTGGATTAATTTAGTTATTAATTAGGACCAGATTGTTTTGGAGAATGATTATATTAAATAGCAAAATAATATTAAAGATTATTTTAGGACCAGAGCACTCTGGATTAATTTAATTATTAATTAGAACCAGATTGTTCTGGATAGATATAATATATATTATAACTATGATTAGTGTGTATATAATGTAAATAGATATAAGAGATAGGGAAGAGAGAGAACACAAGAGATTTATCCTGGTTTACAAAACCGACTACTTCCAATCCCCACACTTAGTGTGAGATTATCCACTATAGTATTCAGCTATCAGAAACTTCTGACTAGCACTATATGTTCTTGATCACACCAGATCAGTCATTTACGCTTTGTATTATCAACCTCAGCTGACTTCTACAATTCTTTCTCAAACTATTGTAATGAATAGACTTGAGAATTTAAAATACAATTTGTATGATGAAGAGTTTTTTGTTTGATCACGATTTCTCAACACATGTTTGAGATTATGATAAAAACAAACTCAAAAGATTATGATCCAAAATATAGTGAGAGAGCAAGATCTTGTTTGTTTTGTGAAGAGTTTGTGAGAGAATAATGATTTCACTTGAGAGATGATAAATTTGCTTTGCAAACTCTTGGTTTGAGTCTTCAAAGCCTTCCGCTATTTATAGGAGTTGAGAAGCTTGATGTCCACTTCAAAAAAACAGTTGTTGTGCTTTAATTCAAATGGGATTCGCTCCAAGTTGATGCTTGGAGAGAAAACATGAGATTTTGCACTTGCAGAACATTCTTGACTTCTCCCAGAACGTTCTTGAACTTCCAGCTTGCACAAAGAGAGAGTTCACGCGTGTTTGCAAGCTGTAGAAAAGCATGAGAATGTTTCCAACTGTAGAGAAGTGACATGATTGTTGGATATTTGGTTGTTGGCTACATGTTTTGCTAAAATCAAATATACAAGCAGCACGTCTTCAGAAGCTGAAAACTCAGTGTGTGCATTTTCAGAAGCCGGTTCAGAAGTTGGGTCTTCAGAAGCTGAACAGTACTTAAAAAGCTGACCTTCAGACGCACTGTTCAGAAGCTGACCTTCAGACGCACTGTTCAGAAGCTGACCTTCAGACACACTGTTCAGAAGCTGACCTTCAGACGCACTGTTCAGAAGAAACCTTCAGAAGCTGAAATGTTCAGACGCAGACATCAGGAGCTGGTTTTCTGCATTCTATTTTGTGCGCCTTGGAGATGTGTATTTTCAGAACATGATCTTTTATGAGAAGATTTAATTGAAGAATTATCCAAGCTTTGTTTCTAGAAGGAAGATTGTTTTGCGTGAAGATCTTTATTGAAGTTTGAATTCTTTTATTAATGAATATATTTTCAAAGGAATCTTTGCAAAATATATTTCAGAAATATAATTGCTTCTATTTGCTTCGAAAAGAATTCTGGAAACATATCTTTGAAGGATTTGGTTCAAGAATTATGTTGTTGCTGAAGCTATATAAAGAGGACGCTGCTGTTGAAGAATGATTATAAAAAACATAAGTTATTATAGACAGTCTTAGTTTTTGAGTCTGTAAGCTTTGTGCTGTATTTTCTGTACCCCACTCATCTGTTAGAGTTGATTTAGGTTTATTGAGTTGTAATTCACTTAAAGCTTTTAAGCAAAAGTGACTTTGATGTTTTGAAGTGTGTCTTCATCTTAGTTGATTTGTTTAGAGTTTACAATCACTGGGGCAGTGATTGCTTGAGTGGGAGTAAGAAGGGTTCTTATATCTAGGAGTTCCTAGGTAGAAATTTTACGGGTAGTGATTAAGTGAGAAGGCTGTGGGAAACAGGGGCTGTTTGCACATTAATTCGAATTAATACTATTTTAGTGAATTTCCTTCCTGGCTTGGTAGCCTCCAGACGTAGGTGTGTTTGTCACCGAACTGGGTTAACAAATCAACTGTGTTCTTTACTTTCTGTCCTTTTTATTGCTGCTTCTGAATCACTGTTTACGTACTCTGTTCTGTGTTTTTTTTGTACTCTGTTTTACGGTTCAGACTCAGTCTTGCCATAATTTCAATTGGTATTAGAGCAGGCACCCTGCCTGTTTTAGGGTGAGCTCCAGGGAAGGTTTTTCTGGCATTATGGACAAGGAAGGAGGATTTGTTAACAAGCCACCTCTGTTGGATGGTTCCAACTATGAGTATTGGAAGTCTTGTATGAGTGCTTTCCTGAAATCTATAGATAGCAAGACCTGGAAAGCTGTGTTGAGGGTTGGGAACATCCTGTTGTGCTGGACAAAGATGGAGAGAAGACTACTGTGTTGAAACCAGAGGAAGAATGGTCCAAGGATGAAGATGAATTGGCTCTTGGAAACTCCAAAGTTTTGAATGCTCTATTCAATGGAGTGGACAAGAACATGTTCAGACTGATTAAGCAGTGCACTATAGCCAAGGATGCCTGGGAGATTCTCAAGACTGCTCATGAAGGCACTTCAAAGGTAAAGTTGACCAGACTTCAACTTCTCACCACCAAGTTTGAGAATCTCAGAATGTTGGAGGATGAGAGCATACAAGATTTTTACATGAATGTTCTGGATATGGCTAACTCATTTGATTCTCTTGGAGAGAAAATGTCTGATGAGAAAATTGTAAGAAAAATACTCAGGTCTCTACCTAAGAGATTTGACATGAAGGTGACTGCCATTGAGGAAGCACATGACATCTCCACTATGAAGGTTGAGGAGTTAATAGGATCCTTGCTGAATTTTGAGACAACCTTTAGTAACAGTACTGATAAGAAAGGGAAATGAGTTGCTTTTGCAGTAAATACTGATGCTGAGGATCAACAAGGGATTAATGAGAATGATGAAGGCTTATCATAGGCTCTTGTGTAGCTAGGGAGACAGTTTAACAAGATTCTGAAACATGTTGACAGGAGATCCAAATCAAATGGTCAAAACAATAGATTCAACATCAGTAAGCAACAAAATGATTTGAAGAAGACAAAGACTGATGAGAAGAGCAATCAATCAAAGGGAGTTCAGTGCTATGAGTGTGAAAGATATGGTCATATTAGGACAGAATGTGGCACATATCTCAAGAAACAGAAGAAAAGCTTTGTTGTTTCCTGGTCTGATGAAGATGACTCAGAAGGAGAAGTAGAGAGTGAATCAGCTAAGCATGTTGTTGCCCTAACTGGAAGATACAAGTCAGATGTTAAAGTTAAGGCCTCAGAAGCACTCTCAGAGTCTGAAACACTATCAGAGTCTGAAACACTATCAGAGTCTGAAGCACCATCAGAGTCTGAAGCCATTGTTGAAAAATCCTCTTATGAAGAACTGGCTAACTCTTACAAAGATCTATACATCAGAAGTGTAGAAGTTTGCAAGCAACTAGTGGATCAGAAGAAGACTATCAGTCAGCTGCATGATGAAAGAAGTAACCATTTAGCACAGATTTCTGATCTCAAAGATGAGATAAGCCAACTGAATTCTCAACTTGATCATATGAAGAAGCAAGTCAGAATGTTAAACACTGGTACTGATGTGCTGGAGGAGATTTTGGAGTGTCAGAACCAAGGGAAACCAAATGGCATAGGTTTTGTTGATAGGACTTTGAGCATCAAACAGCAAAATCAAGCTAAAAGGTTCATTCCTGCTGTTGGAACTTATGATCCAATGATAGGCACATCTAAGATGGAACATCATAAGGAACCTCAGAAATCTAAGAGAAAGAGGAGAACTCATCCATGGGTATGTCATCACTGTGGTAAGAAGGGGCACATAAAGCCATTCTGTTTCAAGCTATATGGTTACCCCAAGCACTTTCAGCACAGAAAAGTGGAACCTGTTGTAAACAGAATCAATGTCAAGAAGGTATGGAAACCCAAAGGTAATAATGTTGGCCTCATAGCTCATACATCTTTGAGAGCCTCCTCTAGGGAAGATTGGTATTTTGATAGTGGGTGCTCCAAACACATGACTGATGTCAAGAAGTTATTAAGCAATTTAAAACCTTACGCCAGTAGCTATGTAACTTTTGGTGATGGAGCTAAAGGAGAAATTCTTGGAATTGGAGACTTGATCAGTGATGATTACCAAGGCTAGACAATGTGCTATTAGTAAAAGGACTAACTTCAAATCTGATCAGCATAAGCCAACTGTGTGATCAAGAATTGAAAGTGAACTTTAACAAAGAGGAATGTCTGGTAACTGGTAAAGAAGGTGAAGTGCTGATGATGGGTAGTAGATCAAAGGACAATTGTTACTTATGGATGCCTCAAGAAGAAACAAGTCTATCCACATGCCTTATAAGTTCAGAAGAAGAAGTCAGACTCTGGCACCAGAAACTTGGGCACTTAAATCTGAGGGGTATGAAGAAAGTCATGTCAGTAGAAGCCATCAGAGGTCTACCCAAACTTAAGATCAAGAACAGAACCTTGCAAGAATCTTCCAGAGTTATGATGCATGCAAAACACTTACCTCATTATTTCTGGGCAGAAGCAATGAATACAGCATGCTATGTTCACAATAGGGTGACTTTGAAGACAGGCACTACATCTACTCTGTATGAGTTATGGAAAGGAAGAAAGCCTACTGTCAAGTACTTTCATGTATTTGGAAGCAAGTGCTACATTCTGGCAGATAGAGAAAACAGGAGGAAATTGGATCCAAAGAGTGATGAAGGGATCTTTCTTGGTTACTCAACAAACAACAGAGCATACAGAGTTTTTAACTCCAGAACCAAGGTAGTAATGGAATCTATCAATGTTGTGATAGATGACTTACCTACTGAAAAGGTGGCTGATGTGGAACCAGTTATTACATCAGAAGAACAGTCAGAAGCACCTGTTGTGGAACATGAAGTAGAGTCTGAAGAAGGAGTAAATAATCCAGATCATACATCAACAAGTAAAGGACCTTCAATCAGAATTCAGAAGGATCATCCCAAAGAACTAATCATTGGGAATCTTGATCAAGGAGTCAGAACCAGAAGATCAGAGGAAGTGGCTACTGATTCGTGCTTTGTGTCAAAATTTGAACCCAAGAATATTAAAGAAGCACTTACTAATGAATTCTGGATTGATGCAATGCAAGAAGAACTGAATCAATTCAAAAGAAGTGAAGTGTGGGATCTTATTCCAAGACCTATAGGCATGAATGCCATTGGAACTAAATGGATTTACAAAAATAAATCAGATGAACATGGAACTGTGACCAGAAACAAGGCAAGGCTAGTTGCTCAAGGGTACACTCAGGTGGAGGGACTTGATTTTGATGAAACCTTTGCACCTGTGGCCATATTAGAATCCATAAGATTACTTTTGGGTGTAGCATCTATTCTTGTTACTCAAGGTTACAGAAAAGGAGGAACTGATAAGACACTGTTTGTGAAAGAAGAAGATGGAAGTCTGATGATAGTACAAATATATGTTGATGACATTGTCTTTGGTGGAATGTCAAACCAGATGGTTCAACTTTTTGTTCAGCAGATGCAGTCTGAATTTGAGATGAGTTTTGTGGGTGAACTAATCTACTTTCTTGGTCTTCAAGTCAAGCAGATGGAAGACACTATATTCATTTCACAAAGCAAATATGCAAAGAATATAGTCAAGAAGTTTGGGATGGAGAATGCAAGCCATAAAAGAACACCTGCAGCCACTTATTTGAAGTTGACTAAAGATGAACAAGGTGTTGCTGTTGATCAAAGTCTGTATAGGAGCATGATTGGGAGTCTGTTATATCTAACTACAAGTAGACCAGACATAACCTTTGCTGTTGGAGTCTATGCTAGATACCAGGCTGAGCCAAAAATGAGTCATTTAACTCAAGTGAAGAGGATTCTGAAGTATGTCAATAGTACCAGTGACTATGGTATTATGTACTCACACAGTGGAAGTCCTATGTTAGTTGGGTATTGTGATGCTGACTGGGCAGGTAGTGCAGATGATAGAAAAAGTACTTCTGGTGGATGCTTCTTTCTGGGAAACAATCTGATTTCATGGTTTAGCAAGAAGCAGAATTGTGTGTCTCTATCTACAGCTGAAGCTGAGTATATAGCAGCTGGTAGCAGTTGTTCCCAATTGGTGTAGATGAAGCAAATGCTGAAGGAATATAATGTTGAACAGGATGTTATAACATTGTATTGTGACAATCTGAGTGCTATCAATATTTCAAAGAACCCCATACAGCATAGCAGGACTAAGCATATTGATATACGTCATCATTTCATCAGAAACCTTGTGGAGGAGAAGGTTGTGCAGCTTGAACATGTTGACACAGAAGAACAGCTTGCTGATATATTTACAAAAGCATTGGATGCCAAGCAATTTGAATATTTGAGGAGTAAACTAGGAGTTTGTTTTCATGAGGAATTATAGCAATTACTGATTGATGAAGGTGAGCAAGCAGGAAGTGAGGGAGATGAAGATGATACTGGTGTGTCTGATGCAGAGTCTGATGTCAAAACAATCTCTGATACTGAGTCAGTTTGTGTTTTCTGTGTGAAGACTGTGTTTTGTCAAAATTGTTTGGCTAAAAAGGGGGAGAAGCAGAAGTTTTACAATTCAGAAAGTCAGAAGCCATACAGAAGAGCTGTTGTGATGTGTTTCAGGAAGATCTCTGTTTCAGGGGGAGTTCCTGAGTGTATGTTTCAGGGGGAGCAGTGTTTGTTCCAGAAGCTACTAATGAATGTCATAATTCAGGGGGAGTATTTGTGTCTCTGTTTCAGAGTGTTGTTCCTGAGTATCTGTTCAGAGGTAGTTCAGGGGGAGTTTGTGTGTTCTCTGTCAGAAGCTGATCTGTTCAGAGGGAGTATGTGTTTGTAACGTAGTATGTTATCCGCTGCTGACACTGTTGCTACGTTTATGTGTTGTTCTTCATGGTTGCGTGCTTTGTTGAGTGAAGAACTTGTTTTTTGTGAAGAAATTGATTTTAGCCAAAAATTTGCCAAAGGACGAGATTGTTGGATATTTGGTTGTTGGCTACATGTTTTGCTAAAATCAAATATACAAGCAGCACGTCTTCAGAAGCTGAAAACTCAGTGTGTGCATTTTTAGAAGCTGGTTCAGAAGCTGGGTCTTCAGAAGCTGAACAATACTTCAGAAGCTGACCTTCAGACGCACTGTTCAGAAGCTGACCTTCAGACGCACTGTTCAAAAGCTGACCTTCAGAAGCTGAAATGTTCAGACGTAGAACTTTAGACGCAGACATCAGGAGCTGGTTTTCTGCATTCTATTTTGTGCGCCTTGGAGATGTGTATTTTCAGAACATGATCTTTTATGAGAAGATTTAATTGAAGAATTATCCAAGCTTTGTTTCTAGAAGGAAGATTGTTTTGCGTGAAGATCTTTATTGAAGTTTGAATTCTTTTATTAATGAATATATTTTCAAAGGAATCTTTGCAAAATATATTTCAGAAATATAATTGCTTCTATTTGCTTCGAAAAGAATTCTGGAAACATATCTTTGAAGGATTTGGTTCAAGAATTATGTTGTTGCTGAAGCTATATAAAGAGGACGCTGCTGTTGAAGAATGATTATAAAAAACATAAGTTATTATAGACAGTCTTAGTTTTTGAGTCTGTAAGCTTTGTGCTGTATTTTCTGTACCCCACTCATCTGTTAGAGTTGATTTAGGTTTATTGAGTTGTAATTCACTTAAAACTTTTAAGCAAAAGTGACTTTGATGTTTTGAAGTGTGTCTTCATCTTAGTTGATTTGTTTAGAGTTTACAATCACTGGGGTAGTGATTGCTTGAGTGGGAAGTAAGAGGGGTTCTTATATCTAGGAGTTCCTAGGTAGAAATTTCACGGGTAGTGATTAAGTGAGAAGGCTGTGGGAAACAGGGGCTGTTTGCACAGTAATTCGAATTGATACTATTTTAGTGAATTTCCTTCCTGGCTTGGTAGCTTCCAGACGTAGGTGTGTTTGTCACCGAACTGGGTTAACAAATCAACTGTGTTCTTTACTTTCTGTCCTTTTTATTGCTGCTTCTGAATCACTATTTACGTACTCTGTTCTGTGTTTTTTTTGTACTCTGTTTTACGGTTCAGACTCAGTCTTGCCAGAATTTCAATGATGATGTCATATCATGATCTCTTGTATATGTCACATAGATATTTCTGAGATGGATCTTTGATGGATCATTTTTCTTTAATGGGTCAAAAATCTTTTAAGGCTCATAAGTGATATTTGTCTTTTTCCAAATCAATTCATATGATCTTTCTTCTTTTGATGAGACAAATAGCATAATATTAATTTCTTGATCTCAATGATGCAATGCCTTTAATATAAAGTTCATTCTTGTCCTTTTGCGTGAATGCCATTTTGATGAATTTTGTTGTTAGCTAAGAACGTTCTTGAGAGCTTTCTTAATGAAACATTTCTCACAAAATTCATTAGTAGATAACAAGATAAAATATTTTAAATATGTTTATAATCCTTAAAACATTAAAAGAGGATTTTGTATCAACAGACGTTATGACGGTGCAAAATATAGAATAACTTTTGATGTGTTTATGAGAATTTATATGTTTTGCTGTTTTAAACTCCTTGCAATTTGAATGCACTTTGGTTTTTGTTGTAGGATAGTCACTTCTTTTAGTTTTAAACCTACTTTGTGTTTAACACTAATTAGTTTCATGGCATCATGGTATTTGGAGGATAAATATACCAACAGTGAGTTTTAAACTTATCCTAATAAGTATATAAATTTTACCTTATAGCATTTTAAACTCATTACTGGTATTTATCTTACACTAAGAGCAATTACTGTAGGATAATTACACGTGGATGGATACACTTCATTTTCATAATTCATTATGATGACCCTCACCATAGTTGAGCAAAGTGCAAGCAATACCATGTTTTTAAAATTGAAGGGTACGAACTATTTGTACTGATTTTGATTCTTGACTTCTTTCTTTCTTTCTTTTTGATTCCTACATTTCTTTTGCACCATAATATTCCAGAAACTCTGTGAAGAAAAAAGATGCAATCTTACCCATGCTAGACGCACAATCTATCATTCATCCTTTGTTTCGATGCCATAGACTCAATGGTCTGATGGACAACCACATGTAGTTCCGAGTAGTTGTGTTGGTGCAAAGAACTATGCAAGAGCAACAACGGCGACCTCGTGGGATACGTCACAACATGGCCCATATGATCACGAGATAACACCGCATTATGACGATTTGGGGGTATGATCTTATAACTGATTCACTTTTTTAGTTTTATTACTGATTTAGTACTAATATTTCTATCTATAAATATGAACTCAATATTTATTTTGACTTCTTTTATTTTAAAAATAATCATTTTTTTATTATCACAACAGACATTCAGGGGCGGACCTGGGCTAGGCTCGGTGTGGCAAGTGCCACACTAGCCCAGGCCCAATTGTTAAAAAAATTAATTTTTGATACAAAATCAGAGCACATGTTTTCCTTTCCTTCTATTTCTTTTCCTTCTTCTATCTCGGTAAAGAACATACACGCGCACAACACAAACCACAAAGCCACAAACATTGTGTCCACCGTGTCATCAATTTTGTTTACTATATTGAAATTGAAATTGAAATTGAAATTGAAATTGATTTTAGCTTTTAAGTTTTGGATACAATATCATTAGGTTTTGGCTACAAACTCATAGGGTTGAGGTACTACTTCAGTGTATCAAGAATCTACCTAGCTCAGTTCTACCACTCCATTTTAAGGGTTAAAAGATGAATTAATTAAATGCAATCACATGTGTCGTGTATTGTAAGGGTCGGTGCTAAAGAGGAAATTAACAAACCTTCAAAACTAATGCATGATCCCTTCCTCCAAAATCACTTAGTTTTTTTTTCGTATATGTGGTAATAGTTTGAATTTGAAATTGTCAGTTGGCCTTACATTGATGCTAATAGAAATTTTTTAAGGTTCAATCATAAATATAGCTCTCAACATTGATGCTATACATTTTACACTTTGATATTAGTAGTTTTTTTTTTTAGAATGTCCTTTCATTTGTATTGGTGCGACAGCTTTGCTGCATTATATCTAATTAATTATATTTTATATATTGAAGGAATTATTATGCCTCTAAATCTATTTTGTTTAGATTGATCAATTTTAACCAAGAATTGTGCTTCATTTGCTGTTTAGATAGGTTAATTTTACATTTTTAATTAACCCAAATAAAATAATAACAAAATTATTGAAAAACAGATAAATGGAGAGAAGAACTGCATTGAATGACAAAAATCTAAGGAGTAACAATATCTATATTATAGATTTCTTAAATTTGAGGTTTTTTCACATTCTTTCTTTTCTAGCTGTGGTAGATTTGGATTTGGGGAAAACAATGGCATTGTTGAAAGATTTGAATTTGTTTTGATTGATTGTATACTGAAATGTTTCAAACTTATTTTGGATATCATTTTACACTAATATGGTTGATTGCATATTAAAATGCTATCAACTTATTTTAAACTTCATTATATATAAAATAGTCTTGATGTGATGTAATTAATCCAAAATGATAAAAAATTTATTCTTACCAACAATAATCTCAGCTCATATTCATTTTCTATCAAAGGTCACTGTTCTTTTTAAACTTAATGCATAACACCAACTACATCATTATTTTTTTTACTAACGCTAACTACATTATTTGTGAACTGCTGAGCATCGCGCGGGTCTAAGTCTAGTTTGTATTGTTCCCATTGCCAGCTTTTGCACGTCTTGTGAAGGTTTGGTATCTAATGAATTTGTTGATTTGAAAAAAAAGTTTATTCTATTAGTTTTCTAGATTGTACGAATATTATTGAAACTAGACTCTAACCCGTGCGATGCACGGGTTTTGTAGAATTTTGTATATAAATATCAAATTGATTATATTTTTACTTACAGATTCAGTACTTTGTTACGAAACGATCGAAAAAAAAACAAAAGAAAAGGTGCAAAAATTACACCAATTTAAGTTATTAACTTTATTTTGTTACCAAATAATATTACCAGTTTATGTTCCAGAATTCCTTTTTTCTCAACCTTCATATTCGATTACATTCATGTTAAAAGAACAACTAAAATAAGCAAATTGAAAATAGTAAACATGTTTCAAAAGCCAAAGTGAGAAAACAAAGTAATATTATAATCTAGTGTAGTGATTTTTGCAAATAAAAAGGCAGAATAAATAACTTCAAAGTAATTAATATAATATAGGAGAAACAAAGAGGTAGACAAAATTACACTAAAATGTGAAGTTTCTAATGATAAAATTATCATCTGAATTAGTCAAATTATCAACAATTTTAAAGATGCAACTTTAATATCGTAGCACGTAGTAAGCGTACACCAAGAAACAGATCCTAACCGCAAAGGCTATTAAATCTATAAAAAGGAAAAACAACTGTTATGTGGTAACCGAAAGAAAAAAATAATAAAAAGGAACTGTTATGTGGTAATTGAAAGAAAAAATAATAATGAAAAGAAACCGTTAATAATGAAAAGGAACTGCTATCAAAAAAGGAATTGCAATGACATTAGTGACTTTTAAAAAAATGACATTTTTATGTGCTACCTGATTCAATTCTTTGCAAACCTTTTTTTTCATGAAAATTAATTAGGTCCGTCAAAAAGGGCGGGGTTATGGTTATTAGGTTCAACCGCATGATAGTGAAAGAGATGAAAGTGAGTGAGAAATGATTTAGGGATTGTGAGATTGAAAGAAAGAGGACCCGAATTTGTGTTGGATACATAACATTGAATCAATTGCATGTCATAAAAAAACATCAGTACCTTGGTGGTAAGAGTTGTGATTTGGAAGCATGTGATATCTGGTTCGATCCCTACCAGTAGGGCTAATCATTGGGGTTAGAGGAACACTACTTAACATTTAGTATTATAAAGATAAAGATAAAGATAAAGATAAAGATAAATAAATAAAATTAGAAACAAAGAAGAATGGGAGAGAAATCAAAGAAATGGGGAGAAGCTTGTTTTTTAAAATTAGAAACAGAGGAGAATGGGAGAGAAATCAAAGAAATGGGGAGAAGCATATTTTTTGTAATTTTTCATACACAGTTTTATTAATTTATTATTTATTCAATTAAATATATTTTTAAGGCATCGTACAAAATTATTTATGTTGTAAATTAGTCGCACCTCTGATAGATATATAAAATGAAAGCAATTATAAGTCATAGAAAACTTTAGTTATCTAGTGGTAACATTTGTGAGCTGTTAGAGCTTGGTCTATGGTTCAACTCTCGGCAGGAATTTTTTTCATAATTTCTTTCAAAACCAAAAATTAGGGTTAGGTAGGTCAAGACTACCTAACATTTAGGATTATAAAGATATTTATGATTTTGTACGAAAACTATTTATGGACTGTATGAATATTATGATGATATGTCGTTTAATTAATTTATGTCTTATCAAATTAAATTTTTTATTCTTTTAATTTATTTGTGTCTAATTAATTTTATTTCTTTAATCTTTATCTTTATCTTTATAATACTAAATGTTAGGTAGTCTTGACCTACCTAACCCTAATTTTTGGTTTTGAAAGAAATTATGAAAAAATTTCCTGCCGAGAGTTGAACCATAGACCAAGCTCTAACAGCTCACAAATGTTACCACTAGATAACTAAAGTTTTCTATGACTTATAATTGCTTTCATTTTATATATCTATCAGAGATGCGACTAATTTACAACATAAATAAATTTGTACGATGCCTTAAAAATATATTTAATTGAATAAATAATAAATTAATAAAACTGTGTATGAAAAATTACAAAAAATATGCTTCTTCCCATTTCTTTGATTTCTCTCCCATTCTCCTCTGTTTCTAATTTTAAAAAATATGCTTCTCCCCATTTCTTTGATTTCTCTCCCATTCTCCTTTGTTTCTAATTTTATTTATTTATCTTTATCTTTATCTTTATAATACTAAATGTTAAGTAGTGTTCCTCTAACCCTAATGATTAGCCCTACTGGTAGGGATCGAACCAGATATCACATGCTTCCAAATCACAACTCTTACCACCAAGGTACTGATGTTTTTTTATGACATGCAATTGATTCAATGTTATGTATCCAACAGAAATTCGGGTCCTCTTTCTTTCAATCTCACAATCCCTAAATCATTTCTCACTCACTTTCATCTCTTTCACTATCATGCAGTTGAACCTAATAACCATAACCCCGCCCTTTTTGACGGACCTAATTAATTTTCATGAAAAAAAAGGTCTGCAAAGAATTGAATCAGGTAGCACATAAAAATGTCATTTTTTTAAAAGTCACTAATGTCATTGCAATTCCTTTTTTGATAGCAGTTCCTTTTCATTATTAACGGTTTCTTTTCATTATTATTTTTTCTTTCAATTACCACATAACAGTTCCTTTTTATTATTTTTTTCTTTCGGTTACCACATAACAGTTGTTTTTCCTTTTTATAGATTTAACAGCCCTTGCGGTTAGGATCTGTTCCTTGGTGTACGCTTACTACGTGCTACGATATTAAAGTTGCATCTTTAAAATTGTTGATAATTTGACTAATTCAGATGATAATTTTATCATTAGAAACTTCACTTTTTAGTGTAATTTTGTCTACCTCTTTGTTTCTCCTATATTATATTAATTACTTGAAGTTATTTATTCTGCCTTTTTATTTGCAAAAATTACTACACTAGATTATAACATTACTTTGTTTTCTCACTTTGGCTTTTGAAACATGTTTACTATTTTCAATTTGCTTATTTTAGTTGTTCTTTTAACATGAATGTAATCGAATATGAAGGTTGAGAAAAAAGGAATTCTGGAACATAAATTGGTAATATTATTTGGTAACAAAATAAAGTTAATAACTTAAATTGGTGTAATTTTTGCACCTTTTCTTTTGTTTTTTTTTCGATCGTTTCGTAACAAAGTACTGAATCTGTAAGTAAAAATATAATCAATTTGATATTTATATACAAAATTCTACAAAACCCGTGCATCGCACGGGTTAGAGTCTAGTTTAAATAAAAAGTGGGAAGTGCAATATGGACGAAAATTTTCGTCAGTAATGCAAATCTGCATAAACATTACTGATAAATAGTAATAATGGGACGAATTTGGTAGGAAGATTTGTGGTGCATTACCGACCGATTATTCTGTTCCGCCAGTAACCACTGAGGGAATAATCCCTCAATAATGTTTTGTCATAACTACCTCTCCATTACTAAGGGAAAGTTCCGCCAATAATATTACCGGCGCCTGTATTACTGAGGGATTTGTTTTGTCACCAATCCGCCAGTAATAAGTATTACTGAGCGATTTTTTGCATTACCGAAGATTTAATTCCACCGGTAAAAGACAAAATTGTTGCAGTTCTATCTTATCCAACTTTGAGTTTATCAACTAATTTGAATTACAACTAACATGTGTATGTCGCGGTGATTTTTGGATATCAAGCTATTAATTAGCGTTGACTCACAATTTTAGGATTCACCACCGATCTTTTATTTTTCCGAGGAAAAGGGAGAAAGTTCGAAAAACCCTATTTTTTTAGAGATCAAAGGTCCGGGGGTTGGTTACGCAAAGGGAAGGTATTAGCACCCTAAACGTCTATAGTACTCTATAGGAACCCCTTGCTTATTTTTATCTTTATGCTAAAATGATTATTTGTTGTAGAATAAATGCTTAAGTGTAGAAAGGATAAAGTGATGAGAATAAAAGAAAGGAAAATGTTTTTGTTATTTTGTTGATTTGGAAAGACAAAGTCTTTTACCTACGTACCCGAGCGGGATCAAAATCACGTAGTTCGGGGTAAAAAAGATGAGTGATGGGTTTTGGTTGATTTTAAAGTTTGAAAAAAAAGTTTTGAGAAAGATAAGAGGCCGAAAGGCGTAGAAGAATAAAAAGAAGTGAGTTTGGTTGATTTTAATTTGAAGAAAAGGTTTTGATTGATTAAAGATTGATTGAAATTTGATTAAGAAAGAAAAGATAAAAGATTAATTTTTTTGAAAATTTGATTATAAAATGTTTTTGGATTTTGACTTTTTGACTTTTTTATGAAAATTTTGATTAAGTCCTAAGGTCCAGAGACTAGCTATGCTGAGATGTCTAACGCGCCGGATCCCTCAAAATGACGTTGGATCAAGTGAGGGTCCTTTTCCTCGGATACGGTCCAAATTACATTATCGTCCTCGGCATAAAGCATAAAAAAATAAATGTGGTGTCGGTGCATATTCTCATTTATATTTATTTACATTGGACCTAGTTACATTCTAATAGCAATAAAATAAATGACAAAAATAATAAAATAAAATAAAATTGCAATTGCATTAAAGTAAATATGCTAAAAAGAAATAAAATAAATGCATGAAATGCAAAGCAATAAGTAAATATGGTGCATAAAATAAATAAAGAAAATAAAAATGCAAGACATAAAATAAACATGATGCTGAAAATAAAATAAAGAAAATAAAAATGCAAGACATAAAATAAATATGATGCTAAAATAAAATAAAAATGCAAGACAATAAAATAAACATGATGCATAAAATAAAAATAAAAAAAAATGCAAGACATAAAGTAAATATGGTGCTGGAAATTAAAATGCAAGGCATAAAATAAATATGGTGCTGGAAAATAAATAAAGAAAATAAAAAAATGCAAGACAATAAAATAAATATGATGCATAAAATAAAAAGAAAATAAAATGCAAGACATAAAATAAATATGGTGCAAAATAAAAAAAATAAAAAAAATAAAAAAAAAATGCATGGGTACTGGAAATTAAAGACAATAAATAAAGTGCATAAAAAAAATAAATAATAAAAAAAATAAAAATAAAGTGCAAGAAAAAGAAACAAAAATAAAAAAAGAATAGAGAAGAAGAAGAGGGGTGCAGAATTAAAAGGGGAGGTGTAGAAAGTAATTGAGTAGAGAAAAAAGAAAAGGAAATGGGCCCAAACAGATTAAATCTGGACCGTCTGATTGAACAGAGCGTCCAGATTTAATCATGAGAAGACACCGTTCTGGCCATTAGATTTAAATCTGAAGGTCATAGAGAGAGAAGAACACAGAAAAGTTAAAGAAGAAAAGCGCTTGATCAAAACAGGTAATAATAATGGCCGTCAGATCTTGGATCTAACGGTCCAAACCTGATGGTCCATGAGGACAACGGAGATGCGCGCGCATGGTAGCATAGGCCAAGGCAACTTAATATAAAAAGAAAAAACACATAAAAAAAATCACAAAACACTTCTTCTTTCTCTCTCTTTCTTTCAGAAAGTCAAAAACTCTCTCCCTTCTCTCTTTTTCATGCGCCCATGTTCCTCTTTCCGGCGCGGTGGTCGCCGGCGGCACCACCGCGCCGGAGAAAAAAAAATTCTCCTTTTCAAATTTTTTTTACGTTTTTAGAAATCCATTTTTATGCTCTTTTCGAATCCGGGCTTAGTTTTTCTCAAATCTTTATACAAAAGAGCAGATCTAGATTTGAAAATATTTTTAGAAAACTACCTTTGCTAAGAGTTAGATTCGGTTTCTGAGTCTTGGCTTGCGATTTGTACTCGGTTTGTGTTTGCCTGTGCTTGGTTCAGTTTTGTGTTCGGTTTAGACTCGGATTTGTGGTTTGGTTTAGTTGCGGCCGAATTTGTGGTCTTTGGGCTGCGTGAGTTGAGTGTGTGTGTGGTTGCTGCCGTTTGCGTGTGGGTTGAGTGTGTGGTGAGGAGGCCGCGCGAGTGGGCTGAGTTGTGTGGTGTGTGTGGGTTGAGTTTTTTCTGATTTTTTTTTGTTTTCCGGTGGCCGGAAATGGATCTTGTTGGTGGTTAGTGGTGGTTTGAGGGTGTTGCTAATGGTGGTTCTGACTGGTTGGTACTGTACTCGGGAATTGTGTACTGTGTACTGTGCATTGAATGCCTTTTATAGTAAAAAAAAAGGGTAACAACGAAAATGACAAAATTGCCCCTCTGGGCCTGGACAAAATTGGACTGAAAATGGACTTTTTTTAAAAACAGTAAAACAGAAATAAAATTAAAAAACGAAAATTAAAAGGAAAAGACTAATAAAAGAGAAAAAGGAAATAAACAAAAAAAAGCAATCAAAAAAAAAAAAGAAATAACTACTAGTAATAAAAAAAAATACTACTAATAATAATAATAAAAATGAAAACGGTCGCCTTCGAAAAAAAAATGAGGTATTTTAAAATACCTCCCTGTCGAAATTTCGTCTGAAACGACGAAAATTTATGGCTTAAAAAACGAGCGAAACGAATTGAACACGGGTCAAAAATGGGGTATGACAGATGCCCCTATTTAAGTTTCTTCGTTACGGAGATTTAAAAGTAAAATTTTAAAATCGACGGGTCGAAGAGACTTAAATATAGAGTACACCATTTTTGACCAGTTTCGAATGCAAAACGCTATGAATGCAATGCTATGCATGTGATGCTATGCATGTAATGTTATGAATGCTCGCAATGCAAGCATGAATGCAAGACGGCGAAGATGACTCGACTGGGAATAACAAAACAAAAGGACACCCGGGTTTGTTAAAGGAAACGGGGTCCGACTCCACTGGGGGATCACATGGTTTCACCGGGGATAAATGTCAATCGTTTAGGTTAATGCCGAACTGCCACTGATGATGAGTAAGAAAGGTAAATGCCAACTGTTTGGGTTATTGCCGAACTGTCATTGACGACAAGAAGTAAAGATGAATGTCAGCTGTTCGGGTTATTGCCGAACGAGTCAACTGACGACGGGAAACAAAAAGGATAAATGCCAGCTGTTCGGGTTATTGCCGAACGAGTCAACTGACGACGGGAAACAAAAAGGATAAATGCCAGCTGTTCGGACTATTGCCGAACGAGTCAACTGACGACGGGAAACAAAAAGGATAAATGCCAGCTGTTCGGGTTATTGCCGAACGAGTCAACTGACGACGGGAAACAAAAAGGATAAATGCCAGCTGTTCGGATTATTGCCGAACGAGTCAACTGACGACAGGAAACAAAAAGGATAAATGCTAGCTGTTCGGGTTATTGCCGAACGAGTCAACTGACGACAGGAAACAAAAAGGATAAATGCCAGCTGTTCGGGTTATTGCCGAACGAGTCAACTGACGACAGGGAACAAAAAGGATAAAATGCCAGCTGTTCGGGTTATTGCCGAACGAGTCAACTGACGACAGGGAACAAAAAGGATAAAATGCCAGCTGTTCGGGTTATTGCCGAACGAGTCAACTGACGACAGGAAACAAAAAGGATAAAATGCCAGCTGTTCGGGTTATTGCCGAACGAGTCAACTGACGACAGGAAACGAAAAGGATAAAATGCCAGCTGTTCGGGTTATTGCCGAACGAGTCAACTGACGACAGGAAACGAAAAGGATAAAATGCCAGCTGTTCGGGTTATTGCCGAACGAGTCAACTGACGACAGGAAACAAAAAGGATAAAATGCCAGCTGTTCGGGTTATTGCCGAACGAGTCAACTGACGACAAGAAAAGAGGTAAATGCCAACCGTCCGGATTATTGCCGAACGGCCATTGACGACAAGAAAAGAGTAAAGGGTGCACAAACTGTTCAATAAAGAATTGCCACTTGGCGGAGAGGGAGTGACATCTTGGGACCAGACACACTGGGGATGACACTTGGGGAAAGAGAAAGTTACAAATTTTCATGATTGATTGATATGGAAAAGATAATTGAGGCAAGACTCGTGGTGGTTAGTGCAACCATGTATGAATGATGTTGTTTTTATTGTATATGCATGACTGTGTGTATGCATGAATGTATGAATGCAATGAATGATGACACGACTTGTATGACCGTGTGAATGATTAACTTGTGATTGTTTGACTTGTACGATTATATGAAAGACTGACTTGTATGGTTGTATGAATGACAAACTTGATGAGACAAGATTGGGTAGGCAATATGGAAAGTGACCCGACGTCGCATTACAAATACTCGGCAATCTTCCATGGGGATGATGCCACTGGAGACATAACAAAATATTGACGGGGTAAAACCCAACATATGCAACGACTGATGGGGTGAACACTTCCTGGGGAGAGTGTGCCAATCCGAAAACCATAGTAGAAGAACTAGTGCTTCTGTGGTCATGCTTATTTTGTTTTTTTTTCTTTTTTGAATCCCTAACTTTTGCCTGGACCGCCTTTTCAGGTTTTCAGTCCACCGGGAATATATTCTTTTGTATGCCCCTAATTTTTGCCTGGACCGCCCTTTCGGGTTTTCGATCCACCGGGACGCTCATTTTTGCCTAAGCCGCCCTTTCGGGTTTTCGACTTACCGAGCTCTTTTCTTTTCTCTTTTTTCATTTCTTTTTGTATGTATATTTTTCCCCCCTTTTTTTTTAAGCAATTGACCATGTTTAGCCTGCAAAGTTTATCCGTTCTCAGGACAGCTGTTGACGCACCCTTCACTTATTCATGAGTTCAAAGAAAATGTGTTTTGTTGTTTGTGCTTTTCAAAAAGACATGAAAAAATATTTATGATTTTGAAAAAATATTTTGTTTCAACTGCTACCATCAAAAATAGAAAAGGTTCTATAGGCTGAATAAATGAGAATTCCAAATGAAAGGCCACAGGCTCAAATTTATTTAAAAGAGTGGTGACCTGCCAATGGCATGGCTCCACAGATCTTACAAAATTTGGAAAATGGTAAATATAAATTGAAGGTACATTGAACACAATAATCGCTGTTCTCCCTGACAACTTTGAATTCCACTGTCTGGATGCTTCAGATTCAGAGCTTCTTTGACATTTGATTGTGCCCCAAGTGAGTAAAGACCAGCTCAATGCAGTTACTTTGTCTTTTGATCCTTAACTTTTGCATAGATCGCCCTTTCGGGTTTTCGACCTATCAGGATGATTATTTTCTGTTTTATGTCTCTAATTTTTGCCTAGACCGCCCTTTCGGGTTTTCGATCCACCGAGACGCTCATTTTTGCCTAAGCCGCCCTTTCGGGTTTTCGACTTACCGAGCTGTTCTTTTATTTTTTAGACAAAGTATTTCTTGACTGCATCAGCATTCACAGGACGAGGGAGCTCATCACCATCCATAGTCGTAAGAGTTAATACGCCACCAGAGAAAGCTCTCTTGACGACATATGGACCTTCGTAATTAGGCGTCCACTTGCCCCTGGAATCGGGCTGGAAAGATAGAACCTTCTCGAGCACAAGATCTCCTTCTTGGAGCACACGAGGACTGCCCGTGACACAAAGCATTCATGCGTTTCTCTTCAATTAGATTCAACTGATCATATCTGCTTTGGCACCATTCAGCCTCCGACAACTGGGCCTCCATTAGAACTCTCATTGATGGAATTTCAACCTCCACAGGGAGTACTGCTTCCATACCATACACCAAAGAAAAGGGGGTTGCCCCTGTTGAGGTACGCACTGAAGTGCGATATCCATGTAAAGCGTACGGTAGCATCTCATGCCAGTCTTTGTATGTGACCACCATCTTCTGCACTATCTTCTTAATGTTTTTGTTAGCAGCTTCAACTGCGCCATTCATCTGAGGTCTGTAAGGAGAAGAGTTGTGATGCTCGATCTTGAACTCTTCCCACAAATCTTTCATCATCTTGTTGTTTAAGTTTGTTCTGTTATCTGTAATGATTCTGTTCGGCACACCATAACGGCAGATGATCTGGTTCTTGATAAAGCGGACCACTACTTGCTTAGTCACATTTGCATAGGATGCTGCTTCAACCCACTTGGTGAAGTAATCAATAGCCACTAGAATGAAACGATGTCCGTTTGAAGCTTTCGGTTCGATTCTACCAATCATGTCAATGCCCCACATAGAGAAAGGCCACGGAGAAGAAAGAACATTAAGTGTAGTTGGCGGTACATGAATTCTGTCAGCATAAATCTGGCATTTGTGGCACTTCCTGGCATGCTTGCAACAATCTGTTTCCATGGTCATCCAGTAATAACCTGCCCTCAA
Organism: Medicago ruthenica; assembly: GCA_018208015.1. NCBI lineage: Eukaryota > Viridiplantae > Streptophyta > Magnoliopsida > Fabales > Fabaceae > Medicago > Medicago ruthenica. Next base: position 66,662,575 of record CM031375.1, on the reverse strand, counting down.
CAACTTCCTAGCCATTGCATGCCCATTGGAGTGAGTTCCAAAGGAACCTTCATGTATCTCATGCATCAAAAGTTATGCTTCTTGTTTGTCTACACATCTGAGTAGTACCATGTCAAAGTTTCTTTTGTACAAAACATCACCGTTCAGAAAGAAGTTACCAGACAATCTTCTTAATGTTCTCTTGTCCTTGTTGGATGCTCCGGGCGGATACTCCTGACTCTGGAGGAAACACTTGATATCATGAAACCATGGTTTATCATCCACAACTTCTTCGACCGCGAACACATGAGCGGGTCTTTCGAGGCACTGGATTCTGATTGTTGGCAAATTGTTCCGGTGACTCACTTCATACATGGAGGATAAAGTTGCTAACGCATCTGCCATCTGGTTCTCATCACGAGGGATGTGGTGAAGTTCCACCTTGTTGAAGAAAGTTAACAAACGCCTTGCATAATCTTTGTATGGAATCAAGCCGGGGTGGCGAGTTTCCCATTCTCCTTTGATCTGGTTGATTACGAGTGCTGAATCCCCGTAGATATCAAGGTTCTTGATTCTCAAGTCAATGGCTTCTTCAATGCCCAGGATACATGCTTCATATTCTGCCATATTGTTGGTGCAATCGAACTGTAACCTCGCAGCAAAAGGAAGATGATTACCTTCAGGAGTGATAATAACTGCCCCAATCCCGTTGCCGAAGACGTTCACTGCCCCATCAAATATCATGCCCCATCTAGACTCGGGATCTGGACCTTCCCCAAGCAATGGTTCATCACAATCCTTCATCTTCAAATACCTAATCTCTTCATCAGGAAAGTCAAACTTGATGGGTTGATAGTCCTTAATTGGCTGGTGAGCCAAATGATCAGCAAGAACACTACCCTTGATTGCCTTCTGAGTGCGGTACTCGATATCATACTCGGACAACAACATCTGCCAACGAGCAATTCTTCCTGTCAGAGCGGGTTTCTCAAAGATATACTTGATCGGGTCCATCTTGGATATTAACCAGGTGGTGTGGTTAATCATGTAGTGACGAAGACGCTTGGCAGCCCAGGCTAATGCACAACAAGTTTTCTCAAGCAGGGAGTACCTGGACTCACAATCTGTAAACTTCTTGCTCAAGTAGTAAATGGCATGCTCTTTCCTTCCGGTCTCATCTTGTTGTCCGAGCACACAACCCATAGAATCTTCCAGCACAGTCAAGTACATGATCAGAGGCCTTCCTTCAACTGGAGGGATAAGAATTGGAGGTTCTAGCAAATAATTCTTGATACTATCAAAAGCCTTTTGACAATCTTCAGTCCAAACAACACCTTGATCTTTCCGAAGCAGCTTGAATATGGGCCCGCATGTGGTTGTCATATGCGAAATGAAACGGGAGATGTAATTCAACCGTCCAAGAAATCCTCTCACTTGTTTCTCTGTTTGTGGAACAGGCATCTCTCTGATAGCTCTGACCTTGTCAGGATCTACTTCAATACCTTTCTGACTAACAATGAAACCCAAGAGTTTTCCAGATCTAACACCGAAAGTACATTTGTTGGGATTCAGCCGCAGTTGATATTTTCTTAGTCGTTGAAACATCTTCAGCAAATACTCAACATGTTCTTCCTCAGTACCCGACTTAACAATCATATCGTCCACGTACACTTCTATCTCTTTGTGCATCATGTCATGAAAGAGAGTAGTCATGCCTCTTTGGTAAGTGGCACCTGCATTTATCAACCCGAAAGGCATCACCCTGTAACAAAAGGTGCCCCATGGTGTAATGAAAGATGTCTTTTCTCTGTCTTCAACTGCCATCTTGATCTGATTGTATCCAGAGAAACCGTCCATGAAGGAGAAAACTTTGGACTTAGCAGTGCTGTCAACCAATACATCGATGTGAGGTAAAGGGAAATCATCTTTCGGACTAGCCTTGTTCAAATCCCGGTAGTCGACACACATTCTGACCTTGCCATCTTTCTTTGGAACAGGCACTATGTTGGCTAACCATTGAGGATACTCTGATGTGACAAGAAAACCTGCATTAATCTGCTTCTGTACTTCCTCTTTGATCTTGAGAGCCATATCAGGGCGAGTTCTTCTCAGTTTCTGCTTGACTGGTGGGCATTCGGGCTTCAAAGGCAAACGGTGCTCCACAATACGAGGATCCAAACCGGGCATATCCTGGTATGACCATGCGAACACATCAGCATATTCCTTGAGTAATTCAATCACCCTTCGTTTGACAGTTGTTTCAAGCGATGCCCCAATCTTGACTTCTTTCTTATCTTCCTCGGTTCCCAGGTTGATCACCTCCACTAACTCTTCGTGAGGCTGAATGGTTTTCTTCTCACGTTCCAACAACCGAGCAATTTCATCTGGAATTTCCTCCTCCTCCTCTTCTTCGGCCTCGTAGACAGGGAATTCGAAGTTGGGAGAGAGTGCAGGGTTACCATGTTCAACGGGCTCAATGATGTTTAGTCTGCATATGATTTATGGTTGATTTTAGAGAATGAATGGAGAATGCAGACTTTTTTTTTATAATTGATTGAAAACAAGAAATAAAAATAAAATATTTTGGGTTTTTTGTGTTACCATTTTCCAGAAAAAAGCAATAGATATAAATATCGGGATAAACCACATTTTCTATTAATGAAAGTAGTACTTGAAACAAGATAGCCCTACATGATTGCACTTTCGTCCTGGGCAAGACGAAAGGATCTTTTTGAAAAACAAACAAACAGAAAAAACAAAGACACATTACTTTGACGCGTGAACTACTGAAGGGATGTCAACCGCGTCCCAGTTGCGAACAAGTTTTCCAGGTGTGACAAATGCAGGTACTATTTCTTCGGGAACATCTTCCGAGATAGCATTGGCTTCTGGCGAGTCATTGATGAGCCCGACACTACAGAAGGTGTTACTAACGGAGCTTGACCCAGTACTGTTCTTTGATGGTCCTGCAGCAAATCCCAGCCCTTCACGATTTTTACTCACTGGCAACTGTACAACTTTTCCCCATCCTACACCTGTTCCTTCCTGCACTACTTTCTGCGCACTCTTCCAAGTAGCAAAAGACACTTCACTCTTCTCGGGCACCTTATCTTCCACAGTCAGGCCTTGGAAAGAAGTCCCTTCAGTTTCATCAGCACCAATGAAGGAAAAGGCTGACAAATGACTAATCAGCAAAGCTTCTTCTCCGCTCACCGTAACCAATCTCCCATTCCTGACAAACTTCAGCTTTTGGTGCAAGGTTGATGTCACGGCCCCTGCTTCATGGATCCATGGCCTACCCAAGAGACAACTGTATGCAGCTCGGATATCCATCACCTGAAATGTAATCTGGAAAACAGACGGCCCAATTGTGATGGGCAAATCAACCTCCCCGATAACAGACTTTCTTGATCCATCAAACGCTTTAACAACCACCCCGCTTCTTCTCATGGGAGGCCCCTGATAGGAGAGTTGATCTAATGTGGATTTGGCCATCACATTCAAAGAGGAACCGGTGTCCACAAGTACATTCGACAGAGCATCTGACTTGCAGTTCACCGATATATGTAATGCCAGGTTGTGGTTTCTCCCCTCCTCAGGAAGCTCTTCATCACTAAAACTCAAATTATTGCAGGCAGTAATGTTTCATACTATACTGTCCAACTGGTTAACCGTCACGTCCTTCTCCACAAAAGCTTGATCTAGCACTTTCATTAGAGCTTCACGGTGCGCTTCAGAATTCAGTAGCAAAGACAAGATGGATATTTTGGAGGGAGTTTGCGGCAACTGATCTACCACTTTATACTCGCTCTTCTGGATCAGCTTTAGAATCTCATCATGGTCAGAATCTTTGCTGGTCCCACTGGATTGGCCTATTTCCTTCTTCGCACCGGAGTCGTTCACTGTCATCTGCTCCACAGCCGGATCATTCGTTTTCTTTGCAAACAATGTGGGGATCACCCGTCCATTCCTCAGAACCCTGCTGTCACTGGCGATGTTGTCCACAGAAGTTGCAGGAGTCAGGGAGGGCAAAGGCACCTCCAGCCCTCCTTCCAACATTGTGGCACTATATTTGTAGGGGACCGCTTTTAGAGAAGCATACGGCATAGGCCCTGGCAAGCTGATCACTAGTGGAGTAACAGCTGGATTTCCACTGTTATAACTTATTTCCAAACGTTGAAACTCAGGGGTGATAACACATACTTCCTTGTCTTCCCTCGTGACAATCAATTCCTTGCTGTCCATCAGCCCCTGTATGTCCTTTCGTACTTTCTGACACCCTCCCACGTTCACCGAACACACTTCACATGCTGTATGATTGTGGTCAAACAGAGCTGTCTCACACATCTTGATATGTATGGGGACTAGGGGAGTTCGAACATGCTGGATGTCCAAGATAACACCATCTTCATCACAATCCTGTATCATGTTGACAGCTGACCCATGGTTCGGCAGAGGGTTTGCCTGAACATTGGGATTCTGATCTTTGAAAGATAACAAGTTGGCCCGAACTAGCTTTTGCACCTCAGTTTTAAGAGCAAGGCAATGCTCAACATCGTGTCCCGGCGCTCCTTGGTGAAAGGCGCAAGTTAGGTCCTGCCGGTACCAGGGAGGTATAATTTCTGGTGTGCGGGGAGGCGCCTTGAGCTGGACAAGGTTTTTGGCGAGCAAGGCGGGAAGCAAGTCAGCATATTTCATTGGGATGGGATCAAAAGTTGTTTTCTGGCGGTTTTGTGAGTGATAGGGTTGTTGAGGGGTTTGAGGGCGATTTTGTTATTGTTGAGGATATTGTGGCTGATGGTATGGTTGTGGAGGATATTGTTGTGGGGGATATTGGTAGGGATATGGTGGTCTCTGTTGGTGATAGGCTGGGTTTGGGGTAGAGGATGCAACATTTGCAACTTGACGGTATGGGGTGAAATTTTGCTGAGGATTACCATGGGTTACCATTCCCACCTCCTGATCTTTCTTTTTCGCGAAGTGGCCTCCAAACTTTTTGGCATTGTTTGCGGCAGGGGCACTTTCCACAGTCAACCGTCCTTCTCGGACACCTTCTTCTAGTCGCACCCCCATGTTGACCATCTCAGTGAAATCCGTTGGCGCGCTTGCAACCATCTTCTCATAATAGAACTGACTCAAAGTCTTCAAAAAGATCTTCGTCATCTCCCTTTCTTCCAATGGTGGGACAATCTGGGCAGCCACTTCCCTCCAGCGTTGGGCATACTCCTTGAATGTTTCCTTGTCTTTTTGCGTCATTGCCCGGAGTTGATCGCGATCTGGGGCCATGTCCAGATTGTATTTGTACTGGCGGATAAATGCTTCACCGAGATCATTGAAAGTACGGATGCTTGTACTGTCTAAATTCATATACCACTTCAAGGCGGCCCCAGTCAGGCTGTCCTGGAAGAAATGGATAAGCAGCTTGTGATTGTCAGTATACATGGACATCTTCCGCGCGTACATCACCAAGTGACTGCGGGGACAGGAGTTTCCTTTATATTTCTCAAAGTCTGGCACCTTGAACTTGTGAGGGATAGTAACATTCGGGACCAAGCATAGTTCACGGGCATCCTTCCCGAACAAGTCCCTTCCCCGGAGAGCTTCAACTTCTCTTTGCATACCATTGAACCTTTCTTGGAGCTCGTCCATCTTGTCGAAGGCTGCAACACTTTCAGCATGGTAAATCGGCTCACCCTCTTGTTGAATAGTATGGACCAGTGGTGTTGAGTAAGTTACGGCAGCTTGAGGGAAAGATGTACCGGGTTGTGGAACCGGTGCTGACTGCTGAGCAAAAAGAAATGGGACCTCAGATACTTGGGGGCTTCCGCTGATTGGAGGTTGCATTCCCCATGTACAACCTGGAGGCATAAAGAGGGGTGGAGAAGTCACTGTAGACAACGGGGTCATGCTCACAAGAGGCTGCTCTACAACAGTGGCGGCAGCTTGAGAGTTCTGGGCTGCCAAGAGTGCATTCATCATAGCCGTTAGCCTATCCATTCCTTCCCGCAAAGTGGCAACCTCCTCCCTGAGGCTCTGATTTTCCTGTTCAACCAAATCCATCCTCTTTCGATTGGCTCTGGTGTTGTAAATGCGAGTTGGTTTTTTGAGAACTCGTCGGGCCACTTTCCTTGGACAACGGCTGATTAACCTTTAAGTAGTGAACATAGTGTGAGACTCAATTTGGGAAACTGTGAATGCAACATGATGCATGCTTATGCTTATGCAAAAAAGAAAAAAAGAACAAGTTATTATCGAAGGACTTGTAATTGTAAACATCATAAACTGAAATACTTCACTAAAGCGTTGAAAGATTACAAAGAGTTTTTCTTTTGTTTACAAGTCAAGAGATTTTGGAAGCTAAAATCTAAACATAAGGTCCTAAGACTTCAAACTCAAGCTCCCGGAGCAGATGGATCCTCGGAATCTGAATGTGTACTAGAGATCGATTCCATAAACCTCATCTTCCTCCTAGCGTCCTGGCGGAGCAAAGTGTCCTTCCGACAAAGCAAGTCATCCTTCTCAATTATCCTCTGGTTCTGGACGAAGAGCTCGCGACTCTGCTGGGCTAGCTTCCCCTTCAAGGTCTCATGCTCGAGCTCGAGTTCCTGGTACCTCCTCTTCCAGGTTTCCTTCTCATGTTTTTCCTTGGTTAGCTGCTCCTGAAACTCCTCCTTGGTGTCAAAGGGGATAGGTAAGGATGATGGTGGGATGGTAGAGGATAGGTATCTAGGTAGATGGTAAGGCAGGCCAAAACTCATGGTCCTATCAATGACCCACTGAGTATAGGATTCATGCACATAATCAAACTTCTTCCCAAGCTGACTTCTGTTAAGTCTGCGGATAGCGCTCCAAGCTCGTGCGAATCTCTCTCTCCTGTTTGTGTGGTCTTCATGATAGAGATAGAACTCACTGGTCAAGGCAAGATTGTTTGGCTTTTCTCTCACTGGGTAACCAAACTGTCGACGGGCTAGAAAAGGGTTGTAGCTAATCCCGCCACGCATACCAAGAAGAGGTACGTTGGGGTATTCACCACAACTGACAATGAATTTTCCCACGTCACAGGCTGCCTGGTACCAAACTAAATTTGTGGGATGGAGAGCCATGATTCTTTGGGACCAAGGAAGATCTTCAAGGTTAGCTTTGAAGGTATGAGTTTGAGGTAGGTGGGAGATAAACCATTTGTAAAGCAGTGGTGCACAGCAAAGAATGGTTCCACGGCCGGCTAGGGTACGGTCATGGATGGAGTGGTAGGCATCAGCTAGTAATGTGGGTACAGGGTTCTTGGAGAGGAAAATTTTGATGGCATGGATATCTATGAAAGGCATAAGTGCTAGCTGCTTCGGCGAATATGGAGGCTTGTTGGTAGAGGAAGCGGGTAGGAAGACCTTGGAGGCCTCCTTTAGAGGTAAGGTTTGCTTGGATGACGGAGGTTTCAAGGTGGAGAGCGGCTGCTATTTCGGAGGGTTTAGGGAGGGGCTCAAGACCGTGGAATGGTATCTTGTCTGGCACAGGTAAACCAACTAGGTAGGAGTACTCTTCAAGTGTGGGGACAAGCTGATAATCAGGAAAGGTAAAGCAATGGTAGAGTGGGTCATAGAACTGAACCAAAGTCTCTAAACATCCTTCCTCAACATCTACTCTCAGAATATTAAGCAACTTCCCATGATGAGCTTGAAAATTCGTTGGATCACTTACTAAAGACCTTAGCTCCCTTAATTTTGACAAGTCTGGTTTCTTGAAAAGATATTTCTTAGTGCTTCTTCGTGGAATGTCCATATCTACAATGTTTACAAAAAGCTTATTTAAGTCCTTCGATGTTTTGGATGGAAAAGAAAAGAGTTTTATGCATGGATGCATGTATGCATGATTATGCTAAGGAGCGGAGAAAACATGGTGAGTTTAGGTCCATAATGTTGGAGTCAAGGGTAAACACGCCATTTGGTAAGGACTATGGTTTCACATGTACCTGTATCACGGGTTCTACCAAGTTCCCAAAGTCCTCAACCCCTTCCAAATATCGTCGGGTTACGAGATTGACTCCCGATCCGATAATATTTGTAAGAAAGTCTCGTTTGAGTGTAGTATAGCGTATCAACTAATTCAAGATTACTCTTGGTTAGCCACCACACTACGTCCTAAAAGGACAAGATGGGTTAAAGGTAACTAAAGGTCCTCAACCTCATAGGTCACTTGAAAATATCAATGCCGGACACGACTTACTCATGCCAACATAGTAATACTTCCAAGATTCCTCCGTTGAGTGGGGTTATCACATGTGCCACATCCGAAATTTACCCTCGGAAAGACATTATGATTATACCACCGTCCTATCTTATGTTTCCCTCAAGTCCGGGTGTAGGACTTATCTCACCACACACGTAAAAGGATAAACACTTAAGCACACATTTACAAATATAAATAATAACAAAGCATAAAGATAAAGAAAAGCAAGATAGGTTTAACCCACTTAGGATTTTGGTCCCCAGTGAAGTCGCCATTTTTCTGTCGCGGTGATTTTTGGATATCAAGCTATTAATTAGCGTTGACTCACAATTTTAGGATTCACCACCGATCTTTTATTTTTCCGAGGAAAAGGGAGAAAGTTCGAAAAACCCTATTTTTTTAGAGATCAAAGGTCCGGGGGTTGGTTACGCAAAGGGAAGGTATTAGCACCCTAAACGTCTATAGTACTCTATAGGAACCTCTTGCTTATTTTTATCTTTATGCTAAAATGATTATTTGTTGTAGAATAAATGCTTAAGTGTAGAAAGGATTAAAGTGATGAGAATAAAAGAAAGGAAAATGTTTTTGTTATTTTGTTGATTTGGAAAGACAAAGTCTTTTGTCTACGTACCCGAGCGGGATCAAAATCACGTAGTTCGGGGTAAAAAAGATGAGTGATGGGTTTTGGTTGATTTTAAAGTTTGAAAAAAAAGTTTTGAGAAAGATAAGAGGCCGAAAGGCGTAGAAGAATAAAAAGAAGTGAGTTTGGTTGATTTTAATTTGAAGAAAAGGTTTTGATTGATTAAAGATTGATTGAAATTTGATTAAGAAAGAAAAGATAAAAGATTAATTTTTTTGAAAATTTGATTATAAAATGTTTTTGGATTTTGACTTTTTGACTTTTTTATGAAAATTTTGATTAAGTCCTAAGGTCCAGAGACTAGCTATGCTGAGATGTCTAACGCGCCGGATCCCTCAAAATGACGTTGGATCAAGTGAGGGTCCTTTTCCTCGGATACGGTCCAAATTACATTATCGTCCTCGGCATAAAGCATAAAAAAATAAATGTGGTGTCGGTGCATATTCTCATTTATATTTATTTACATTGGACCTAGTTACATTCTAATAGCAATAAAATAAATGACAAAAATAATAAAATAAAATAAAATTGCAATTGCATTAAAGTAAATATGCTAAAAAGAAATAAAATAAATGCATGAAATGCAAAGCAATAAGTAAATATGGTGCATAAAATAAATAAAGAAAATAAAAATGCAAGACATAAAATAAACATGATGCTGAAAATAAGATAAAGAAAATAAAAATGCAAGACATAAAATAAATATGATGCTAAAATAAAATAAAAATGCAAGACAATAAAATAAACATGATGCATAAAATAAAAAATAAAATAAAATGCAAGACATAAAGTAAATATGGTGCTGGAAATTAAAATGCAAGGCATAAAATAAATATGGTGCTGGAAAATAAATAAAGAAAATAAAAAAATGCAAGACAATAAAATAAATATGATGCATAAAATAAAAAGAAAATAAAATGCAAGACATAAAATAAATATGGTGCAAAATAAAAAAAATAAAAAAAAAATGCATGGGTACTGGAAATTAAAGACAATAAATAAAGTGCATAAAAAAAATAAATAATAAAAAAAATAAAAATAAAGTGCAAGAAAAAGAAACAAAAATAAAAAAAGAATAGAGAAGAAGAAGAGGGGTGCAGAATTAAAAGGGGAGGTGCAGAAAGTAATTGAGTAGAGAAAAAAGAAAAGGAAATGGGCCCAAACAGATTAAATCTGGACCGTCTGATTGAACAGAGCGTCCAGATTTAATCATGAGAAGACACCGTTCTGGCCATTAGATTTAAATCTGAAGGTCATAGAGAGAGAAGAACACAGAAAAGTTAAAGAAGAAAAGCGCTTGATCAAAACAGGTAATAATAATGGCCGTCAGATCTTGGATCTAACGGTCCAAACCTGATGGTCCATGAGGACAACGGAGATGCGCGCGCATGGTAGCATAGGCCAAGGCAACTTAATATAAAAAGAAAAAACACATAAAAAAAATCACAAAACACTTCTTCTTTCTCTCTCTTTCTTTCAGAAAGTCAAAAACTCTCTCCCTTCTCTCTTTTTCATGCGCCCAGGTTCCTCTTTCCGGCGCGGTGGTGCCACCACCGCGCCGGAGAAAAAAAAATTCTCCTTTTCAAAAATTTTTTACGTTTTTAGAAATCCATTTTTATGCTCTTTTCGAATCCGGGCTTAGTTTTTCTCAAATCTTTATACAAAAGAGCAGATCTAGATTTGAAAATATTTTTAGAAAACTACCTTTGCTAAGAGTTAGATTCGGTTTCTGAGTCTTGGCTTGCGATTTGTACTCGGTTTGTGTTTGCCTGTGCTTGGTTCAGTTTTGTGTTCGGTTTAGACTCGGATTTGTGGTTTGGTTTAGTTGCGGCCGAATTTGTGGTCTTTGGGCTGCGTGAGTTGAGTGTGTGTGTGGTTGCTGCCGTTTGCGTGTGGGTTGAGTGTGTGGTGAGGAGGCCGCGCGAGTGGGCTGAGTTGTGTGGTGTGTGTGTTGAGTTTTTTCTGATTTTTTTTGTTTTCCGGTGGCCGGAAATGGATCTTGTTGGTGGTTAGTGGTGGTTTGAGGGTGTTGCTAATGGTGGTTCTGACTGGTTGGTACTGTACTCGGGAATTGTGTACTGTGTACTGTGCATTGAATGCCTTTTATAGTAAAAAAAAAGGGTAAAAACGAAAATGACAAAATTGCCCCTCTGGGCCTGGACAAAATTGGACTGAAAATGGACTTTTTTAAAAACAGTAAAACAGAAATAAAATTAAAAAACGAAAATTAAAAGGAAAAGACTAATAAAAGAGAAAAAGGAAATAAACAAAAAAAAGCAATTAAAAAAAAAAGAAATAACTACTAATAATAAAAAAAAATACTAATAATAATAATAATAAAAATGAAAACGGTCGCCTTCGGAAAAAAAATGAGGTATTTTAAAATACCTCCCTGCCGAAATTTCGTCTGAAACGACGAAAATTTCTGGCTTAAAAAACGAGCGAAACGAATTGAACACGGGTCAAAAATGGGGTATGACAGTGTACTATTAATGCATGACTATGCAAGGAGTTCATTGGAGTAAGATGTTTAATCATTTTATTTTAATCAACTCTTGCATACAAGTCCATCACAATTGTCTCTAGTAAGTAGTTCAATTATATTGGTGAACTAAGGAGTAAATTTGGATAACAATTTGAAACAAAAGTTTATCTCACATTCATCTACTTGGGAGTAGCATCAACCTCTCTTTGTACCATAGCTTTGGCACACTCCGCAAGTTTATCAGTTTCTGGTAGAATTCCCTTCACAGCAGGGTCAGCAGCAAAAGATTCAGCCCATTTCACCAAAGTAGGAGTTTTAACTTCATCAAATGCATTCTTTCCTACCATTTTCTCTATGACCCTCAACCAACTCAAAAAACTTCCAAAAGCAATATCAACAAATCCAATCTTATCTCCTCCAATAAAATCATTTCCTTCACTACTACTCTTGTTAACCAAATCTTCCAAGGTTTCAAGCACTTCTTCCAGTTGCTCAAAATATGTCTTCATTGACATATCATCATGGGTAAATATAACATTTCGCATGGAATCACACAACTACTTTCCCAATTGGAAAAATTGCACCAAAAACATTGAGGAACAATATGATTTAGTAGGAAGTAGGAGAAATGAATATCTCATGTTAAAATTTCATCACACGTCTTACTTTATATCTTAATTTAGCCTTATAATATAGACCTATACCGTGAGAATCAAAACCAGAGTTAATTATGCTATTAAACCTTATAAATCACTAATCTTAACATTATTTTTTATAAAAAAATTTAACAAAATATCTCATACCTTTAAGTTGTTTAATTGCATCGGATTAGAGATGGCAATGCCATGCAAATTTGGAGACTCGACATATCTAATCGGGAACAAAAAAAAAAGGCTAATCTCTATGATTAAATAACTTAAATGATTTGTCAAGAAAAATAATCAAAGGACCGTATGATGTATTTGTCACATATTTATTATATGCTAAGGTGATGGAGAGGGGTTGGATAACTCATGAGTTTAAAGACCAGAGTTTAAGTACCGGATAAATAATAAAAAATGAAAATGTCAAAATTTTATATATTCCTTTAGTCTTTAAAATTTAAACTGCAATTTTTTTTTAAGACTAAAAATAATTAAATTTTTGGAGGCGTCTAATATGAATTCCGTTCAAAGGTGAACCTTATTATTTTTAAAAAAATTTAATAAAATATTATTTTTGCACTCCATTTTTAATCATTGTAAAATTCTTTTTTTATTAAAAATATGGTAAAGGTTCATCTTTAGATCATTTTTATATACTAAATTTTTTATAGACCTAAATTTGAGCTTCTTTCAATGACTTAAAATATTTTAACCCTTATAGTTACAATGGGAATTGACATCGGTTGATTTTAACCCTTCTGTCTTCCTTTTGTTGTGTTTGACCTGGGATTTTGTTCAGCCTTATTTGTGTTTTTTTTATTTTAACAACATAATTTTATTAGACTCCATCATCACAAGAAGTGAACAATGGGCACAGTTACAGCCTTATTTGTGTTAACAAGGGTTCCTTAAAAATGGTATAAAGATGAACATTTAACATTTTGAGTAAAAAAATAGAAAACAAAAAATAATATTTTATTAAAGTTTATTAAAAAAGGATGGTCCACATTTGGATATATATGATCTATATTGCAGAGTATCTATCTATTGTATCTTGCTAGTATTATTTTTCTTGCCTTTTAATTTCTATTTTTCAACTTGTTGTTTGGATTTGAGTGCTCCTTGTACTCTCTCTACTCTTTTGTTCTAAGTTTCTAATCTATCTAAGCCATTAAAAAAAAAGAAGATAAACTCTTGAGCCTAACTCATTTTATCTAACTTACACTTTTTATTTTTTGAAAGATATATAAACTATACCGTAAGTAGGCAAGATTCGTTTTTTGAGTTATCTTTTTTCACTAATCATTGTAATGTAAAATTTTCACCCAAAAGAAAGGAATATAAATTAATACCTTGTCATCGATGTAGGCAACCCAAAATCTAGCAATGGCTCGATCATAAGCATTTGAAGGAAGGATAGAGGGAGTACCATTATTTTTTCAAACATCATCAATATATTCAACTATAATTGCAGATTCACAAATGGCTTTATCTCCATGAATGAGAACTGGGATTTTTTTGTGTATGGGGTTCTACTGAAGAAGCAAATCACTTTTGGGATACAAGGTTTCTTCAATGTTCTCATAATTTACACCTTTGATGGTAAGGGCAATTTGTACCCTAGCTACAAATGGACTGAACCAAGCACCCAAAAGTTTTAAGTCATTTGTAGCCATTGCTAAAGAAGGGAAATTATAGTTCTACAAAGCTAATAAGTCTTTATATCGAAAGAAAAGATAGTTGAGATATATAAGAAAAGATTTTTTTTTAAGTTCATTGAATAATTAATGTATCTGTTTTACAATATAGACCATGTTTTACAATATAGACCAGATACATTAATTATTCAATGAACCTAAAAAAAAAATAATCTTTTTTATATATAAGACCAGGGGAGTATTAATGGTAACAACTTGTAATAATAATACAATAAATTCAAGGTGGCGCCACGCCAGGGGGTCAGTATTGGTATACCGTCATGATGTGTCACTATGCCTTGTATTGTGTTCGTCGTTGACCTGATTTTTTTTTATTAAAAACAAAAATCACATTACTTCATAGCCATGTAGTCATGTAGAACACGATACAGCAATGTATATATACATGTGGCAAAAAGTATTTCCTCTTGTTTTTTTTATGGTAACGATGATATTCACACATCTATTTTCTATTTCTACCAAACCTATTAATCACATTTAAAAATATGATAAACTTAGTCAAATAGATGATTAACTTAATTTTAAGTTTAAAATTATGGTTACACAAGATTACATTTTACTTAGACACACAAGTCTAAGATATCCTGCCTCTCCTTGAGGACTTCTACAATCAGAGTTTACAAAAAGATTGATTGTTGTTTACACTTCAGACTCAAAGAGTGGTAAACTAAATTAAGCTCAAATAATTTCTAAACACTTAAGAAATTCTAAGATAGAAAGTTTGTAATAATTTTTATAAGTGTTTATGTGCTTGAAATTGGTCAGAGTTTTGGCACAGTTTGAAAGCGTGTGGTTCTCTTTATTCTTCAAATGCTCAAAGTTATTTTATAGGAGAAATGAATAGAGTCGTTGTTTGAAAAGATTTCCAGCGCATCAAGATTTTTTTTCATGTTTGAAAACTTTGCCTCCAATGAATAATTTTGTTGAACATTACTTCATAATTTCTTTGTTTCTTTTAGATTGATTAGTTGCATTCTCTTTGTCTTGCAAGAGATTTGTCTTTTTCTACAACGTGTTCTTCATTTAATTCACCAAGGACAAAACGTACTCAAGAGCTTGGACAATGACGTACCATCAAAAGAAGACAAAATTGGTCAGATAATCCTCAGAGCGTTGACTTCATCCATCAGAGCTTGCAATCATGTCTTGATGCATATAGATCAAAGCTTTAACTTTTTGATTGACCACTAGAGTCTTGTCATCAGAGCTTGTCTCAAGCATCAAAGCTTCTCTTCTATGTTTAGAATATGCTTACTCAGATCCATACGTTTTTTCGTTTTTCTCTCTTAGTGGTAGTAGTTTGTGTTCCATGTTTACAACACATAGTTGTTAATCATTATCAAGGGCGACCATCTACCTCCATGACTCGTCCTAAATGTAAGTATTGCCACCGTATGAGACATATTATTCTTCGTTGCTGGAAACTTCACGGGCGTCCTCCACGTCCTCTGATTGCTCTATCTAACCCCATTTTGACAACTGATGCTCCTAAGACTTATATGCCAACTTATGAAGATTTTCTCTAATGGCTAAAATTTTGTTAAAAGTCAGTTGTTTCAGGGGCACACACTGGTAAATCAATTACTTGTTATTTTTAGTCACCTTTTCTTACCCCATGGGTTCTCGATTCAAGTGCATCTCATCATATTACTAGCAATAAGGCTCTTTTCTCCTCTCTCACCACATATGGCTAAATACCTAGTATAGTCTTAGGCTCTTAGCCAATGGTTCTGAAACACAATCTCAAGGAATATGCACTATCCAAATTCTCACTTCTTTATCAATTACATATGTCTTTTATGTGCTTGGAAGTTCATTTAATTTAATTTCTATCAATTGATTGACTCGTTCTCATGATTGTGTTATCACCTTTACTAATGGCAATGTTGCTTTGCAGGATCGGATTTTCGGACGCAGATTGGCGTCTGATATGAGTAAAATGGCCTTTATTATCTCTCAAACCCATCCAAAACATGCCCCATCACAGATTCACCTCTTAATATAGATACTTAGTTGGGCCACCCAAGTCTCCCCAAACTTCAAAGGTTGGTCCCTAGTCTTTCCAAAATATCTGGGGGGATGTTGTTCTAACAACATGCTATCTTATAATTCACATGCCTTCATCGGTCATAGGTAATCAAGTCCCACACTCGGTCCTTTTTCCTAATACCCCTTTAGACTTGCTTCCCCCTATGTATTTGGGTCCACATGTTTTGTTCATGATATTTCTACTGGTCTTCACAAACTCTCAGCCCGATCACTCAAATGTGTCTTTCTTGGTTATCATCGGTCTCAAAAAGCTTATCGTTGTTACTATCATACTCTTCGACGACACCTCATTTCAGATGATGTTACATTTTTTTAGAGTTCCTTATTTTGGGTCGACCAACCTACCTCTTAACCCGTTTCATGTTGATATGCCTTTCTCGTATGATATTATCCCTCTTCAACCTACAGTATCTGTCCCACCCGACCCGCACTATTTTTGTTCCTCTTGTGGCCCCTCCTACACACCCTCTTAGGGACCCTCCCGCAGAGCCTCCCACTCCACGAACTTTTCAAATTTACCACCATCGCCAACCATTATTTATTGTGCAAGTTCGGACACCTGTTCTAGATACTGAGGTCATTCCAGACTCTCCTCCATCGCTACCTCTTTTATCGGATCCGACCATAGATATTCCCATTACTACTCGTAAAGGTATACATCCTACTTGAAATCTATCTCCTCATTACATTGACCTGTTCTATCATCATGTTTCCCATTTTCATTGTGATTGTTTGTCTTCTTTGTCTTATGTTTCTGTTCCTAAATCTTCAAGTGAAGCATTATCTCACCCTAAGTGGAGGCAAGCAATGATTGTCGAGAAAGTGAGTGTTATCACTGATTGATTGGGTCGGACAATCGCTTCAATCAGGTATTACACACTCTAACATGTGATGGTATTGGTCCTGCTCCATCAGATAAATGTATGATCATTCTGGATATGGGTTTCGTCATTCAAAGAGATACAAGCATATGGTGGTTCTACTGTCCATCAAACAAGGGCAATCAAAAACCTTTTCTCGTCTATGTTGCGCACCTTCGCATAGAAACGGAATGATGTGTCTAGCACATGTGAATGACAACCATTCAACGATGATATATTTGAAGGATGGTCGTCCAATTTCACCCATTTCTGTGCTATAGAGACAACAATGTCAAGAAGATGCAAAAGAATAAGATGAAAGATATGTCGATATGATGATTGCCTATAATGAACTAAGACGGGTAGCGAGTTATGAGGTAATAGGAGATGATGATTTGTACCTTGTTGAAAACTTTGACCCTGAAGAGAAGATTGTTGTTGACAAGAAGGTTGGAGATGGAGTCAAGATTGAAAAGGATGAAAGCCTTGGACTTGATGATTGTAGCATAGACCTTGGGACAGATTAGTTGAAATGTATATCATTAACAATATATATATAAAATGAGAATTGGTTGAATCTATAAAGACATGGAATCATTTCAAGCAGTTTCCTGAACTCTGGGGTATTTCAGATAATAGAATCCAAAACATGGTTCGGGTTATATAATCTGAGTAAATAATATTTTGAAAAAAAAAATAAGGCGTATGAGAAACCAATATGGTGAGAAAAGGAATAGCCAGGTATATATCAAAAAATTGGGCCAACAATATTGATAGAGCTTGATATGAAGACTTTTTTTTTTGACAAACTTGATATGAAGACTTGATTGTGACATTAAATAAGTTGAAGTATAGTTTCATTATTAAAAGATTAAAATGTTTTTTTTTTTTACCGAAAAAAGGATTAGAAAGGATCGTTCAGCAGATATACCACGACCAATAATTTTCAATGTTATTCTCTTGCAATCTCAATTTTCCCAGAATTGTGACCAAATTCAAATAGATAGGAAAGCTCTATACAGTAATGGTCCAAATTCATAATGAACATATATTGTGTTACGGGTACATTTCATCACCACATGAAATGAAAGTAAACAGAGTAAGGGACATTGATCGGTTTACAACACCAAAAGTATACTGTTTCCTAAAATTCCCCTGATTTTTTTTTTTATAGATTTTGATGATTTTAATAAATGTACGTCACCCTACAATAAGAATATTTCTTTCATATCACCAAAGATTAATCTTCTTTCTAATGTCACATATCCTGACTATGTTCATTCTTGAGTGTGGTACAAACTAATGTCTTTTCTCCTTTGGTGACTATGTCACGTATCCTGACTATCATGCATGACCAGATAAAGGTTCAGGTCTCTTTGTCCTTTGAAGACAATAATGTCTCTACTATATATAGAGCACCTCTCATTCATTGTTTAACCAAGAAACAAGCTAGTGAAGGATGTATTTAGCTCAATAAATATTTGTTGATATTCTCTTAGAGTTCCTCTGAATGCTTCATACAAGAGACAATCCATCTGGTCTAAACGTGGTTCATTAGAAAAATTAAGGACAGTTCTTGTTTTATGAAGTGTTTGGGGGAACTCTTGGAGTTGAATCAACACTACACATTAAGGGCACATGCATCAAGTTCATTTCATATTCAACATCATTGTGATTAGAAGTCTTGCACTTTTTTTTGGGGTGAATTCTTGCTCTTAATCTTTATCTTTATTATATTATATTATATTATATATCTTTATCTTTATAAATGTTAGGTAGTCTTGACAACCCTAATGACTAACCCTAACTTTTCTTTTGAAAGAAATTTATGAAAAAAAATATTTTGCTAAAATATTTTTATGCACAATCTAATATATTTTGGTTTGTGATATGAAATATATTTTAATACTCAATAATATATTTTTATACTGAATATGATATATTTTGGTACTCAATTTGAGATATTTTTGAATTAAATCTAATATATTATTTTTATATTGAATATGTTAGAAAGTGATTTCTTAGTCCCCAAGTTTTGCTAAAATATTTTTATGCACAATCTAATATATTTTGGTTTGTGATATGAAATATATTTTAATACTCAATAATATATTTTTATACTGAATATGATATATTTTGGTACTCAATTTGAGATATTTTTGAATTAAATCTAATATACTATTTTTATATTGAATATGATATATTTTGGTACTCAATTTGAGATATTTTTGAATTAAATCTAATATACTATTTTTATATTGAATATGATATATTTTGGTACTCAATTTGAGATATTTTTGTACTAAATCTAATATATTTTTGTACTTAATAATATATTTTAAAATTGAAGAGTAAACCCGTTAAATAGTTATGAGAGAAACCTAGCTCAGTTAAAAGGTTATAAATAGAGGAGAGCATTAGAGAATTAGGGTTACAACAAACAAGAAAAGATTAGAGATCAAAGGAAAACTAGGGTTGTGGAGAGAAGAAGCAAGGAGACAAGTGAGAAGAACCTGGAGAGAGATTTTACCGTAGGAATATCAAATTCTACAAACCAAAGGTAAGGGGGAGTCTCTATTCACCATAAGGGGGAGTCTCTATTCTCATGTCTTTTATTTTGGCCTAAAAAATAGGAAAATCTTCCAGGTCATGGCAAATAAGTTATTAACATATATATAATGATGTGGCTTTGCAGTTTTTCTTTAAACCTTATAATGTGCCTTTGTTGTTGCCCATGTTCTGTTTTCAATAACTTCAAAAATCCTTGAATCTATCCTCTCTATTAGAATCAAAAATCAGCCAAAGTATGTTCTAAAATTTAGTGAGATTAATATACTTCACATTTATAATTCACATTTTTTGTGTTATGTATCATAACTAATGTGGATCACATCTGTTTTAGGATGACATTGGTGAAAGCAACCCCCATCTCTGATATCGTGTGCGGTAAGACTGATTTTAATGTCATGGCTCGGGTCATTCATCTCTGGTCAATTCCAGACCGAAACAAACATACTTAGCTATTTCGCATTTATTTGATTAGATTAGATTAGATATCTCTGTTTATGTGTTATGCATTTCTTTACTAAGCCAAATTCGACACTTTTGTAGGAAAATCTATGAAGATGACCCAGATCTCATAGTCAATTTAATAGTTTTATATGAAGCTATACAAAACCCGTGCATCGCACGGGTTAAAGTCTAGTTATACTAAATGTTAGGTAGTCTTGACCTAACCCTAATGAGTAACCCTAATTTTTAATCCTGAAAATATTTTATGAAAAAAAAAACTACTGCAGGAAATCGAACCCAAGAACAATTGGTAGCACTTTAAAATCCTTGCCACTAAGCCAGTAACATTTTTGGTTCATGATGTTGATTTTAATATTTATAACATGCGCTAAGCTTGAGGCACATGTCACTCTCATGTAAAAAACTGTCGCACGTATATGTCATGCTGCAACAACTACTGGATTGGATTAGTTATAACTCTTAACCCACTATTCCACTAGAAACAAACAACTCTCTTATATCACTATCCCACTAACATTTACTCGCACGTTATAAGAAAAACTACTGGTTTTCTTTTTATTGATTTTTTTTCCTTAACATGCACTAGATAATGTTTTTAGTTCTACATTTATCTATGCTTCACTAGATGCCAACGATTTTTCCCCTCTCTGACGAGTCATTACTTTTTGATGCTTATGTTTTTTCTTCTTCGCAGGGACAAGCCATGTGTTAATATTGGAAGAAAAACTGCTACATGTTAAGGGTAAATCTCCTACCTTTTCCATGTATTTGTTCTCTCTATTTTGTTTTCTTCTCTTAATGTTGTTGTTATTTCTTTTGAAACTTTGTAATTTAAGGGCTTTTGTTGAAACATTTTAAAAGCTTTTCCATTTATCAAATTTTTGTTCAATTTCACCTCCTCTGTCATATTAGTTTTCTCAAGTGCTAATAATAAAATTGTAACAAAAAAAAACTTATAATAAAATACAATACAATGCTAATTTAGAAAATCTTGGCTACACTGCCTCTACTTTACTCTCATATATCTTTATATCGTTGTAAATCTCCATTGCATTTGTTGTAGAAGTCTTGCCTTCCATAGGGTATATACCAGTCTCACCACCATACATTTCATCCAAGGACATTCCCTGTTCAATTTATCAAGCAATAAAAGATAAAACTTTGATTCATAGACAATAGCTATGGTTTTATTGATTATAGAACCTGAAAAATGTTGATTTCTCAGGTTGAGCAAATTGATTTACCAAACTTAAGAAAGACCAACAATGAAACTCTTAACTCGGAGAACTAACAATACATCTATATTATACTTACCAATATACTTAGATTACTATTTGAACATTATTTGCATTATAAATCACCTTTGATCCTCAATTAAATATGACACTCTACAACAACCCGTGCATCGCACGAGTTGGAGTCTAGTCTTTCTTACATAGGAGAATTGAGCACTCAAGGTAGCAAAATTAATTTTAGTGTATGTATTAGCTAATTGAACTAGCCTCACATTGTTATAATTTCCATTCTGCAATATCTCAAAATTGCTTTCGGGGGATTTTGCAAATGTCGAAACAAAATTCTTCAATGACTTACATTTGAGACTAATAGAGTGCATCCATATCACATGGAACACTTGAAAAATATTGTATGCAACATCAGATTCGTTGGATATACTAATCTTTGAAAAGAACGATGACTATTAAATAATCAACGAACATAAACATTAAATTCATTAGACCTAATAATGCTATTTCACACGTTGCGATGTGGTATTTGTGACTTTTTTGCCGTTGTTCTTAGTGAATGAAAAAGGGTGGAGGATATAAGCATAAACAAGTTTATCAATCATTTGTAGGATAAACACTTATCATATAAGCTATTTTTATAGTTGAAAAGAAAATATAGTCAAATTATTTTCATATTAGTTATAAGAAGTTTTCATAAGATTTTTTGAAGAGTATCAAAATTAGCTAAAAAGAGTCTATAAACATGTTATAAGATGTTTTCATAAGTTTTTTTTCTAAAGTGTGTATTTCAATAGATAAGTCGACCTAAATTGTTCGTAAACCAATTTCAAATGCAGCCTAGCATACTCGGAGAGAAGTGTTTTATATTAATCAACTCTTGAATACAAGTCCATCACAACTGTGTCAAGTAAGTAGTTCAAGTTGTGAATTTTGGGACAAGTTATAAGGAGAAAGTAAGGGAAAATAAGCAAATTTAGAGAACAATTTTGAAATAAAAGTGTTCCCACATTCATTTAGGTAGAATTCCTTTCACAGCAGGGTCAGAAGCAAAAGATTCAGCCCATTTCACCAAAGAAGGAGTTTTAGCTTCATCAAATACATTCTTTCCTACCATTTTCTCTATGACCCTCAACCAGCTCAAATAGCACCCAAAAGCAATATCAACAAATCCAATCTTATCTCCTCCAAAAAAATTCCTTTCCTTCACTGCACTTGTTGACCAGATCTTCCAACGTTGCAAACACTTCTTCCATTTGCTCAAAATATGTCTTCATTGACACATTATCACACCTCTTACTTTATGACTTGGAAAAAATTGGAAAAAAATTGCACCAAAAACGTTGAGAAACAATATGACTTGTTAGGAAGTAAGGGAAATGAATATCTTATGTTAAGGTTTCAACACACCTCTTACTTTATATCCTAAATTAGCCATATAAAATTGAGAATCAAAACCAGAGATAATCCTTATAAAATCACCAATCTTACCATTATATTTTTAAAAAGAATAAAAATACTTTAGCAAAATATATGATGTCGTCCTTTAAATTGTTTAGTTGTATCATATTAGTACTTCAATTTTCTTTATCCCAACTAGATCTTTCTAGTCTTAAAATATACACGTTGTGGCTATTTTTTTGTCTTTTTTAACTCCATTAAAATAGGTCATGTGACTGTTATGAATTATAATTTTTTTTTTTTTGAAAGAATGAATTATGATCGATGCTTATGTGCCTCTATATGGCAACTCCAAATAATCTTAGTTAAAAAAGAGATATTTTTTAATTAATTATTTATTTAACTCTAAGATCTTCATCTTTTTCGTCCCACTAGATAGCTTGGTTGGCGAGTTAATTGACGTTGAAGGAGTTTGAAGGAGATGTCATCCATCAGAGACATTTTTTTTACATATATGGCAATATAACGTAAATATGGCAATATAGTAAAAAAAAAGATAAACTCTAAATTCTAACTTACATTGTTTTTTTTTCTCTCTTTTGATAGATATCTAAACTATACCGTCAGTAGGCAGGATTTATAAGTTCTAACTAATCTATGTCACATCTCTAGGCAAGGTATTTGAATTATGTTTTTTCATTAATCATTACATGTGAAAATTTTGTAATCATTTCATGTGAAAATTTTGTAATTAAGTTAAAAATACTCAATATCAGGGGAATAAAATATAAAAATTTCATTAAGGTGTAGTCATTGTAACATAAACTTTTCACTTGAAAAATGGAATATAAATTAATTAATACCTTGTCATCGATGTAGGCAACCCAAAATCGAGCAATGGCTCGATCATAAGCATTTGAAGGAAGGATAGAGGGAGCACCATTATTTTTCCAAACTTCATCAATATATTCAACCGTGATTGCAGATTCACAAAAGGTGTAAATTATGAGAGTAGTTTCTTTTGAAAGTGAGAAAAACATAAGAAATTGGGTGTTGAATAGTGTAAGCTTTTTTTGGAAAAAAAATCCTGAGTTAAAAACAGATTAGATGATGCAAAAGATAAACAGAGAAGAGAGAAGAGATAGACACAAATATTTATCTTGGTTCACCTCCCACTTGAGAGATTTTTCCACTATAATCACACAAGACTACATTTTACTTAGACACACAAGTCTAAGATTTCCTGCCTCTCCTTGAGAACTTCTACAATCAGAGTTTACAAAAAGATTGATTGTTGTCTATACTTCAGACTCAAAGAGTGGTAAACTAAATTAAGCTCAAATGATTTCTAAACACTTAAGAAATTCTAAGATAGAAAGTTTGTAATAATTTTTCTAAGTGTTTATGTGCTTGAAATTGGTCAGCGTTTTGGCACAGTTTGAAAGCGTGTGGTTCTCTTTATTCTTCAAATGCTCAAAGTCATTTTATAGGAGAAATGAATAGAGTCGTTGTTTGAAGAGATTTCCAGCGCATCAAGAGTTTTTTTCATGTTTGAAAACTTTGCCTCCAATGAATAATTTTGTTGAACATTACTTCAAAATTTCTTTGTTTCTTTTAGAATGATCAGTTGCATTCTCTTTGTCTTGCAAGAGCTTTGTCTTTTTCTACAACGTGTTCTTCATTTAATTCACCAAGGACAAAACGTACTCCAGAGCTTGGATAATGACGTACCATCAAAAGAAAACAAAACTGGTCAGATAATCCTCAGAGCGTTGACTTCATCCATCAGAGCTAGTGTTCAGATCAGAGCTTGCCTTCATGTCTTGATGCATACTGATCAAAGCTTTAACTTTTTGTTGACCATCAGAGTCTTGTCATCGGAGCTTGTCTCAAGCATCAGAGCTGCTCTTCTATGTTCAGAATATGCTTACTCAGGGCCAGAAGGATGAACAAACATTAGAGTACCTAATTGTTCTTTCATACATTTTATCACTAAAACCTTAGATATATTGCTCTAAAACACACTTTGTTTCAAAATCTTTATCTTCAAGCTAGTAGAATAGTTCCCTCACAAAAAAAAAAAAGAATAGTAGAGTAGAGTAGTTAATATATGAAAAACTTTTTAAAGAATCAACGATTAAAAAGGAATGAATTAAAAGAAAAGAAGTTTGATAAGCAACAGCAAGTATATGAAATAATAGATGTATTTGATTTGCTAAAAAAATGAAGGACATGACAAGACAACTTCAGTCGTACAGTGTTTGATTTATAAAATTGTTTTAGGGACAAGAAAAATTGGAGGCAAGGGACATGACATAAACTGAAATTTTTGTTCCTCACTAAACCACAACACAACTTTTTCTCCCACGTACAATTCTTCAACTTATTTTTGTGATAGAAAATTATATGTTGTCATTTTGACTGTATTTGTCGAAAGTATACAACACAAATTGTTTTGGTAAATGTAAGAAATTTCGAAGTTATGTTGATGGTTCTGAAAATGTTTTGAGAACTCTGTCATTTTAAAAAATGTTTTAAGAACAAAATGTTATGAACAAATTTTTTTTGGCTAATTATCATAAAAATGTTTTCTTATTGTTTTGGAAAATTAGCAAAGTTGATCTGATTTCTGAGTGTTGTTGAGACTAACCAAAAATGGGTAGAAATCTTAGAGCTGATATTTACTTAAACTACAATGTTTGTCTAGGATACTTAGATTGAGGAGTTAGAGGTGTTCGTGTGTTGTAGATTACGTGGTGTAGAGTTTTACATTGTAAGAAAAGTTGAAAACAAAGGGCACTCTCTAACAACACTATACTTATTTAAATATGTTGGTTTGTTTATGTGCTTTATATGTGAGATGTATGCCATATAGAATTGTGTATCCTGATGGGGTTATGTGCTTTCAATGTGATTGTTTATCTCTTGAAATGTTCTTTTCATGGAGTTGTGAATGGTGTGCCTTGATGGGGTTATGTGTGCATAATTGGGGTTATATGTGATCAATGTGATGTTAGTATATTGATTGTTTCTTTAATATGATTTGGAATAAATATATGACTGTTTGTTGATTATGAAAATGTTGCAACATATGATTGATGAATATATGTATGAAGAAGCATGTTGTGAATACATATGCAATGTAATATGTAAGTTCTAACATTAGCATATATAAGGAATCATATGCTCATGCATTATCATTTTTAAGTGGTAACCTCATATAGAGACCCATCTTAATCCTATAAGAATATTGAGTGTGAGGTTAACCTCAGATAGGATCAAACATATGTAGAGTCTACATCTTAGGTTAATTATGCATCATCACATCTTGTACACATTATTTATCTTAATGTCATTTATCATGCCACATTTGTTTGAATGCTGTATTTTTGTATGTATGTTGTTTTTAGATCGCGACCTTCTAATTTACCTTATGGAAATCTGGGCGTAGGTGCCCCAAAATTTATTAGAGTCTTAGTTAAGGAAATTGCGACGACACTGAAGACGTGGCGTTGAGGTGACTTGTGGTGATCGGAGGGAGTTTGGCTTGATGCCATTGGTGGATCTCGTACTGTGTCATCCTAGTTTAGGGTTCCATATCAACTTAGAGTTTGGTTGTAGAGTATTGTATATGATATTTCCATGAGAACTGAATGTGCATAAGCTATTTTATGTTTTGTATGATTTGATATGAAAACCCGATATTGGAAAATGATTTATAAAATATGGCATTTTATTCAGATCATTGTTTTTAAAAAAGAAAAAAAAATGTATTGTCGCTTTTAAGGTAAGAGGTGCAACATGGAATTGGTGACTGTCAAATTGATGCAATCCTTGTGAAGTGGTGCATCAGGAAGAGCAATATGGTGGCAAGGAAGAGCAATATAACGGTAAGGAAGAGAGATATATGGCGATATGATAGCATGAAGGAGAGATATGACAGTAAGGAAGAACTCTAGTGTGTTTGGATGGAGGAATATTTTGAGGTAATGTAATGTTTTGAGGGAATTCAAATACTTTTAGATGAATTCCATTGTTTGGATAATAATATGGAGAATTTTCAAAATGATGAAATTTATGAAGTATTTTGTTCAAGTTAAATTTAGAGAATTTCAAATGACATCTAAAAGCTAAGAATTTCAAATTTCTTCATTCTTATAATTTTCAAATTTTGCATTTTAGTCCTTAAATTTTCCAAAATTTTCAAATTGACCCCAACAAATTTACAAAAAATTGCAATTTGACCCCTAATATTTTTGAAAATTACAAATTTACCCCTAAACTTATTCAAAATTATAAATTGACCCCTCAAATTTTTTAAAATTTACAAATTGACCCCTAATTTCAATTTTCAAATTTGGCCCAAAAAAAATAAAATTTATAAAAGTTGCCCAAAAATGATGACAATAAAATTTTTGATTACTCCATCCAAACAAGAACATTTGGAAATGAAGTCAATTTAATTGAATCATTTAAATTGCTTAGAATTCTAAATTCTTCAAAATTTCTTAATTACCTCACCCAAACACACTTTAAGAGGAAGATGAAGAAGTTTTTTTATTGTGGTAGTGTAAAGGAATTCCCGCGCAAATAACATTTGAGAGATTAATGTTTTTTGTCTTCTAGTATCTCAACCATTTATTGATCTAAGGGCCATATTTGGAGAAGGAGAGAATTGAGAAAGGAGAGGATCCGAATTCGCACATAAGTGTTTATTTATGCCGCTGTAATTTGCGTGTATCATGATGTATGATGTCTCTCATACATACCAAATAAACTACTTTTAAAAAAAAAACAAAAATAATTCAGATATTTTTTTTAGGGAAAATAATTCATATACTTCTAAAATATGTGTCATGTCAGCTTAAATCAGCTGGTTGAGACATTACATTAACGTTCTATCTTCAAATTCTTCACTTATTAACTTTGAAGCTTAATTTATAGTTATTAAAATATTTGTTCAAAAAAATATGTATCGCTGCTTATTCATAGATAGGGTATCAATATCTAATATGTACCTATACGGATACTTCCCCAATTTTAGGGTAAGAGGGTTTCATAGGTATATAGTCATTATGGTTTGGTAGATGCCCCTTCATGCTTGCTTTCAATATTGAATTGACAAAACAGTCCGGCTAGCCCTGCATAATTTATTATGTGCCATAATAGTTGTTGGTACTTGGCAGTTAAGTCTATTTCCATACCACAGATCTGCTGTCTCTCTCAACTTCTTTTTTCCACTCAATATATGCAAAAATTACTTGAAGCCTAGAACTACAATTTCCCTCAACAATGGCTACAAATGACTTGAAGCTTTTGGTTGCTTCATTCAGTCCATTTGCATTAAGAGTAAAAATTGCCCTTAACATCAAAGGATTGGATTATGAGAACATTGAAGAAACCATGAATCCAAAAAGTGACTTGCTTCTTCAGTCCAACCCTGTATACAAAAAAATCCCAGTTCTCATTCATGGGAATAAAGCCATTTGTGAATCTGCAATTATAGTTGAATATATTGATGATGTTTGGGAAAATAATGGTACCCCCTCTATTCTTCCTTCAAATGCTTATGATCGAGCCATTGCTAGATTTTGGGTTGCCTACATCGATGACAAGGTATTTCTAGCTTATTCATTTTTACTAACCTTTATAAAATTTTAATATTTTTTTCCTCTCCATGTCATTGAGTAATTTTATGAGAAAAATAATTACAAAAATTTCATCTAACATCACTATCGAAAAAAAATTCATATACCATGTTGCTTAGAGATATGACGGAATTAGATAATCTCCCCACAATGCAGAGGTACAGCAAAAATGTTTTAACCCAACATAGCACACAATGAATTGTAGCACTTGTTTACACACAAATTCTTTTGTTGCACAGTTCACCCGTGGAGAGAATCTGAGTCCATATACATATAGTTAAAAGATTTTAAAACATTTTTTCTAGTTAATTTGTTTAGGTGAGTTAGACTAATGAGTTTATCCTAACTTCACTAATGTCAAATCTCATTGTAAAAATTCAATTTTAAGTTTATGCGCGCCAACAAATCAATTATTTTTAGTCAAATGTTTAAGAAAAATCATGTGCTATTACTGTTAGTACTAATCAGAAATAAAAATCATGTGCTTAGATTTCTAATGAAAATGCTATAAACATGTTCTTCTAAAAAAACATGGCACATGGTCAACTAATTTTTTTAGAGGACATGATCAACCCATTTAGTGATAAGCTTTTTACAAGTTCACTCATTATTAATAATACCTTAATTGCAATAGTTTACTCTTGAGTGTGGAAATTATTTACGACTTCTACTAATGTATCTGGACACTGAATATCATCAGTGTGGAAATCAATCTGAAAGAGAAGGAGAGAAAACAATTTAAAACATAGAAACCTTATAAATATAGTGTTTTGTGTACATATATCATATATGTGTCAAAAAATCATTTCTCATAAACTAAAAGGTATATGATGAAATTTTAACATGAGATATTCATATATATTTCACCTACTTCCTACTGAATCATATTGTTTGTCATTGTTTTCGTTTTCGACTGGGAGAGTAGTGGTATAATTCCTCGCGAAATGGTTTGATTGCTAAAGATGATGAGTCAAAGAAGGCATACTTTGAGCAAATGGAAGAAGTGCTTGTGAGGTTGGAAGATGTGATTAACAAGTACAGTGAAGGAAAAGTCTTTTTTGGAGGAGAGAAAATTGGATTTATTGATATTGCTTTTGGGTCCTATTTGAGTTGGTTGAGGGTCACAGAGAAAATGATAGGAAAGAAGGTTCTTGATGAAACAAAGACTCCAGCTTTGGTTAAATGGGCTGAAGCTTTTGCTGCTGATCCTGCTGTGAAAGGAGTTCTACCAGAAACTGATAAACTTGTGGAGTTTGCTAAGGGTTTTGTGCAAAGAATGGTTGCTTCTACTCCAAAGTAATCGGGAAATGTTTCAAAATATGAAAGTCTTCAATAGTACTTGTGATTAACTTGTCTTCAAGAATGGAATAAAATGCAGTATCTAGGTATCAATAAATTCTATGTATTTTTTAAAAAATGTGAAGAGTCTTTTATTGTTTTGTTTATAGTTTTCTCAGTTGCCAAGTAAACCGATACTTGTTTTGGTGAGTTATCATATAAACTACTTGCTTAGTGGTGTATGGATAACCGATATATAGTTTTAAATTGTGATCCGCAACCATATTACAATTGAGTTACTGTGGTTCAATGACCACAATCGACTGGATTTTATTGCAATATCAAAAGTTCACAATGTTACTTCAACTTCAACTTAGAACCATATGCACCTAGTTCATCACCCCAGCCCTTTCCCATTCCTCTCAACCGAGAGCAACCACGAAAAAATTTCACGAAGACACATTTTGACACACAACGGAACAACAAAATTCTTTTGATGGTGAATTCAGTTCAAATACATGATTAAATATGATTAGTATATGTTTTATTAATATAGCCAAAAGTGTGTTAACAATAGAGAGAACAAAATAGGAGAAGGACAAAGAGACTATGATTTTACTAAACATAACTTGTGAAAAAATATGGGTTACAAACTTACATATAGAATATATAGTAAAACAAAAAATGATCAGACTACTAACTTAGAAATATAGAAGGTTGAATATCATAAGTTTAATTGACTATTATCTAACTTCTCCCTACAAACTCATGAACCATCGAGGATTTATCAATCAAAAAACGAAAATATAGTCAATAATTATTAATATGAACCCAAAACATCTAATATTTTAATATCATAATCAACATAGAGGAGAAACCAAAGAAGGAATTGAAACCAAAGAGATGAACCAATAGAGAAAGAAACAACAGCTAAAGAGAGTTACCATCTTAACGAGGAGCGGCAACCAAAGAGAGGATCAACAACCAAAGAGAGAAGCCAATAGACCAACATAGAGAGGAGCAACCAAAGAATAAGAAGCACCCAAAGAGAGGAGCTAGAAGATAGAGGAACAAAGGACCAACCAAAGAAGGAGCATCGATTATATCAAACAATCACATATGGACCAAAGAAGCAACCAAAGAGGAGCAAGAACCAAAGTGATGATCCAACAAAGAGAAAAGCGACCAAAGAGGGATTTTCAATCATATAAATTTTCTTAGAATCACAAAATACTTTTGTTTTGCCCATAGGTCAAGAAACCCTCCTTCTTATTTGTTTGATTATGTAACAGAAAGGGAACAAGAAGAAGAAAAAGAAGGAGGAGGAGGAAGAAGAAGAAGAAGATGTTCGCACATTATTTCGAAGGCTCGAGTGAAGGCCATCAAATTTGGATGAAGTTGCGAGGGGGCTAATTCAAGCCACTTGAAAATATCCTTCTGAAAATCCGAGAAGGGCATCTTGAAGCCCATATCTTTAAAGACAACCTCATACATATGTATCATGTTCTCCGCATAGCAAAAGAAGATCCTATTTTCTACTGAGCAAATTCTCACTTCCCAATCCCCCCCCCCCCCCCCCCCTCGGGTCAACAACTATAAATAGGCGTTCGTCAGTCTCAGGAAGAGCGTATATAGTGGGAGTCGTCAAGGGCTTGTCCCCTATCCATCCGTCTATGGGCTCCTTAATTGGGATATGATCATGTCATCTTCTTGCCATATCAGGTCGATTTCACGAGGAGAAGTATAAATGTTTCTCGCGAACGACGAGATCCCTATGGGAAAATAAAGAACACCCAAATACTCAAAAATTATAAGGCCACAACGGGGACCACCTCTTACGATGGAACTTGATTAGACTCTAAGTCATAAACCACCGTCTAACACTAGCATTCAAGGCAAAAAAGCAAAGAAAAATAGATAAGCTACCAAACGATAGTGATTTCCTAAACAAAACTTGAGTACCAAGTTGGCCACCCAGTCTCAAAGATTAGATATACTCTATACACCTCCATTGTCTTTTAAGCTCGATCATCCCATATGATCTTATGCTTTTATAAGGCGAAAGTGATTGAGATGAAATAGGGGGAAACGTGAGAAGGTGGTGGTAAGCTTGGCTAATTATGGGGTAAATGAGGGTGGATAATTGAAACAATTGATTTTGGGAGTTATAATTAGATAAATTATTTTAATTTAAAAATTAAATTAACTTTTTTTTTTACAAGAAGAAACTTATTGCATTTCATTTAAAATAATAGTAGATACAAGATGAAATTTTAATATGAATATGGAAACTAGCATAGCCACCCTAGCAAAGCTATGAGCGACTTCGTTGGCTTGTCTCCGAATAAACCTAACATCATAAGTTACTAAATCAGAAGCTAACAGACGTCTACAGTCATTGATCACTGCGCTAAAATTAGAGATGTCACATTTACAGCCATAAATACTATCCACCACAGTTTTGGAATCAAGCTCAAAGTCCACAATACCTAGCTGTAAATCACGAACCCAATACAAAGCTGATAATAAACCTAAAGTCTCACCCAAATCCACATCAAGGAGTGGAGTCAGTCATTCAGTTTTGGCTAAAACATAACGACCTTCATCATCTCGAATACACACACCAATACTAACCCGATCCAAAGCTTGAGAGAAGGATGCATCAACATTACATTTGAACCTGCTGGGAACTGGTTTAATCCACTTGAAATCATTCGGTGAAATGGGATGCTGAGGGACAAGGTGACGAATAATCTGAGCATTCCTCCAACTAATAAGAAGAAAACTTGCACAAGCACAAATATCTTGAGCTGTTTCAGTAATATCGTTCCAAACTTTGTTATTACGATGCTTCCAAATACTCCAGAGAGTCACACTGAATACTTGTTTTTGCTGCTGGTCCAAGTGTTGTAGGATAGTAAAAACATTTGTTTGAAAACTTGCATTTAAATCGAAAACGGCAATCAAATGACTCCCTAAACCAATACGCTACCAACAGAGCATGTTTTTATTACACATAAAGAACAAATGAATATTATCTTCACCAAAATCATCACACAGTGCATACATATCAGTACACTAAACTCCAAATTAACTTAACTAATTAAAAATTAAATTGTATAAATTAATTAATTTACTAAAAAATCAAATTCATTAATTGAATTTGAAGAGAGGTTTCGGAGAGACCTTATTATACTTTCAACAATAATTAACATTTCTTTTCTCTTTATTTCTTTCATCATTTTACTATTCCAAACAATACATTAAATATATCCAATTTCTCTTTCTTCACAATCCTTTATAAAAAAAAATCAATATACCGACTAATTCCATAGATCTAAGCTCACCATCCACTTATAAATACTCCATTTAAAATCAAATAAAATAACCCACCAAAATTAACATAGAAAATAGAACTTGAAACTAAAGCACATCTAAGATCTGAAGCAGCTGCATTCTTTCTAATCTAACCGAACCATTCAAAGATAAGATTGTTATTATTATTTTATTAAATTAAATATTGATATTGTTGATGATATAAAAAGAAAAAACATTGTAAAATTGACACGTAGAAGAGAAAGAGATGTAGTGACGAGGATTGATAGTAAAGTAACAACAAAAAAAACACGATCGAGTCACTTACAGACAGAGATAGTGAAGAACAATGGAAGGAAGGATGAAATTAAACGATTGTGGATACGAGGTTACAACTTCATCTCAACTCTGCATCTCAGTCATCAACTCTTATTACCAACAGGTTTCACAACATATGATTCCTTATCATATCAATGTTTGTTGTGTTTGTTTTCTTCATTCATATAATAATAATAATAACTCTTTCGATGTTTTTAATGAAGGTTCTTAGTTATGGTAGAGAGAGATGTGTGATTATGGAAGCAGTGGTTCATGATAACTGCTGTGTGTTAGCTAACACCTTAGCAGCTCATTTTATTAACTCTTCTAATTCTTCCAGAGCTAACTCTTTACTTAATGCTGCTAAGTCTCACCTTGTAAGTTTAACCTTTCATTTATTTTCTACAAATTGCTCTGTTTGGTGCAAAATTCATTCAATTATTAAATAAGCACAAATATATGAAATGACATTAAATAATTGGATAATCGATATATACTCAACGAAACCTCAAGGGTACCTCACAATTAAATAAAGCTAAGAAAGGTTTAGGCTCTCGTAGCAGATTGTTGATAAGCTAGCGTATTATATTTGCAGTGTTTGGTAAACTTGTGATCGAGTTTTGAGGGTTTGGCACAAGATTTGTTTCTGCTGTTGTGCGGGGGTTTGGCTTTGGCTTTTGGAGTTGCCGTGTTTAGTTTTTATTCGTTTCGGTGTTATCTCTCTGTGGGGAGTGTCTTTGGTTGGTTTGTTATTTGATGTAGGGGGTGTATGGGTGTTCTTTTAGGTCTTCCGTCTATATACGGCGCTCTTTGCTATGTTGTTTTTGTGTTGCCCGTCTCTGCTCATCTTGAACAGGGATTTGATTTTTGATAAGTTTTTCCGTTCAAAAAAAAAAAAGTGAAAAAAATGATGTTGTACCGGTATAAACTTAAAAGCTACTTGAAGTAGTTTACCAAACGACATTATTTTTATGATATGAGTTTATACGTTATAAGTTATTTGATGTAAGATTGTGATTAGTACTTGCCAAAGAAACTGTTAATTGTATTTTTATCTCTATTTTATTCGAGATTTTAACCCTTTTTAGTTTCCACAAATTTAGCCATTTTTCAAAGTTTAGCCAACACACTTATAGACAGTAAACAATCTTGGTCATTGATTTAAAATCGAACGGCTCAAATTGCACATTATCGACATTAATTTTAAAAAATATATGTCGTTGATTTAGATTTGATCATGGAGATTGATAATTTCAGTTGGTCTTCAAAATTGAGGATTTTTGTACTTTTGGTCCTGACTTTACCAAAATCAACTATTTCGGGAGACTAAAACGGCAAAAACAAAATTGTAGGGACCAAATTTGTAATTAATAGAGTAGGGTGACCAAATTTCCAAAAGGTAATAAGTGTAGGGACCAAATTTGAGGGACTAAAATAATGAATTTGAGAAAATACAGAAGAAAAACTACAATTAATGAAATACATACATGATTAGGATTATGATGTTACAGGAACATGCAACCTTGTACGAGAAACTAGTTTTCGATGCCATCAGTTATTTGATGTCCGAAGATAGAGATGATGATGTGGCTGTCGAGTTGCATTCTAAGGTGAGTAGTGACTGAGCTGAGCTCTTAAATAGTAAACAGTGAGTAAATATGCTCATTTTAATCCTCGGCATGTTTACTACTTACTACAGTTTTAGGACACTTGAATGTTTGAGGATCAAAATGAGTATTCACACAATATATTATGCTTAGGCATAAAAAATTCTTTTAAAACTCTTATAAACTTTTTTATGCATGTTAGAGAGAAATCGATGAACAAAAAGGTTCATATGAATTTCAAGTTTTCTTGCATCTTTCATATGTGTGGAAACTGCATTTGACAAGACATTTTAATCAAGTTTATATAATTTTTTATACTTTATTATTCAAAAAGTTTTATCTAAAGTAGCGAGATTACTGCAGATTGCTACCGAGCTTTTTTTATTTCTAACTTTAGTTGTCTGCTTTATGCTTTGAGATTCATCTATATTTCTACTCAAATTATCTTGACTAACCGGACTTGTTTTTGATTGAAGCTTCTAAAGGAGTTCCCAAGAGATTTGGTTTCTCTAAAGAGAGCACAAATCTTGTGTTTCTGCATGGGTCGGCCCGATCTTTCTTTATCCCTTGTTAATCAGGTTCCTTTTCAATTACAGAATATTCCATTTCTTCTATTGTTTGTGCAAATAAATTTTTCCTATTTAATGGTACAGTTTTATAAGTAAAAATTCTCTGTATCTTGTGGATGGTTTAAAATTGCCAAAATGTTATGATGGAATAAAACAAATTTACTTATATTATTTGTGCTTCCTTTGGTTGTGTTGCCTCGAGAAGTTGAGCTGAGATTGGGAATTTGTGAGTCTTTTGCTGCCTAAAGTTGTTTTCACCTCAGCAATGGGCATATGTAATGAACCTAATTTCTTAACCTAAAATTCTTTAATGATTCAACATTTAATATATCATGTTAGTGTTTATTTTTATTGAACATGTTTTAATATCATTCAAACTTCAAAGTTGTGCCAACACCAAAATCGAACATTGTATTATGCTTAATCACAATTGTTCTTAACATGTCCTAATCTCTCATTCTTGTCATCAAAACAAAGTATAACTTCATATAATTTGTGGATTGACTTATTTTTTCGTTGTGGTTCATATGAATCATAACTATAATTATTGATAAATGTCTGAGTACCTTATGCTTCTAAGTTTCACAGGTTCTACCTCAAAATGAAGGAGAAAATTACATATATGGCATGCTTGCTTTTCCTTTGTTGGAGCTTGGACAAATGAAAGAAGCTGAGGAAGCTGCCAGAAGAGGATTTAAAATCAACAAGAAAGATGGCTGGTCACAGCATGCTGTAGGTCAATCTATTCGTCAAAATTTGGAAATGTTCACTCTGCCTTTATGACACTGTTGTGAAATGTATTGCAACAAAAACTTTCTATAAATTATGACTTCAGTAAGTAATGTAATAGATTGAATGTTGTTCTACAGACATGTCATGTTCTTCAGTATGAGTGCCGTTTTAGAGAAGCCGTCAAGTTCATGGAAGAATGTTCGCCGTCATGGAACTCTTTTTTATCGTTTATGTAAGCCTTTTATATTCATTTGACTATGGATATGTCTCATTTTGTATTTAACCAGCTAGAGTTCCCAATTTTTTCAGGTTGACTCATAATTGGTGGCATGTAGCACTTTGTTACTTAGAAGGAAATGCTCCAATGCAAAGTGTGCTTGAGGTATATGACAATTATATATGGAAGGAGTTAGACAAAACCGATGCTACGATTCCCGAGGTATGCGATTTTATGAACATTGTTACGACTAATGATTTTTCATTTTCTTCCCTTTGTCATGAATTCTTACCTCATTTGAACTTAGGTATACTTAAATGCTGTGGCTCTGCTTCTGCGGTTGTGCGTGCGTGATGAATTGGAGTTTTTTGGTGATCGGCTCAAGATGCTAGCAGATCGCCTTGCTGATCAAGTAAGTTATGATTCACAGTAAATGATATAATATAAACAAAGGAAATGTTCAATGGAAGGATGCTTTATTGTACAACTTGAATTGTTAATTTAAATTCTCAACCCTCATGCACTTTGGTTATAGTCAATACGTAAATGTGTTCTGTTCCAATGAATTGAAAATCAGACCGACAATTAAACTTGTGATACTTCCAGAATTTGGACAGAAAAACAGTGAATAACAGAAATTTGGGATACAAAGTACAAAGAAGATAAGTTATCAAACTATTTGAGTTGATAAGTTAATAATTTTCAAGAGGAAATGCACATTAAATATAAACCATATAGGTTCCAATAAAATATACTTCTTCTTAGAATTTGAGTTGGGTCTTACACTCTTACTCAACCCTTACAAAACAAACTTGTAAGGTGAGGAATGTATTGCACTCATAAACACATTTTCAAGTCATATTAGATACACTCTTAAAAGTCAACACACCCTCCCAACGCCCAAGATTGGACATCTGGTGTGTGACCCAGGTGATTCGTTTGCGGCTGGTCCAACGGATCGTGAAGAGGCACTAATACCCTCTTAGAACCAATTTAAAACAGGTACTAGATTTGGGACACAAGCTTTCAAAACTGGCTTTGTGAGGGAGGGGATACCTACTTTTAAATTTAGGTACCTACTTTTAAAATAGTCCACAAAGTACAAATCTAGGTCCCGTATAAATTGGGACCTAGTGGAAATTTATAGTCCACGATGAATAAATTGGGCCTAACTTAACCCTTTTAAAACCGGCTTGTGAGGGGAGGGGATACCTACTTTTAAACACATTTTCTGACCATTTCTATGTGGAACTCTCAACACTTTTTATTTTTCTATATGATGACTTTGATGTAGCTTATACTTCAAGTATTATGTGGCAAAAACTTGAACGCTTTTTGCAGTTTTAGGACTTGAACTCTTTCTACAGTTTTAGGATATTCATGCTAAATATTTCTTTTACATATCTTGGATGTATCCTATCTTTAGGCAAACTGGTATTTAGAGTGGCACCTTGATATATTGACAGTGTGGGCCTTGGCAAAGACTGGACAAATTACTAAAGCAGAGGAACTTCTTAAAGGCTTAAAAGAAAGGTGAAACTGTTATTTTACAGAAAGTGTTTTAGAAACAGTTTGGTATATAATTTATTATAACATGTTATCTTACTGCAGGATTTGGAGGATGACTAAAAAGAAACAACAAATAATGCAGAAAGGAATGATGGTATGATTCAGTTGCTACTTCTGTGATTATATGAAAATCGATTACCGTAGTATGCCTAATCAATTAGTTAGTAGTTATATATCTTTGTTCGCTACAACCTTATCTTTGTTCGGGATTTGTTTTAATTGACTTATTTGAGCTTATTTACTGCCATAAGTACTTGTGAAACTATTTGTAAGAGTTTATGGAAATAGCTTATGACATGTCCGTAAGCTGTTTTGGAGCTTATTTCCATAAGTTCTCTAGAATAGTTATGAAAACAGTTTATAGCTTATATGAAACCAATTTTACTATTTTATCTTTGTTATAGAAATAAGTTGTGTGAAGTTATTAAACAGGACCTAGATGTGAGAATCAATTAGCACATACCTTAACTAAAATGCTACAGAATTTTACCAATTAGCAATGCTCATTCAAGTGGACTAAAAATTTCTTGGTTAAAATTCTTATCTCCATTTCTTCATTTGAGCCTAGCTTGCAGAAGCACTTTATGCATATGGAAGAGGTAACAACAAACACGGACTGGAATTACTTGGTCCAGATTTTGATGCCAATGATTACAAGGTTACATTAATTATACTTCTTTTGTATTTTCTGCAGCCCCAAATTCACGCATTGACGCAGTCAGCATGTCGAGATTGTACAGTGCAGAAAGCTAGTAGATTTTGATTTTTTTTCAAAAAAAACTTCAAACACTGAGTTTGAAATTTGAACCGTCCAATCTTGATTCAATAAATTCCGATGTGTTGACTGGATGAATGCGTGAGATTGGTGGCCGCAGGCAATCCAAGTCCAGTATTTTATCTTCACTTGTTTCTTTCTTTTTTGGAATTAATAATGTCAATCATGCTTCTGTGAAGATAATTGGAGCATCTGATGAACAAGTTGATGTATTCAATGAAGTTTGGTACATCATGTTGTTGAACAGCGGAGACGCAATAAAGGGTAAAATCTCAAACTTTTCATCTAATTTTTCAAATCCATCATTAGTCATATTCAATTATGTTGTCTTCTATCCCAGCAATTGAAGTAATTGAGAAGCAAATCAAGAAGAGAGACGGCACTGCTTTCTTATGGCGTTTGCTGGTAAGTCTTGCATTATTATTGAATCATTTGATTATGGTTTTAGAGACTTGTATTTTGCTGTAAGATATGATAGATCTCCTTTGATTTTGGTTTTAGAGAATTGTGTTGTATGATATGGTATATTTCCTTTGATTATTAATAATTTCCTTGCTGTTGAGGATCATTGCGACGCCGTCTGTCATTTTTAAGAACCAAAATGAGTGTTCATTTTTTTTGTAATTTCGTCTCGTATTAAAGAGTATTGTTATCACTTCATTATCTTTTACTTTCAGGAGAGAGGATACAAACTAGCAAATAGACCAGAAGCTGCAATTGCAAACGAAAAAGCTAAGGTTTTCGAGAGTGCTTATTTTAATTAAGAGAATAATCACAGAATCAAATCATAACCGGTTCAATGTGAATGCATAAAGCTACCAAAACAAAAGGGAGTCCTTAGCATGTTGCAATATATTATTATACAATGAATGTAACTCATAGTATAAAAAATAAATGAAACTCAAAGTCATGACAATGACAATGAGGCCATGCTTGTTGAGCAGTGGTTGGTTAGGAGGCGCCTCCCCCCCTCCCTTTTTCATGAATGAAAATTATCCTTTCATACAATTGAACATTTTTAGAACTTGTGTTTACATACTGATACTGTAGCAGGTTCAACTTTGGACGTTAGACAAGTATTCACAAAATCACACTAAAGTTTGTGGAATAATGATGATGTCCTTCAAAAGTAAGAATTGTCTTTTTGTTGATACTGCTAAGATGATGACCTAATTGAGATCACGTTGAGAAAAAAAAATGAATGAGTTGAGTTTTGAATCACGCATATTTATTTTTCTCTGTTTTAATCGGGAATAAGCATCGGATAATCATAAGATTTCGGCTTTGCCCATATTGAACTAGGAATTTTTCGACCTCCTTTGTTGTGCTCAACTCAATTCCAAATACTCGGTGGTACTTCCTTGTGCTCGACTAGGCCGAAAACCACCTGGTCCGAATAGGATTTGAGCACACTATTTAGGTCTATGAATTCAATTAAGAAACCCTAAATGAATAGCCTTAATCTGATGGGTGAGAATCCTATCAGGCTAAGTCCAAAGCTTAGAATGAGTCATTCATTCATTCAACTTAGACATTAAATACCCAAGCTCGAGCACGGTATACAACAGCCAAAGGTAATAAAAGTTTCATCCCTGAAACATGCCTTGATTAGTAGGTTGTTTGGTTCTGCTTCCAATTGCTCAATGTTGCATTTCAATGTCAGTTTCACCGCAATTTTAAGCTACAAATTCCTTCATTGAAGCCAAAACAGACACTCGCTAAGTCATCACTTGAACTATGAAGACAAGAGAGAACAATAAGCTTTTAGTTTAGGGAATCAATGTCTTGTCTTATGAATTTCGTACAACAATTGTTTGATGATGGCCACTTTAACAACTATATATTAACAATTGTCTTCCTTGTGCTCGAGTATGCCCCAAACCACCTGGTCCGAATAGAATTCGAGCACACTATTTAAGTCTATGAATTCAACTAAGAAACCCTACCTGAATAGCCTTAATATAATGGGCGATAATCCTATAGGGCTAGATGGAAGTCCAAAGCTAAAAATAAGTCATCCATTCAACTTTGACTTAAAATACCCAAGCTCGAGCACAATATACGGCAGTCAAAGGTCATAAAAGTTTCATCCCCGTAACAGGCCCCGATTAATAGGTTGTTTGGTTATGCGTCCAATTGCTCAATGTCGCATTTCAATGTCAGCAAGGAAGTTTACTTACAAGTTGATGGGTTCGAGATGAATCAAGGAAACTATAAGTTCCTTTTGTTATTTGAAAACAAGAGAGAACAATAAGCTTTTAATTTAGGAATGCTACGCTTGTTGCCTTCTAAATTTCGTACAACAATCGTTTGATGATGGACCACTTTGACGATTATATATTAAAAAAAATGTGTGTTATTTGAACAATCATTTTCATGACAACTTTTAGGACAACCATAGAAAACAATAGAGAGAGAAAATAAAAATATAATGTAAGTATGAAAAAAAAAATTGTAACAAAAGTTGTACATATATCATTTCTCAACAAAAAAATCCTTGCCGCTCTCCATGTGAAGCTTCTTTTGTAGCTTTGTGCATTTTCGAATTGACTTATTTTATTCGGTATTAATGTTAAAATAATGTGGAAGAAACAAACCTCACATCTAGAACGAAAGTGGGTCATCATGGGTTATGAGCTAGCAAATTTCAAAACGCAAATCACGGAAAAGATGTGGGTGTAGAAGTCTTCGTTCTTTGTTTTTGTTGGTTGATGTCGTTATTAGAAGACTTACTTGCCATCCTTAGAAGTTAGAACCCAAAAAATGAACATGAAAGACCTACCAGCCAACTCGGCCAAACAACATTGACCTTATTTTACCTCTGCTGGCCCTTCAACTAGGATTATAAATTTCCAAATGTGAAAGACTAGGACCCACCATCCCTTATCATGTTTTCATAACATGCTAACAATAATTAACTTTTTTTTTAACAAGAGACTAACAATAATTAACTTACATTTAACAAAAGATTGTTTATAAAAAAAATAAAAAAATTTGCAATACAACACTCTCGATCACATTTATATACAAAAAAATATTTTTAAATTCATTGAATAATTAATGTATTTTCTCACATTTATATAACAAATACATTACTTATTCAATAAACTTAAAAAATTGTTTTTTATTTATAAATGTGACCAGAGGTAGTATATAAGCCGAGTGAATTTTTTTTCTAACATAATTGATGTATACATTTTGTATATAAATAAAACATTACTATCAGTTAAGCATGGTTGCATCTAGTCCTACATTTTTCTTTCGTGAAGAAAAATTTAATAATATAGTTAAAAAATAATTATAAATATATTTAATAATTCAAAATGAAATGTATATACAAAGAAAGGAAGAATAGTTCAAATTCAAAATGGAATGTATTTCAATAAGAGTACTGTACATTTACACGTAGATAGATATCTCGATATTTGGAATTGGAGTAGCAAAGTACTACTCCGTCCCAAAATATAAGCAAAAATGAGTCAACATAAGTTGATGTATTTGGTACAAATTTTGAACCAAATACATTAACTTTTGTTGACCAATTTTTGCTTATATTTTGAGACGGAGGGAGTAACTAAGAACCAGAATGGTCCCTTCCCTATGGTCCACATATATTCTCAGCTGAGTCAATTTGGGTAGGCTTCTATAC
This sequence comes from Medicago ruthenica, assembly GCA_018208015.1. Taxonomy (NCBI): domain Eukaryota; kingdom Viridiplantae; phylum Streptophyta; class Magnoliopsida; order Fabales; family Fabaceae; genus Medicago; species Medicago ruthenica. The sequence continues at coordinate 66,620,622 of CM031375.1, read as the reverse complement.
TAAATTTAAATACCGGTACTGTGTCATTGACATATTTTACCCTTGACGTTACGTAACAAATAACATTGATACCCACGTGCACACAACTCCAACGTTGCAAAGTACAACTAACACATCATCAATAAAATTACACAAATCATAGTACACTTTAGTTTTGGTTCCATTGTGGGGTCCACCTTACCCATAGACAAAACTTAATCTCACGGAGTCAAACTCCACAACTCATCACTCCATTGCCTCCCTTGGCCATATCTCGTATGTTTAGTATCACAGTAAATATGTCAAAATTAAAGTAACGCACCGTGATATTAAACATAGGTTATGTCGTAAATATGGACTGCGTAAGTTACCACTTGTCTATGGAAAATTAAGTTGTCGATTGAGTAATGTCACCACTTAGCCGTGCCCGAACACGCTTCAACTCCCCAACAACCTCCTTTGAATCGGGTCGATCATCTTTATCCGATGCAACACATCGGAAAGCCAACTCCGCCACAGCACCCACCGCATCAAGAGCTTCATCGTCGTTACCCAAATCAAGAACCGGGTCAAGTACCTCTTTCAACTGACCCGTATGAATCCTCGAAACAACCATATCAGCCAGCGTCATCTCACGTTTATCCCTACAGTAATCCACCGCCTTAAGACCGGAAATCAATTCAAGCAAAACCACACCAAAACTATACACATCACTCTTTTCAGTTAACCGAAAAGAACGATGATAATCCGGGTCTAAATAACCCGGAGTACCTTGTGGGCCAGTCCATACAAAACCACTCGACGATGTCGTTTGATTCGATTCTTGCAAAACCAACAACCTAGATAACCCAAAATCACCAACCTTAATCCTCATATCTTTCTCAACAAAAATATTTGACGACGTTATATCTCTATGAACTATCGGTGGCTTAACTGAAAAATGAAGATACTCCATCGCTAACGCCGTTTGTATCGCAATTTCAAGCCTCGTTTGCCACGTCATCATGTAACCCTTCCGTTTACTCTTTGAACCGTGAAGATGCTCCGCTAGGGTTCCGTTAGGGATGTAATCGTAAACGAGAATCAAACCTCTTGGATCGCTACAGTAACCGTGAAGTTTAACGAGGTTTGGATGATCAATGGAAGAGAGGATCAGAATCTCGTTGCAGAATGATTTTGATGAAAACGCCGCCGTGTGATTATGCCGGTGAAGATGTTTCACGGCGGCGAGTTTTCCATCACGGAGGTTGCCTAAATAAACCGAACCGAATCCACCGTCACCGATTTTCCTCTTCGGATCGAAGTTGTTTGTAGATATATTCAGTTCATCGTAGGTGAAAACCGGTGGAAGAAGATTCGTGTTGCGGTGGTTGTGAAGAAACACCGCAGTTGGATCTTCTTCCACCGTCGTGTTTAACTTTCTTGAACGGAGAATTGAGATAACAACTGAGAGGAAAAGAATCAACGAAGTGAAAGCGATGACGATAGCGAAAACAGCAATTTTGTTGGGTTTCATTTTGTGGATCCATGGTGGTGAAAGAGTTGATTTGGAATGGAAATGATAACATACAAAGTGTTTTTTTGTGTCTGATGAATTGAAACCACAGAAACCGTTGTTGTTGTTGTTGTTGTTGATGCATTCTTTGCAGTTTGTGAAGTATGTGTCTTGTGTTAATGCTTCATCCCATTCAAGTTCAATACCTAGGGTTAGTATTTCGTTTAGGTAAACAAGAACATCACTTTGGCAACTAGGTTCATTGTCAGAAACTGAATGATGCATGGATCTACAGCTTTTGAAGATTTCTGATGGGTTTTTGATGAGTTTGCATTGCCAAGGGCAGTGGCTGCAGTTTGGAAGAGATGGTGGGGAACATGGTTGGAGGAAAGAGAGACGTGAGCATGTTTGGTCTGAGAGTGTGAAGGGTGTGTTAGAAAAGTTTATGGGTTTGTTTGGGATTGAGGGTGTTGTTGGGCATTTGGTGTTGTTGTTGTTGTTGTTTTGTGGTGACGGTGAGAGAAGGATTGAAGTGGAGTTTGGTTTGTAAGAGAGGATTGAGAAAGTGAAGTTGTTGATGGTGATGAAAGAGTGAGGTGTTGAGCATGTTAGTTGAAAGGAAGGGTGGCCACAACCTGGGGTGGTGGAGAATGGAAAAGGTGGGGTGGATTGAAATGGAGGACAAGAAGGTTGTGTTTTTGTTGTGTTTTTGTTATTAGTAGGACATGTGTGTGTTGATGTGGGGAAGAGTAGAAGGATGAGGAAGGTGAGAAGAATGGTTAAGGGTTGAGACATGGGTGTGGATGAAGAGTGAAAGTGTGGTTTGTGGAGTCATAAATGGGTGAGATGGGATCTGAAGGAAGGTGAGTGGGATGGTCTGAGGAGAGCTGCCGGTAGAGGGATAGACTAGTGAGTAGGGAAGTTCTTGGATTTGGAGAAAGAAAGAGTAAAAAGTGAAAGGGGAGAAAAAAGAGGGTCACGTGCAGGGGGACACACAAAAGACAAACACTCAACTCTAAATTGTGCAGAGGTTTTCCAAATGCAAATTTATTACAACAGTGAAAAGCCAAAATTACTACTACGACTCCCTCCGTTCCTTGTCGTTTTTGGAATATTGATAAACGCTATTTTTGTACATTTTCTTTCTATTATTATATCTTATTTTTAATCCATTGATAAAATTTTATTTTTTTTAAATATTTTTTTAATAAATTTAATAGGTTATCTTTCTCTCGTAACAAACAATTGTTAGTTACTATCTTTTTTCTAACAAATTCTTTTTTTTTTGCACATTCTCTCTCATACCAAACAATTGTCAATTTTTAAAATATTGTACACATTCTTTCTTCCTTTTGAACGTTCATGAAGTCTTTTTTTTCTCTCAGATCTATTCTTTTATTTTTCACTTAAAATTTTTAACAATTACTATTCATCTTATTTATAGAATTTTAACTATTCATAAAACCATTATTATAAGTAACAAAATTTTGTTTAAATTTGAAGATAACAAGAAACAAATTCTGTTTAAAAAAAAAACAGACTTTAGTTTTTCAAATATATAGTAACATTAATTAGTTTTATTGAAAAAGATAACAGTAATTTACAAATGGTATAATTGACAAATTATACTCTTAAAATACCAAAATGAGAGTTAAATAGGAACACTAAATTTGTACTTAAACGACACTTAAAAAAGAACGAAAGGAGTACTTCTCTTTATTTCGTAATGATTGTAAAATTTGTAGAAAAAATTGTCTAAAAAAGATTGTCATTTTTTATTTTTAACGTGAATTTAATTGTTCATTTTTAATTTTACACACTAATATTATGTGCACCATTTTTAAAATTATTATTACTCTTTAATTTAATTTGCATGATAATGAAAATACATTAGTTTATATGAATAATTTATTGAAATCGTTATTTATTTTTATTCATTTATCATATTTTTTTAATTTCGTGGGACAAAAGAATAAAACTTACCCCCTTGATCAAAAAATGGTCAATGGGTTGTATAATTGATTTCGAGACGTGTATATTTGGTTTCACTTTTTGAATAAAGCTAAATAAGTATGGTGTATAATTGATTTTGACATGTTTAGATGTTGTGGATTAAACATTATTTTGTCTATATAGTGTGTGTTTGATTTTGTAGTGATAAAAATAATTTTAAATAATTGATTTTATTTTTTAATAAAATTATGTTTGGAATAAAAAAAATCCTAGAAATCCAAAAATCCATTGATTTGTGATTTCCGAATTATGACCTTTCTATTAAGTGTCATGATCTCCAAATCCAAAGAAATTTTGAACTACACCATGAATTTGAAAACTTCCACCTACAAATTAAATTCCAGGGTAAAATTTGAATCAATGAAAATAATTATGAATGCATATTGACAATATTTCTTGTACGACTCCTTTCATATACTTAATGAACTCATCATCACATTAAAGTTAGAATAAATTTTCCTGAAAAATATCTCAACACATTAAAAATAATTAATTATACACATCTAGAATTTGTTTTAGCACCTCCAAAAGTATAATCAAACATACAAATGATTGATTTTAACTAAAGTTAGAAGATGTCGCTTTTCACTCCAAATGTGATTTTGACGCTTAAATTTATTGTTTGACTCAATTTTATGCATGTGTATTTAAAGATAAACGATTTTACATACATTAAACTTATTTTTAACGAAAATAAATTTTATAAAATCAGTTCATCCAAAATTAATTTTTGCCGCGTAGAACAAAGCACACATCAAATGAATCAAAAAATTCAAACTAAACCAACGCAAAAGAATAGTCAAGAACCAAACATTTAATATGTTATAAATACATTTAAATATCAACTTGAGACAATAAGTTTATGAGTTCGCAATTTAGACATAATTCATCTCTCTCATTTCATTATTTTTCATCTATTAGCTAGACTAACATAAAAACCATATCCTTTGTCGCAGGCTCATAATGTAAGAACCAAGTTGTTTAGATATGATATCTATCTTTGAAGTTTAGATGATAATAAAAAAAGGAACAATTTGTCCGCTAACAAGTTATTTAAGTGTGCAGGTTAAACTAACAAGTCAATATCCCATTCTGTGCATCTCGACAGTGTTTCTTTGCATTTCAACCAACAAGCTTTATGTTTCAACATTTGATGGTTTTTCTTCTTCTATGTTTGTTATGTGTTCCCTCCTTTGTTAAGACTTTTTAGGACCTAGAACTTGGGTGTCACGGTGGTGAAATAGTTTTCGCTGCTGTAAGGGACACTCATCCATCGTTGTGTGGTGGTTGATTTCAGTAATTATTGTTTTCCTCTATACATAATTGTCCTTAAGCTTTTTCTGGTGTAGTGGTCCTTTTCCACTTCATAGGTGAAATGCCCCAGAAGAGTATCAAGAAACAAACTATTGCCCCTGTTGTCGAAGCAAGTTGCTTCTTTATTTGTCGTTGGCACCTTGTGTACTCCTACCATTAATTCGTGGGATGCCTCTCAAGATCCCTTTTTTTATTGCCATCAATCACTCTAGAACTACATACTAGGAAGTTTCCATCCCTTCCTCGAATCAAATGACTTGCACTACTTACGATGGGGGATGTTTGCCTATGTAGGACATTGTTTATGGAGCCATGGCTTTCAACTTGCCTTTCTCTTCTCTTTAGAAGAAGATCTTTGAATGGTTGAAGCTCGTGCCTTCTCAGTTATATCCAAGATTGATGGACTTCATAAAGGCCTTCAAAATCCTTTGCATTTATTTAGAGATGGTCCCTACCATTCCTTTGTTCTTTTGATAATTCAACCTTCAACGCGGTTTGGATGAGAATGGCAAGGCTTGAGAGGTTTCTTTGAAGCAAAGCAATAAGTTTTTTTAGATGTTCGTAGATTCTGTTTGTGGGTTCAAAGATAAATATTTCATGCTTTGGTGAAAAAAAATGAGGATGACTCTTGACAATTTAATGGAGACCCAACCGACGAGAGATTCTCAATTTAAGGTGGTAAAAAATAATGTTAGGGATCCTGTTATCGAGAAGGATCCTCAATTTCCTCTTTATTGGGTTAGGGTTCAATATGAGTCTAGGACCAATTTCTTCTTGTACGCATATGATCTCCTAAGTCAATAGGAACGAGATGAATATGGTCACCTTTTCACATATGTAGCGAGCTTTATTCTTATATTCTGATCGACAAGGAAAAGACCCCTCTTTTGATGTTGAAGGCAAACCTAAAACCAAAATGCGTTATATGGACAGTTACAATATGGTTAAGTGTGACAATGGTAAGGATGCGAGGATCCTGCTGGGTATGCTTGTATATTTTCTTTTTCTTGCAACTTTGTTGTTTTTAAACTATTTTTTGACTTTTGATTTCTTTGTGTTCTCAAATAACATGCCTAACTTCCCGAAAAAATTAGTGATTCTTGCTCAACAAAACAAGAAGCTAACATTCCTTGACAGACTTCATTCTTTGGGAACGTTGTTGAGATTCCGTCATCTTTGAAGGACATACAAAAAGTTGTGCGTTTGATCACTTACAAGGTTGCAAATGAACTCCCAATAACTGAAAATGTTGATGTTATTGTTGCCAAGAAGAGCAAGGTGGATACTGCTTCAAGGAGTGCAGGGCAGAAAGATGATGATGTCTTGTGTGATGAACACTCATTATTTCTCCCCGTCATGTGGTCGAATAAAGGTTTGTTCAACACTGATTTGGTCTTGGAAGTTAGGAATGCAGACACTTCCATCATCACGAATCTTGGTCTTCTTGGTTGTAAAAAGATTGTCGCTTAAGGTCAACATGGTTGCGGTTAGGAGGTTGATTGTTGCTCAAATTTTGAATGATAAAAAATGTTTGTATTTAGATAGATCATAAAATATTCATAAGTATAAAGAAACCATGAAGATAGGTTGAAAGGGAAGCCTTCATTAAGACTTTGACTAAATAGAATGATGCCTTGGATGAGAAGGTCAAAACCCTAGAGTTTGTGAAAAACAAGCTTGTGAAGACCTTAGAGCCGATGAGGAACAAGCTTGCGGAAGCTTTTAAAGCTACTAGGGATATGCTCAAATGGTTGAAGTCCTTGAGAAAGAAAAATAGAAACTTACAACGACATTGAAATTAGCCATAAAGTATGTTGATATTAGGTATCCTTCTAATAATGAGGAGTATGCTAACTTGAACAGATTGCAATTGATTTTTAAGATGGTTGAATTCGAGAAAGACAGTTTAGAGTTTGTCCTTTATGTGTTCGACAACATCATCGATCATATAAAATATATGAATCTTAATGTTGAATTGAATATTGATGGGTTATCCTCATGCTCCCCAAGCATGGCCATGCGCCTTGAGCATGGGTGGGCGCCCCGAGGGTGCATTTTCTGCACTCTCATGCTCCCCGAGCACGTCTGAAATTGATTTTTGAGCCCAACTTCAGGTGGAAACTCTCCCTATAAATACCAAGCCTTTCATTCATAATTTTTCATTCAGAACGAAGCGGTTCAAGAGGAAAACACTATGAGCTTCCAAGGGAAGAGTTTCTCTCCTTACTCCGAGTCTCTAGGGTATGTTTTACTTCTTTTGTAATTTGTCTTTAGTTACCATGAGTAACTAAATCTTTTTAGGCTAGGGTTCTAAGATGAACCTCTATTTTGGTTGTTGGATAATTTATTTAATTTAAGTCTTTATTTAGTTATTTTCTTTATGTTATTTAATTTTACTGTTGTGCGTAAGATTTCTCTCCTCTGAAGCATAACCCTGATACATAGGCACTTAGGGAGGTGACATACCTAATATTGGTGTATACATGTCTTAATCAGGAAGTAACTGATTAGTAATTGAGGAAACATGAACCCCTGAGATAACGGTACTTAGGAATGTGACATACCTAATATTGGTGCATACCTACCCAAATTAGGAAGTAACTAATCTAATTAGGGAAACAAGTGACTTCACAACTTAAATCAGCCCAATAACTTCATTCTCCTCGCACCTTGGTAAGGTAGACGCTGATAGGGCTGCCCGTTATAGAACTACCGAGAGGGAGAGTGTGCTATGTACTTCTAAGATTCATAGATGAGGGAACCTTTAGGACCATTGGAAATTTAGGAACTCTAATTTAAGTCTATGTTTCAAATACCTCTGAGAGGAGTAATAACCCCACAATAATAATCCTTACGAAGGTGTACTGACCCTATAGGATTGACAACTCTATATCGTAGCACGTGTATAACCTTAATGTGATCAGTAGGTTGCAACTTGACAGCTGGAGGGGAATTATAAGCCAAACCTCTGTGAGAGTAAGACCCCACACGTACCTACCTGTGTGATCAGCAGGTGCAACTTGACAGCTGATAGGTAGTAAAACCCCACGAACTCATCACTTAGATAGATAACATTAATAACATGAATAAGACTTGATTGTTACTTAATTCCAACAATTAACTAGAGGAAATTCGAAGAATTCTAACCGCCGCTAACATTCTGCAATCAAACATGTAAACTTTGCTCCGTTGCAAACAGATTAAATTGCAAAACTCTAAACCCTTATCTTTATTTATTTTTATTGTTCTCAAATAAGTAACGCGGATTGTTTGGTTGAAATGACAATCTCTATTGATACGATACCCTACTTATCACTTTATTACTTGGAAAACGATTTGATACACTTGCCTAAATCCGACCAACTACAAGGATGTTGGTGACGAGGATGGCAATGTCGATGAAGTAGCATGATTCACTTTTGTAATCTTTATCTGTGTAATATTTTAATGGCCAAATACCTCTTTTGATCTTTTAAATTTGATAAAAATATCAGATTAGTCCTTTAAGTTTTTTAAGTTTCAAATATGTCTTAATTTAATGCACTTATTCGAAGTTTTTAAGTTTCAAATAGATCCTTTAGCGGATAACAGTGCATTAAATTAACAACTTAGATTGAAACCTAAAGGATAAAAAATATATCTATATATTTGGCCTATTTGAATTTTGTTAGTTTGTAGACGAGGCGGTAACGCCAGGACAATTTGCAGTCCTTGTGACTTGGTTTTCATATTTGATTTGATGGTTGTTGTCCTCGTATTACTTATCCTCTGCATGCGTGTTTTATATAACTTGTAGTTTTTCTTTGAATATCTATGCTTAATATTTCTTGTGTCATTGTCCGGAATGTTCTTCGAATCCCGATTACACGTCTAAAGTTGTTTTCTGAAACACTTTGATGGTGGAAGAAGCATTATTGGTTCTCTGCCTCGAAGCATGGACACTCCATCACGATTTGGGCGTTCTACTTAATATGCTGTCATAGAGGAATTGGATAACAGTTGAGTTTGCTATTGTTTTATTCGGTGTTGTCAATTGCACATTGCCGAAAACACCGGTTTCAAATTTCGCTAAGTTGTAGACCTGTAGTGCACTAGCACCGCTATAGCCACTGTTTAACGATACTTTGTACTAGTAGCATATTGTGAAACAATAACAATTTGTTCATATTCCGCTACATTATCGCACTATAGCGCTGCAATTTGATCACACTGGTTTTAATATAATGTTTTGTTGAGGACCAATTTGATGCGGTGTGGTATTTGATTTCAGCGTCCAACGCCAATACATGTGGTTACACTCAATCACTTCTATTTTCTTAAAATATAACGTATGTTTACGTGCCATTGTTAAGTTATGTGTTAGTACTTCATAGGTTAAGTTCTATTGTGTCAATGGGGTGAAAAAAGATGCTAATTGTATTGGGTTAACACTTATTTTGTCCCTTCAAGACTAAAATTTGTATTGTAATGATTTCATGAGGATCAATTTAAAGTGGACCGTATCTTTAGAGGACCAATGTGATACGTTTTTCAATACAGGGCCAATTTGAAATTGGGGTTGCTTGTAGTCATAATACCCCACATTCGCGGCTGTTAGCCGTCTATATCTGAGTATCCCAATTCTTTTACCTCAGTGAGTGTGTGGCATTTGATTGCTGAGGATCCATTTCCATTGCTTTTTTGTTTTGTTTTGTTTTGTATTCCACATGTTTGATTCTCGGGAGGTAATCATGTTCGAGGCACTATAAGACACTAAATGTTGGCACCTCTCCTACTTCGAAATCAAAACATGGTTCACCATGTTGTGGGGGATTAGCCCCTTCCACTAGACCCAACCCCGATTGATAATCCATTCCCAATTTCATGTTGTGTTGTGTATATATTTAAAGCATGAAAATAGACATTTTTAATAGTATTTGATTGGCTTAATCATGTTGTGAACTGCTTCATTTAGGACTTTACATGTTGTACTTTAACTTTGTTATTTTATTGGTTAGCAATCACATGTGAAGTGTATACTGCAAGTTTATATTTTTATGGTCACAATGTGCTTTTACATGTTTTCATTTTTATTAGTTGATGATGCTTTTTTCAGAGAGCTCTCTTTATCAATTGCTGGAGGACAGGTTGAAATCAGGGGAGAAACTATCAGAGGATATAAATGTACTGAAGTTGGATCCTCAAGGTGAAGGTATCAATGAACCTGACAAGTCTTTGGATCTTGAGCCATCTGTTCTAGTGAGCCTCGGAAACTACAGAATAAGAAGATCAAATCCTCTTCCGAAGATACAAATATGTAAATCTTGAAACTGATGAGATAGACGAGAAAATGCACCAGTTTCAACAACAGGCATGGCAAGCAGTCATGGTGAATTCAAGAGTTTAAGTTATGCTGACAGAAGACCACAACACCTGGATGATAAAACTGAGGCAGTGAGATCTATATCCCTATACAGTTAATGATCATTTGCTTTAAATATTTTTCATCCAAAAATTTCCTCTTGTTCCTTTGAATAAACTCAACTTTTGACCAAAATAGTCCATGCTTTTCTCAATATCAAGTGTTGTCTAACTGTGTTTAGTTGTAGATAATAGATTGGAGGGAAATTGATGTAAATGGCTTTGGAGATTTAGCTACTCATAATGTAAATTACAAATAACTTAATCAATAGAAGCATAGAAACATACATAGATTGACTATTAGTTGGATGAGATGGCCACCTCTTCAGTCTTGCTCTCTCAAAATCGTGCTTCAATTCTCCAAAATTCCGAACCCTTGTTTCTGAAAACAAATCCGCTTAAATAGGCAATCTGCGCCTAAAATCGTGACACGATTCTTCATTAAAAGGCCCCAGGGTTCTCAACATTTAGTTACATAATCATGTCACGATTATACAATCGTGACACGATTTCATGGACATAAACTTCCTTCAATCTGCTCAGAAAATCGTGACGCGATGCCCAAATCGTGTCACGATGCACTTAGTTCAGGTTCTTGATGTTTTCTTGCTTTTTGCACCCTCAAGCTGACTCAAATTGCTACAAATATGATGTTCACATATGACAAGACTTTAAAAATTACATAATGACAGGACGTCATCAAGCACAAATAATAATCGTCACCCAGGAGGCGCTCTCTAAGAAGAAGAAATTCGAAGCTAACAGGAACAGATGAACAACTTAAAGAAAACAATGCATCACTACAAATTCTGAGAGAGTACTGAGTTCCAAATACAATTAAAAATTACAACAAGTGAAATTACGGTTCGTCCACTAAGACGCCATCTACAATAACCTTAAAAGAGTCAAGGGCAGAAAGATCAACGCCAGTGTAATATCCCGCTTATAAGTATCAGTTAATCATGTTAGAACTAATTAAGAAGCATGGCAAACTTGTAAATAAGTGGAATGACATTATGGTAATTATTTGATAAGTGAGGAACATTTAAAAAAGAAGAGGTAAGATATTTTTCTTACCATTTACACTTCTTTCTCTTCACCCTCATCCAAAAACCAGCTCTCCCTCCCTCTCACTCTCTAGTACACGCCCTCACCCCTCCTTCCCTCACTCATCTAAACTTCATCCAAACTCTTGTGAGAAAGTTTATGCAAGCAAACTTGTGTTGGAAGCTAGAGTAAAAGAAAGAAAAGAAGAACAAGGAGAATTAAGAAAGAGTCAAGAGAAAGTAGTAGATTGAAGCCAAGGCTTTGGGAATCAGAGTTACCAAGCATCAATTGTGGTTAAGGTGAGCTCCACAGGGTTTTAGAACCCGCTTGAGTAAGTTTGAGAGTTTTAGAATTATGATCAAAGTTATGAGTTTTAGTGCCCTAATTCTATTTTGCTAGTAATTCTTGATCATACATGTTGTGACCTGTTAATATGCATTAGAATTTATCCCTTAAAGCTGTATGATGTTTGGGTATGTTGGATGAGCCTAAAATGGTGGAAAACATGTTTTAAACTTGCCCTATGCTGTCCAACTGCAGGTAAAATCGTGTCACGATTTTACCACCGTGTCACGATTTTACAGGCAGGAGCTAACACGATTTCTAGGTAGGAAATCGTGACACGATTTCCAAATCGTGTCATGATTTTACAGTGGACAGGAACATATTGTTTTTCGTCAAATCTTGCACCGTTCTGGCTATCCAATACTACTTCAGACACAAGGAACAACATGTGATGGTTAAGAGTCACTAATAAGCATTCTAAGACCTATCCTTAGAGGATGATTAGATTATTATAGAATGAGGATAGGCACAAGATTGAGAGAATGGATGCCTTAATCCACAAGTTATCATAGAAAGTATAAGAGCTAGTATTGGGATTATCCCTTACTACACAATTATCTTACACTCAATCAAGTAAGTGCAAGCCAAGAATGATATAGTACTCAAGTTGAGAACCTTCTATAGGTTAAGTATTCAAGAATTATAAAAATAATAAGATGTGGCCTTCGTCGTTCACGCCAGTGGGACACGAATGGTTCACACAAAGTAAAGACTAAGATTAATACTATTAAGTCGTGACTTTCATCGTTCACGCCAGTGGAACATGAAGGGTTCATGCATAAGTTTAAAGAATATTAATTCGCGTCTTCCGACGTTCACGCCAGTGGGACACGGGAGGTATACGCGTAAGTTAAGACTATTATTAAGTCGTGTCTTCTGTTGTTCACGCCAGTGGGACACAGGAGGTTCACGCTAGTGGGACGCGTTATTCCGTAAGGATGACCGCACGACGACAAGAGGATTCCGGTGTTAGCCTGATAAGATATGAATTTTCACCGGTTATCAGGGGAATGTGCTTCGGGGTTACTCCACCCGGGGGCATTCCGTAAAATGAACTCATATAATAATGCTTGTTCAACGCTAACAGCTAACATAATGTATCAGTTAATATTCTATTTCATTATCAGTCAGGAAATATTTATCAGACAGTTATCAGATATCAGGTAGCAGTTATCAGACGGTGATCCTAGGTTTCCCCTTGATCACTAGTTCAGCAGGAACAGTCAGGAAGCCCACTATGGGTAAGGTTCAGACTTGGCGATCATAAGTATCCCCAAGATCGCCAAGGTAGGCACGGCGATCCTAGGTTCCCTGTGGTTGCCAACAGTAGGTAGGGTAGGAGCTCACTGAGACGTTATGTCTCATCCTTTTCCTTCTGGTGCAGGTTCTTCGCAGGTAGCGCGACGTAAAGATAAAGAGAAAGCTACAGATTGATCGTGTTGCTTATGTTTATTTGGATGTTGTATTATGATGTATATATTATGGTGAATGTTCTGTATCGGATGTTTGATTGTATCAGAAACTTATGTAATGTACATTTATTAAGCAACTTTCTGTATTGTATTTAATGTATCCGGTACGAAATTTTAATACTCGTAAGAGATCCTAGGCAATCTCTATATGGGTGTTACAATTTGGTATCAGAGCAGGTCGATTCAGACCGTGCCTTGGGTCATTAAAATACAATCCAAGTTTATGGATCTCTTGGATCCAGGACATTATTCTAACTGTTATATTCAGTTGAAACTGATCACTTTGACTTGTTTATGACAGCTAGGATAAGATGTCTGGGAGAAGAAAAGGACCCGGTAGACCTCGTGCTAATCAAGCCAGTGATGAAAGTGGAGGACCCAGTATGAACTCGTGGGAACAAATGATACAGCAGCAGCAGGCCTGGCAGCAGCAGTATCAAGAGCAGCAAGCTCAGAATGCATTACAGTATCAGCAAATGATGCTGATGATGCAACAACAAGCTCAGCAACAGGCTCAAGCCCAACAACAATGGATGGACATGATGCAGCAAGGACAAGGTTTCCATCCACAGCCACCACCTCCTCCCGTTATTGGTAACCCCGTGTTTAGGGAATATAACAGGCATCACCCTCCGGAGTTTAATGGAGAAGGTGAACCCCAGGAAGCTCGGAAGTGGATTAAACAGATGGAGAAGATCTTTAGAATGGCCAAGTGTTCAGAAGAGGACAAAGTGGTTTATGCCACGAATCAACTCAGAGGCGCAGCAGAAGATTGGTGGGAATCTGCTCAGCGCAGGATGGAAGCCAATGGTGTAGAAGTGAACTGGGTAAATTTTAAAGAAGTGTTGTTGGAAAAATATTTACCTTTGTCTTACAAGGTAAAGAAGGAGCAAGAATTCTTGGAGTTGATTCAGAAGCATTTTATCAGACCCAGTGTGTCACCTTGGGGTGCTCCAGTTCTATTAGTCAAGAAGAAAGATGGAAGCATGAGGCTGTGTATAGACTACCGTCAATTGAATAAAGTGACTATTAAGAACAAGTATCCTCTTCCCAGAATTGATGACCTCCTAGACCAGCTGAAAGGAGCAACGGTATTTTCCAAAATTGATCTTCGGTCAGGTTACCATCAGATCCGCATTAAGTCTTCAGATGTGTCTAAGACTGCGTTTCGAACGCGTTATGGGCACTATGAATTTCTGGTTATGCCTTTCGGTGTAACCAATGCTCCAGCGGTATTTATGGATTATATGAACAGAATATTTCAACCTTACCTAGATCAATTTGTGGTGATTTTCATAGATGACATTTTGATCTATTCCAAAGATCCTCAGGAGCATGCTCAGCACTTGAGAATTGTTTTGAACATCCTCAGAGACAAACAATTGTATGCTAAATTCAACAATTGTGAGTTTTGGTTATCCGAGATTAAGTTTTTGGGTCACGTTATTTCTCAAGAAGGAGTAGCTGTTGATCCATCTAAAGTTGAAGCCGTTCTCAGTTGGGAAAGACCCAAGAATGTGGCTGAAGTCAGGAGTTTCTTAGGCTTGGCAGGTTATTATCGAAGGTTTATCATGAAGTTTTCCCAGATTGCCTTGCCTCTGTCACGCCTCACCAGAAAAGATGTGCCTTTTATTTGGGACGAAGAATGTGAAAAGAGCTTCAGAGTTTTAAAAAGAAAATTGACTAAAGCGCCAGTGTTGGCAATACCAGATCCTGAAAGGAGATACACCGTTTTCTGCGATGCATCCTCTAAAGGACTGGGTAGTGTTCTTATGCAAGGAGAGAATGTGATAGCATATGCGTCTAGACAGCTCAAGACTCATGAAGAGAATTACCCCACCCATGACCTTGAGTTAGCAGCCATAGTTTTTGCATTGAAGATATGGAGACATCATTTGTATGGTGCACAGTTTGATTTATTCAGCAATCACAAAAGTCTGAAATATTGGTTTGATCAACGAGATTTAAATATGAGGCAAAGGCGATGGATGGAATACTTTAAGGATTTTGATTTTGATTTAAAATACCATCCAGGAAAGGCGAATGTGGTAGCAGATGCTTTGAGCCGAAGGGCTTTAGTTACGGCTGAAGTATTAATGCATACATGCGGGTTATATGAGAAGTTTAGAGATCTTAACCTCCATGTTACTGAGTTGGATGGCGGCATCTTGCTGAACAAGTTAGAAATTTCGTGCGACCTACGGTTTAGGATTGCACAAGCGCAAGCTACGGATATGGACCTTCAAAGAAAAGTTGGCCAACCGGAGTTTTCTTTGTCGCCAGATGGTACACTGTTATTTGAAGGAAGAATTTATATTCCGAATGATGAGGAATTAAAAAGGTTGATTTTAGAAGAGGCGCACAAAAGCAGTTTTAGCATTCATCCAGGTACCACCAAGATGTATCAAGATTTGAAAAGAGATTATTGGTGGCCTGGCATGAAGAGAGATATTGCGGAATTTGTGTCGCGATGCATTGTATGTCAGCAGGTAAAGATTGAACATCAAAGGCCTGCAGGAATGTTAGTACCTTTGGAGATTCCTCAATGGAAGTGGGAAGAGATAACTATGGACTTTGTGAGTGGTTTACCTCGAACACAGCGAGGACATGACTCCATTTGGGTAATAATGGACCGGTTAACCAAGTCAGCTCATTTCTTGCCGGTTAAGACTACTTACCGAGCCTCTCAGTATGCCGCGTTGTTTATTTCAGAGATTGTGAAACTCCATGGTGTGCCTGCTAGTATTGTGTCTGATCGAGATCCGATCTTCACATCCCACTTTTGGAAAGCTTTTCAGAAAGCTTTAGGAACGAGATTAAAGATGAGCATGTCCCATCATCCTCAAACGGATGGACAATCCGAGAGGACTATTCAGACGTTAGAGGATATGTTACGTGCATGTATCTTAGAAGATGGAGGAAGTTGGAATGATTACCTACCATTGATTGAATTTTCTTACAACAACAGTTACCATTCTAGTATTGGAATGGCACCTTATGAAGCCTTATATGGTAGGAAATGTAGAACCCCGGTTTGTTGGGCTGAGGTGGGAGATAAGAGTATTTTGGGACCTGAGATCATTCAGGAGACGGCCCTAAAGATTAAATCTATTCAGGATAAGATGAGAACAGCCCAAAGTCGTCAGAAAAGTTATGCTGATAAGCGGCGAAGACCCTTAGAGTTTGAAGAAGGAGACCATGTATTCCTTAAAGTTACGCCCAAGTTGGAATTAAGAGGAGCATTTTGAACCAAGAAACTTTGTCCAAGGTATGTTGGACCATTTCAGATACTTCAACGTGTTGGTCCGGCAGCTTATCAGTTAGCGCTGCCACCAACCATGTCAGGATTACATGATGTCTTTCACGTCTCACAACTAAGGAAATTCATTCCCGATCCTTTCCAACCAGTGGAGCTGGGCAGTATTGATTTGAGATCGGACTTGACTTTTCAACCTGAGCCAGATCAAATAATTGATCATGATGTTAAGTCTTTGCGGAACAAAGAGATTCCTATTGTTAAAGTTGTTTGCAAAGGTTCTCCCGACGGCGAAGCGACATGGGAGTTAGAGTCAGAGATGCAAGAGAACTATCCGCATTTATTTTCAGGTAAATTCTAAATTTCGAGGACGAAATTTCTTTAAGGGGGGTGGATTGTAATATCCCGCTTATAAGTATCAGTTAATCGTGTTAGAACTAATTAAAAAGCATGGCAAACTTGTAAATAAGTGGAATGGCATTATGGTAATTATTTGATAAGTGAGGAACATTTAAAAAAGAAGAGGTAAGATATTTTTCTTACCATTTACACTTCTTTCTCTTCACCCTCATCCAAAAACCAGCTCTCCCTCCCTCTCACTCTCTAGTACACGCCCTTACCCCTCCTTCCCTCACTCATCTAAACTTCATCCAAACTCTTGTGAGAAAGTTTATGCAAGCAAACTTGTGTTGGAAGCTAGAGTAAAAGAAAGAAAAGAAGAACAAGGAGAATTAAGAAAGAGTCAAGAGAAAGTAGTAGATTGAAGCCAAGGCTTTGGGAATCAGAGTTACCAAGCATCAATTGTGGTTAAGGTGAGCTCCACAGGGTTTTAGAACCCGCTTGAGTAAGTTTGAGAGTTTTAGAATTATGATCAAAGTTATGAGTTTTAGTGCCCTAATTCTATTTTGCTAGTAATTCTTGATCATACATGTTGTGACCTGTTAATATGCATTAGAATTTATCCCTTAAAGCTGTATGATGTTTGGGTATGTTGGATGAGCCTAAAATGGTGGAAAACATGTTTTAAACTTGTCCTATGCTGTCCAACTGCAGGTAAAATCGTGTCACGATTTTACCACCGTGTCACGATTTTACAGGCAGGAGCTAACACGATTTCTGGGTAGGAAATCGTGACACGATTTCCAAATCGTGTCACGATTTTGCAGTGGACAGGAACATATTGTTTTTCGTCAAATCTTGCACCGTTCTGGCTATCCAATACTACTTCAGACACAAGGAACAACATGTGATGGTTAAGAGTCACTAATAAGCATTCTAAGACCTATCCTTTGAGGATGATTAGATTATTATAGAATGAGGATATGCACAAGATTGAGAGAATGGATGCCTTAATCCACAAGTTATCATAGAAAGTATAAGAGCTAGTATTGGGATTATCCCTTACTACACAATTATCTTACACTCAATCAAGTAAGTGCAAGCCAAGAATGATATAGTACTCATGTTGAGAACCTTCTATAGGTTAAGTATTCAAGAATTATAAAAATAATAAGCTGCGGCCTTCGTCGTTCACGCCAGTGGGACTCGAATGGTTCACGCAAAGTAAAGACTAAGATTAATACTATTAAGTCGTGACTTTTATCGTTCACGCCAGTGGAACATGAAGGGTTCATGCATGAGTTTAAAGAATATTAATTCGCGTCTTCCGACGTTCACGCCAGTGGGACACGGGAGGTATACACGTAAGTTAAGACTATTATTAAGTCGTGTCTTCTGTTGTTCACGCCAGTGGGACACAGGAGGTTCACGCCAGTGGGACGCGTTATTCCGTAAGGATGACCGCACGACGACAAGAGGAGTCCGGTGTTAGCCTGATAAGATAGGAATTTTCACCGGTTATCAGGGGAATGTGCTTCGGGGTTACTCCACCCGGGGGCATTCCGTAAAATGAACTCAGATAATAATGCTTGTTCAACGCTAACAGCTAACATAATGTATCAGTTAATATTCTATTTCATTATCAATCAGGAAATATTTATCAGACAGTTATCAGATATCAGGTAGCAGTTATCAGACGGTGATCCTAGGTTTCCCCTTGATCACTAGTTCAGCAGGAACAGTCAGGAAGCCCACTATGGGTAAGGTTCAGACTTGGCGATCATAAGTATCCCCAAGATCGCCAAGGTAGGCACGGAGACCCTAGGTTCCCTGTGGTTGCCAACAGTAGGTAGGGTAGGAGCTCACTGAGACGTTATGTCTCATCCCTTTCCTTCTGGTGCAGGTTCTTCGCAGGTAGCATGACGTAAAGGTAAAGAGAAAGCTACTGATTGATCGTGCTGCTTATGTTTATTTGGATGTTGTATTATGATGTATATATTATGGTGAATGTTCTGTATCGGATGTTTGATTGTATCAGAAACTTATGTAATGTACATTTATTAAGCAACTTTCTGTATTGTATTTAATGTATCCGGTACGAAATTTTAATACTCGTAAGAGATCCTAGGCAATCTCTATATGGGTGTTACAATTTGGTATCAGAGCAGGTCGATTCAGACCGTGCCTTGGGTCATTAAAATACAATCCAAGTTTATGGATCTCTTGGATCCAGGACATTATTCTAACTGTTATATTCAGTTGAAACTGATCACTTTGACTTGTATATGACAGCTAGGATAAGATGTCTGGGAGAAGAAAAGGACCCGGTAGACCTCGTGCTAATCAAGCCAGTGATGAAAGTGGAGGACCCAGTATGAACTAGGGTGCAAGAGGGCGACTTGAGCTTTAGCCCGTTCAAAGCCAGCATCGCGATAACCCCGTCCTTCCCAGCAAGATCCGCTGCGTAACCAATTTTTAGATCAGTGATGCGCTCGTCACACTCAAGTTTCACCGCCTCTTTGGCTTCCTTCACCTCATTCCCCCTGGCGTCCTTGGCCTCCTTTAACTCTTTTTCCAGTGCCCTCACCGTGGCCTGGAGTGCTATTTCATTATGCACCTGTTCTTCATGCTTCCGGTCTATCGCATCCGAGATCATTATTGACCGCAAGCAATGAACTCCATCGTCTCTCGTCATAAAGGGAACAACGCCTTAATTCCCACCTTCCACGTCCTCTGGATTAAATACCAACCTCTCTTTGACATAGGCACCATAGTTAAAATCCTTATCCCAGAAGGATTGCACTGATCCATTGGTCCTGACGGCACCAGTCGAGGAAAGATAAGGTGTTTTCTTACTCTTTTTCTCAGCTACCGCCTTCCCTTTATCATCTTTTTCGGGTGACGCCTTGTCCTGCATGGCCTCCGCGATGGACTCAATCTGAGTCTCAGGCGGATGATCAGCCTTCCTCTTAGGCTTGCGTGTAATGAGCCCAGTAGGGTCATTGGCTGCCAACCCCTCAGCAACCTTCTTTGCCTTCATTTCCTCGAGATATTTCTTCCTCTCCGCCGCAGTCATGGGTCCCATGGACTCTACAAAAATGAAAACAAAAAGGTTACGAGGACAAGAAAATAGGAAAGCACAATATATGCATAAATAAACAAAATCAACTCACGTAAGTATGCGTCTAAGCTATTCACATCCCCTTCCCTATTCAACAGCTCCCGGATGTTCATAGGCAGCATCTTGTCCAAAAAATAGACGACGCCTTGGTCATACGCGTCCAGCTTCTCATAATCAAATCCCATGATAGACGCTAGAGCGCTCGTCCAGCATACGGGAAACCTCAACTTACCATTGACCTGCACAACAGCTGCTTCACAATCCTTTCTCCCACGGGTCCTGAGAAATGTCTGCCTCCAATTTTTATAATGAGAGGCGTAGGGCAGGAATAACTTCTTGCCAGGATGAGCACTGACGGATACCGAAGACAGCTTGTCTTCCCCCTTCGTGCTATAGAACGTAAAGAAGGACCCAACCGAGGGCTGGAAACCTAGCCCCTCACATAAAATCTCAAAAGCGCGTATAAAGGCCCAACTGTTGGGTTGCAGTTGAGACGGCGCCACATTTAGATAATTAAGGACGTCGACCTCAAAGGGCGTGAAGGGATACTTCACACCCAGGTCTTCAAAGACAGCCGTATACATGTGAAACATCTCATTCTTCACCCCTTTTGGCCTTCGTAAGCACACCTTCTCGCCTGGGCGACAATGTTCCAAGACCACGTCCTCTTCAAATCCTGTAGAGGATACGTGCAGCTTACTCCGAAAGAACGCCACTCGCTGGGGATCCATATACATGGACTCCGAACGAAGCACTTTGTCGGCGAAGTTCTCTTGCTCTGATCCACTGGAGGACGCCATGTAACAAATTCCTCTCCTACAAAAAGGACCTGGGCGAACAGAAAGAATAACGCAGTCAGATGAATTCCCACTACTACTCCCTCCTTCACCCTCGTTCGAATCGCTTGGAAATTCCTCTAAGAGGGAGTGGCCGTAAGAAGCTTTCTCAAGCACCACCCAATCAGTGGTTCCATCTGACCGCTTTGCATGTCTAATGCTTTCCCTCCACAACGTAGTCCTCTCATCTGAATTTGTTGGGGATAGCTCCCTACCCGCCCCATCACACTCCCTAATCACTACCATACTACAGACCTAATTAATCAGGAGGAGATCGAAGGAGATTACCTGGATTTAAACGATAGCGATAGATCGAGTATGAAAGGAAGCCCCAAACGATTCGAAAAATGAAGGTGCAACGATCTCCAAAGCCAAGAGACAATCCGAGAAGCCGGTACGTTTTTTAGGAAAGAGAAGAGTGAGGAAAGTGAAAAGATAAGGGATAAACATGAAACAAGGAAAGTAGATCCGAAAAACAGTTCAAAGTACAAAAGCCTGATAAAATGCACAGATGATGTCACTTAAGTTGGCACGATTTCCAAGAACCGTTGCGATGCGAACACGTCAGCGAGAGCGAACGGTCGCCCCATGTCAACCGTCGGATCTCATTAGGGCGCGCCTTGAATCTAAAAATCAAAACGAATCACGCCCATGTTGGGCTAGTCATGGCGCGGCGATCTAAACCACTCAATAAAGTCACTCTTTCTACACAGTTAAATCACTTCGCCTCGTTCCAAAGCTCGTGCTTGTTGGGCTAATATGGATACTCTCGTTGGGCTAGCACCCACCAAGGCTCCAAAAACAAAACATGGAGCCAGCACCTATGTTGGGCTAGCACCCATGTTGGGTTAGTACTCATAAAAGCTTTACACGCCCCATAATTAAAAAAAAATTTCACATAGTTTCACAACCAGTAAGTCTCACTTGCTGGGCAAGAAGTCATAGACAAATTCCCCGGTAACAGTTTAATCACTTCGCCTTGTTCCAAAACTTGTGCTTGTTGGGTTGTGGACTGTAGATCTTACCATTTAGGCCTTAGGGCCCTACAGACAAGGGCTTGAACCCTTAGAGTAAGGCTGGGCGCCCTCCAGAAGGGGCACAAGGCCCTCCTGACAGTCATATATAACTTTAGGGAACTTTCCTAAAAAGATACCCTCTAGGGGCGCCCTCAGCAGCCTATGAGGGCGCCCTAGTCATGGTTTTGGCCCTTTACGATTTGGGCCCAAAACCATAACCGGATAGGCCCAAACTGAGGCTACAAATAGTAACCTTGAGATCATTCTCAAGGCATGACCTAAACAGACTCAGAAAACCCTAGTTTTCCTATATTGTACTCATAGCTAGTACACCTCCCTTGCTTGTTTGTCCAAGGTATTGATCAAGTGCGGCCATTGGAATGAAGATTGATTGTGTTGCATTGTTATGAAGGTGTGTGGTTTGCTTATATACTAAAAATATGCAACCTTATCTTTCCAGTTTTGGCATTGGGATCCGAAAATTAGTGGGGAATTTAGTGGGGAAGGTTGATGGATAGTTTATGAAATTAATTGTATTTGGAGAAATGACTAAATATAGGATAAGTAGTATATATCATAATTTAATTTGCATTACTCAATGGTTTAGTGGAGTAATAATGTTAATAGTGGGATTTAGTTATTGAATAGAAATAATACATACACCCTTTGTAGTGGGATTTAGTTATTGATTTGTCATAATTCAATGATTTAGTGAAGTGTTAATGTTAATGAAATATTACAAAAGCCATAGAAACACAACCATGTTATATGTTTTTTGACATTGGGCTATGAACCGAAATATTCTTACCCGGTTTGAACGGTCCAAAAGTTAGGCCCAAAAATCACACCTAACTTCTACCTCTTTGTTGCTTGCAACAAACTACCTCCATGGACATGGGCATCCCGCATCTGCAATTTCCGCCATCTGCATCTTCATCTAGTTTCTCTAACAGACTAAATCGTACAACAACCGTCGACATAAAATAATTTCTCTTTATTTTCCTATTCTATTTGAATTAATTAAATTTTTTTCAAAAAAATCAATTGACTAAATTGTGTAATTATGAACATTTTCAATTTTACCAAAAAAAATTACAAACCAAACAAATACATTTTAAAAATATATCGCGTCAGGTACCAAATTATATTTACTTAAATTTATTTAAACATAAATCAAATCAATTAAAAATATACAAATATAAAACAATTAATTAAAATAAAATTACAAATACATTAATGTGAATGTCTATTTCTGCAATTTCAAAAACTATAGACAAATACCTACTATTCAAGTTGCACATCTTCAATCCTGACCTTTCAATTATTTTATATTAAATCTATGGTTAAAAGGTTCTTTTTGCACCATACACAAGAAAATACACTTTGGCATGCTAAATGCCACCTCAAATGGAAAATGAAAATCAATGAAGAATCATGTAAGTAAATTTATGACTTCACTTTTGACTTAGTGTCCACTTTCCTTCTTACACTGCTTATCTACTGGAAATTTGAATGAAATTTTTATCTTTTGTTTCTGAATAGTTTCTAGTAGCTTCATTGTTCTTCTCTCCTATAAGCTCTTCCTCAACTTAAATGTCATCTATCTTAAGTGTAATAATAGCATTTAGCTATCCTATGATCCTCATTGTCAGGTCGAAACTTGGGTATAATGAGGTGCTTAAGTCCCACACTGAGTAGTATGAGATGCTCCATGGAGTACGTAAGTTGGGGAGGATGATTTTCTATATTGTGTATTCATTTCTATAGAGAAATTAAAAAGGAAGAGCAGTTTTCTAAGCTGAAATAATATTATTAATGTAGTAAATAGTGAGGCAACAACAAATGCTATTATGCTTTACTTATCAGTCAAAGAAAGTTTATATATAGAGAGAGATTACAATCAATTCTCTCCCTTGAATCAATGAGACTTTATAAAATAAAATGATAGAAAATCTGCACTAAATAAAAAAAGAAAGAATCCCTACAAGAGAATCAGACGGATCCTCTATTTTCATCTTGTTCCATCTTTTCCCGCACCTCAAACTCTGTTCTACTGGATCCTCATATATATCTGTAGTACCTTGAGTCATGAATAAAACCACATTTCAAAATTTGCTTTTGTTTTGCATTCATCACAATTGACAATGAGAATCTATAAATGACATAAGAAAACCATTTTGAAGATATAAAATAAATTATGTTACTTGAGCATTTCTAATTCCAAATTTAAATTTTCAGACAAATCTTTGCCCCCAAAATAGGGCAAGCACATATCTTTAGAAGTTTATAATGATAATTGAAACACAATCACATAAGAAGAATGTTTGCAACAAGTAAAGTAAGAGAGAACGAACCATTATGGAGGAAAGCTACCACTGAATACTGATCTTGTTCTCCAAAAATAAGCATTTGATGTAGCAAGAAGCTTTCTCTAACTAGAGTGTACCTAAATCATAGCATAGTTGCATGATCAAATAATAATAATAAGCACATTTAAATTTATTATTTTAGAGGTTTTAATATGCAATCTACATGTCCACAAGTCCAAGCTCAACTGACAAAAATGTCGAAATTGTTAGGCCGGACGGTGTGAGCTTAAATAAGGACCTGGTAACAGAAGAAAACCATAAATTAAAACCATTTAGAGAAATTAGACCATAAACTAGAGAAATTATTAAAAAAAAATCTAGAATTTCCTAATACCTGATAAAATGTAGTGATCCACATGTGAACAACTTCTAATATGTCAACAACTATAAAGAATGCCATAGGAAACCCGTATCAGCCTCAAAGTAAGAACCACCATGTCCACCGTGAATTAGGTTGTCATTTTCTATCTCAATATATTGAACATGAACTATTTTTGACCAGTCCTCACCTATTTCTTTCTGGCATCTCTTCTCTAATTTGGAGCAATCGTGAATACTCAATATTTCCAGACCACTAATGTGTTGGATGCTTTTAGGAAGTCAAGCCAATTTGGGACAGCTGTAAATATTTATTTCGTGAAGCAAGGTAAGGTTTCCGATGCATTCAGGCAAATATTCTAGGTTTGGAAGATCAGACAATGTTAAGGATTTCAGTGTAGTCATATGTTGTAAAGCCTCATGGAAACCTTCCACTTCCAAACAACTTCCAATGGCCAATGTCTCAAGACAAGTTAGATACTGAAAATCGGATGACAATTTAAACTTATCGCACCCGACAATATCCAACTCCTTAAGAGAATGTAGTCTTTGCATTACTTCATTTGGCAATTCCTCGATGTTTCTGCAGTTATTAATATGCAGTTGTTGGAGAGCATGAATGTGAATCATTTCAGTTGGAAGCATCTTAAGTTTGGAATGTCGATGAAAACCAAGTATCTTTAAAGGAGAAGCAAGGTTTTTTAGGATTCCATCTGGAAAGTAAATTAACTCTTCATTATCAGAGAAATGTAGAGATTCAAGGCTGCCTAGTTTCTGAATTGAACTTGGTAATTGTTGACTGCATTTCCCTTGAATATACAAATCACTAAGAGATGGAAGACAGGGCAAGCCCAACAAATTAGGACATTCAGTGATTTCAAGTGCTTTAACCCTTGATAACCCTATAAGGTTTGGCAACTTCTCCAAGAAAAGAGTTTTCAAAGCCATTAAACCTTCTCCATCATATGACTCGTGGAATAGGTAGATAACATGGATCATGTTGGATATTTTTAGATACTTTAGAGAAGGTAGTTTCCACAACTCTGGAAGGTTTAAACAACTCTTGCAATCCACAAGCTCTAAAGAACTTAAATCGTTTAGAGAAGGGATAGATATCCATTGTGGGAAATATGCACCAGTATATCCTCCCACACCAAATGAATAGAGTTGTTGGGCATAAGGTTGAAGTGCTTCCAAAATTTGCTCAACATTTTCTTGTAGTTGGGAGACTTCATTTCTTTCCCATGACAGCCACAATTGGTTCAGTTTCTTCCTTGACATATTGGCTTTTTTGGCATCTGTTACACTTTTTACTCTCTAGGTTCTTGATGTGTAACTGTCCTTTAAGATTAAACTGCCCCAATTCTTCCAAAAGAAATCCTCTTTCTTCGCCAACAATGTATTTGCTTAATGTCTTTAGGGAAGTCAACTTCCCTATCTGATGGGGCAAGCTTGTCAATGAGTCACAATCTCTTAAAGACAACTGTTGCAGACGTTTTAAGCGTGTCAAACCACCAGGCAACTTTTGCAGAGACACACAACCGTCTAACTTCAAGACCTCCAAATTGCAAAGCTTGCAAAGGGAATTTGGAAGATTTTTGAAGCAACCTTCAGAAATATCTAAGTATCTTAGATATTTCAGATGACCAATTGAAGACGACAAATTGTTTAGTCTATGACTCAAAAGCACCCGTAAAGAATAACAATTTAATACTTGAGGTGAAAGCTGACCAGCTTCATAGACATCAAAATTAAACTCCATGTAGGTTTTCATGTTGGAGATTTAGGTCTTAACAAACAGATTACATAAAATATGTTCAATAATTATGAATGAATAGCGGAAGCAAACAAAAACATTGAACATGATTATGATAGGATCTACGACATGTTTGATTTATTAAGGATACGAATTAGGGATTAGGAATACCTGAATGAAGCTTTGATGACAGCCCTCTCATCAACAATGATAACCAAAGAAGGAGATGATCTGAAACACACAACATAGGGTTAGCGGCGGCTGATTTGGTTCTTCCTCAACCGGTACCTTTATGCCTCAAGTTCTCTTCAGATGGGGAGAAGAGAGAGTTTGCCGTGTACGGTGTATTGGGGACCATAGCCTTTTTTTATTGGATGACCATTAGGTTTCCCATTATTCCGTTAATGGGCCATCTAGACATCCACTCATTGAGTCCATATCAACTAATTAAATATTTAATTAATTATCCAATTAGAAATCTAATAGTCTTATTACTTAATTTGATCACTAATCAATTAGGGCTCACAATTGATAAATAGCTAATATAATTATTATTACGATATTTGCCCACATAATGATATCGGAATATAATTAAATAATAAAATATTCCAACAATCTCCCACTTGGGCTACATATCTTAATAATTATACCAGAATTCTTTAGGCGCGCGTCTGAATGCTATTTATCTTTAGATTTCAACTCTACAATCTGGTCCACCTCATACATTAATAATGAGACCCCCACGCCTATCGTCACTGACGTATAACGTGACGGAACCCCGACGACCACCATATCAATGTAATTGATGACATAGATCGATATGGATGAGTGGCATGAAAATTTCATGTGATGTGATCTCTAAATCATGTCTATTTCCAACTGGTCCAACTGAAAACTTTAATGAGATCAAACTGAAGTTTGCAAATTCAATATTTGCACAAAATGATACAGAAATGGTTATAATAAACATAACCTCGTGAACTTTATTTCTGCAGAAAATCATAACATAAAGTCTGTATCGATATCAAAACAGAAGTATATAACATAGAATAAAAGAGACTCCCACTAATCTAAGACATCCTTAATGACAACAACCATATGAAAGACTTTATGTGTCATGTCTTTGATTAGTGGGTCACCTAGCATAAAGTTTGTCTCTAATGTTCTATCATTTAACAACAATAATTTATAAGGGGATGAACCTTATAAACTTTGTTATTAAAACATTATATGACTACATTATGTCACTATATAACTTAAATGGTTTTTCAATACCTTTTTACTATGCAACCAAGTGACATAAATACTTACAGTCATTTCCTGGGTTAGAATGTGTATTATATACACACATCCAAAAGTCAGAGTCTAACACACTAATGATCTCCAAATTGTCAGATCCCTGATGTGAAAATAAGCTCTCTTGTTCTCTTTAAAGAATCCTTATGGTCGCATTTTCAACAATTCAAACTTTGAATTGCTCAAATATCTGCCAAACAATCTTATTATATACACTATTTCCAAATGCGTATAGTAAAATCATACATAAAAATCCTATAGGAAAAGTGTAGGAAAATACTTAAATTTCTGAATTCATAAATTTCCTAATGGGCAATATTTGAGACTAAAAATTCTCTCGGTGATTGAGGTCATCCAAAAATTTATTAACTTTAATGTCAATCTATTTTCAACTTTACTGATATAACTCTTTTGTGATATCTGAATAATACCTTGAGAAGAATCTCTATTGAAATGCCTAATACAAAAGAGGTGTCCCCAGGATCTTTCATCACTAACTTTTGTTAGAGATTTCCTTGGTTTCACATTACTAACATATATCATAGTTGACTAAATAAAATAAAATTGACACATTAAAACAGGAATATAAATTTACTCCCACTGAGCGTACTAAATCCACAACTCTACTTAATATTATCTCAAAACCAAATGAGACAATTACTTTATAAGAATTTGTGGTAACATTAAAGAGACAAATTTCTTAACTTATAAGTGGATTTCACGACTTTGCAAACCATCTACTTTGTATCAATTGACACAAAAGCTTTATTCTGTTGCACCATATTATATCATTAATGTCACCATTAAGAAACACTATATTGAAATCCATCTTATGCAGCTCCAAAATTATAACAAGCAAACTAGTATCATGACTGTCTTAATAGAGTCTTTCAAATAAAATAAATAGAATTTCTCTTTTCAGTCAATTCTTTATGATACTAGAAGCCCTAGTTCTTGAGGGTGTTGAGTTTGATCTATATAAATTAATTTCATAACTTGATTGAGAGGAAGAACAATAATGTCCTTATGAGGTTCCAAATATACTATACTAATAATAACAATATGAATTGGTTTAGAATCAATTCTTCCTCATTCAATTTTATTCAATTTCTGAAATTCCTGGCAACCTGACTGAAATATGCTGTGCACAATGTTGGCACAACTGTCCGAGCGCGTGTCTACTCAGAACTACAATTAAAATAGCACAACGTAACAAAGCACAAATTAAAAGGAACACAGCGGAAATAAAAAGTACACAGAGAGTTTGTTAACCCAGTTCGGAGCAACTCTCCTACTCTGGGGGATACCAATCCAGGAATGATTCCACTATTATAGTTCTAGTGAAAAGACCAACACAGACACACTACTTGACTTTGCACCTAGACCCTACCAGTGGCAACTCTATCTAGGAACTCCTAGATATGAGACCCCGTCTCAATTCCTACGAACAACACACACAGTATTGTTATCAAACACACAAAACATAAAACCCAACCAAGAGGAACACACGCTAATAACACATACTCACTCCGTACTTAAAAGCTTAGGAGCAGCTTACAAATTACAACTCAAAACAAACTCAGTCCTTAGCTTGAATCAGGGAGATACAAGCAAGGCTCACAATTAACAAACAAAACCCTAAAAACCTTAAACACACGCTTTACTAACACACACGGTTTTTAGTTACCCAACTAGGGTTTGCCTTCACCAATATATAGTACTGAGATACCACGGGTCTGGGCTTCAAAATAGAGCATGGACATTGACGGGTCCAGCTGAAACAATCTTCTAGAAATAATAAAAAAAACTTCCAAATATAGAATGATATCTTGAGGAACAAATAGCAAGGCAAATAAAACTTCAAACAAATCTTCAGTCAGATACACGCGCCTTGATCAGCAAGCTAGAGGAAAATAAATCTTCAGGCAAATCTATGGAAGATTGCGTACACAAATATAAAGCGCTAGCTTGCGCGAAAACACAAGTTCCGTAAAGCTGTTCCATATGCTACCGCATCTGTCCCAGCAACTGGCTAGTAGCTGTTTTTGCAAATTGTAGCCAATCTACAAAAACCCTACAATCTCCCCCTTTGGCACAATTTTGGCTAAAACACTCTAGAGCCAGTTCTATGGGAGATACACAAAAAAGATTCCTTCACGTCAACATACGCACACAACAAGGAAGGAAAATATCGTAGCATATAATAAGATTACTACCACGCGAGAAATAGACAAAGATGACTTGAAAGTAGAATCAGAGGCATGCACCGGATAACACAAACATCTAGCCTCATAGGAACAACCAGAGAGAAATAAACTCTCATATAGTGGAATCACATAGATAAGGGAAAAAAATAAATTTCCACACACAAAAAAAACTTAAGAGCTCCCCCTCAAAACATGCATGTACCAGAACTCCCCCTCAACATATACTACACTCCCCCTCAACACATGTAGCCATACATAATATAGGCTTCAAATCAGCACACAAGCAACAGATAATAGAGCCATAAAGAGTGCATCTACTCCCCCTTTTTAGCCAAAAATTCTGACAACCAACAGATAGGGCATACTCATAGAAAGTGCATAGAGCCATAAAGAGTGCATAGAAACCACAGAGAGTGCATATTACAGACCAGAAGCACTCAAGGTGCATAAGAAATCCAGGGTCTTGGCCAACCAACCAAAACAAACACAAAGAATACAGCAACTGAGAACAGGGAAAACATCAGAATCAGAATTCATCAGAGTCAGCGGAGAACTCCTCAGTATCACCAGCAGAAGCATTATTATTCCCTCCTTCTTCTTCATCCTGCTCACCCTCAGCTTCAGATTCAGCCTTCAAGGCTGCAATTATCCTGTCAATTTTCATCTTCCTAGCTCCAAGAGCCACACTAGTCTCAGTTAGATCTGCAATTATTTGTTTTCTAGTGAGCACACCAGACGTCCGGACAGAAGTACCAGCTAAGTCAGCAGCATGTTTCTCAGACAGCAAACTACAATCCAAGGCCATAGGGCCAGACCTCTTACAGGGCTCATCAGTACTGATCAAAATATCTGGGTGTTGCTGAAGCACAATACCACACAGGAGAGTGGAAAAAGCTATAGGAAACTTGATAGCAAAGGACTTAGCATGCTCCAAAACCTGATAATAAATGTAGGCCCCATAATCAAAAGGTGACTTGGTACCAACAACATAAATCAATTTGGCCAAACCAGAAGCAACTGAGAAGTTAAGAAAAGAATAATGATGGTAGCGTGTGGGAGGTTTGAATAAGGAAGGTTGGAGATAGCTTCCTTGAATTGCGTGCATCAAGCGGTTGAGGAGGGAGAAAATAACTGCTGCACGCCTCCCATAAATTAACTGCTACAATTCCTCAAATAAACAGATCCCTAACTTCCGTCTTAATTTTTCAAATTGATTAGCATCAAGAGCTTTTGTAAAAATATCTGCTAATTGCTCTTCAGTTGCAACATGCTCAAGAGTGACAATTTTTTCTTCAACCAAATCTCTAATAAAATGATGTCTAATGTCAATGTGTTTAGTCCTGCTGTGTTGTATAGGATTTTTAGAGATATTAATTGCACTCAGATTGTCACAATATAATGTCATAGCATCTGTCTTGACATTGTACTCGCTCAGCATCTGTCTCATCCACAACAATTGGGAACAACTGCTACCAGCTGCTATGTACTCAGCTTCAGCTGTAGACAAAGAAACACAATTTTGCTTCTTACTGAACCAGGATATAAGATTGTTACCCAGAAAGAAACATCCACCAGAAGTACTCTTTCTATCATCTGCACTTCCAGCCCAGTCAGCATCACAATATCCAAACAACACAGTGCTTTCCTCATGAGAATACAACATACCATAGTCACTAGTGCCATTCACATACTTCAGAATTCTCTTTACCTGAGTCAGATGACTTATTTTTGGTTCAGCTTGGTACCTGGCACACACTCCAACTGCAAATGTGATATCTGGCCTACTTGCTTTAAGATATAGAAGACTTCCTATCATACTCCTATACATGCTTTGGTCAACATCCACACCTTTCTCATCCTTTGATAATTTCACATGTGTGGGAGCAGGGGTTCTTTTATGAGCAGCATTTTCCATCCCAAATTTCTTGACTATATTTTTAGCATACTTACTTTGAGAGATAAATATAGTATCTTCCATTTGTTTCACTTGAAGACCAAGAAAGAACTTTAGCTCACCTACAAGACTCATCTCAAATTCAGATTGCATTTGCTGAACAAAATGCTCTATCATCTGGTCAGACATTCCTCCAAAGACTATGTCATCTACATATATTTGAGCAATCATCAGCTGTCCATTTTCATCTTTCACAAACAGGGTCTTGTCATTTCCTCCCTTCCTATAGCCATGGTTGATTAGAAACTCAGCAAGTCTCTCATACCAAGCTCTAGGAGCTTGCTTCAGGCCATATAGAGCTTTCTTCAATTTGTACACATGGTTTGGAAAACTAGGATCAATGAAGCCTTTAGGCTGTTCCACATAAACCTCTTCATTTAAGTACCCATTGAGAAAGGCACTCTTGACATCCATCTGATACAACTTGAATTTTAGTATGCATGCAATCCCAAGTAACAACCTAATTGATTCCAACCTAGCTACAGGAGCAAAAGTCTCATCAAAGTCTACACCTTCAATTTGAGAGTATCCTTGTGCAACCAGTCTGGCTTTGTTTCTAGTGATAGTACAATTTTCATCAGACTTGTTTTTATAAACCCACTTGGTACCTATAACATTCACATTATCTGGTCTAGGAACTAGGTCCCACACATTACTTCTCTTGAACTGAGTTAATTCTTCTTGCATAGCATTTATCCAGAACTCATCAGTTAGAGCTTCCTTAACATTCTTTGGTTCAAGTTTAGATATAAAGCAAGAATTTGATACCTCATCATGGTTCCTTCTAGTTGTGATCCCTTGGTTAGGATCCCCAATGACTTGATCTATGGGATGATTTTTCTGAACTCTGATAGATGGTCCTTTGTTGGGAACAGCCTTCTCTGGGCCAGTTACTTCAGAATCTTGTTTATCACTTGCTTCATCTACTTTCTTCGCTTCCTGTAGGTCCGATGCTGCGTCAAATGTAGCATCATCTGGCATCGCATGATTTCCTTCATCATCTACAACAACATTTATGGATTCCATCACTGTCTTGGTTCTGGAGTTGTATACTCTATAAGCTCTGCTGTTTGTAGAATAGCCTAGAAAGATTCCCTCTTCACTTTTAGCATCCATCTTTCTTCTTGGTTCCCTGTCAGCTAGAATATAACACTTACTACCAAACACATGAAAGTGCTTCACTGTTGGCTTCCTGTCCTTCCATAGCTCGTACAAAGTTGTAGATGTACCTTTTTTCAAAGTCACTCTATTATGAATATAGCAGGCTGTGTTCATGGCTTCAGCCCAAAAGAAAAATGGCAGCTTCTTTGCATGTAGCATAACCCTAGCAGATTCTTGCAAAGTCCTGTTCTTTCTTTCAACTATCCCATTTTGTTGAGGAGTAATGGGTGCGGAGAACTCATGAAATATTCCTTCAGAAATACAGAAATCAGAGAACTTACCATTCTCAAACTCCTTCCCATGGTCACTTCTGATTCTAACAATTCCACAATCCTTTTCTCTCTGAAGTTGTAAGCAAAGATCCTTGAATTTTTCAAACGTGTCTGATTTCTCCTTAATGAAATTTATCCAAGTATATCTAGAAAAATCATCAACAACAACAAAAGCATACTTCTTACCACCTAAGCTTTCGACTTGCATGGGTCCCATTAAGTCCATGTGCAATAGCTCAAGAACTCTGGAGGTGGACAGATGTTGCAGCTTCTGGTGAGGCATCTTGGTCTGTTTTCCTATCTGACATTCTCCACATATACTTCCTTCCTGAATTTGGAGTTTTGGTAAACCTCTGATGGCTCCTTCAGCAATAGCTTTCTTCATGCTTCTGAGATTCAGATGTCCAAGCTTTTGGTGCCATAGCTTAACTTCATCTTCTTTGGTTATTAGACAAGTAGATAACTTTGCTTTTTCTTGAGAGACCCACAAGTAGCAATTGTCCTTTGATCTAATACCTCTCATCAGGATGTCCCCTTCATTGTTAGCAACTAAGCATTCACTCTTAGTAAAGTTGACCTTCATCCCTTGATCGCACAGTTGACTAATACTAATTAAGTTGGCAGTTAATCCTTTCACAAGAAGCACCTTATCAAGTTTGGGTAGACCCTCTTCCACAAGATTTCCTACACCCTTTATTTCTCCTTTGGCTCCATCCCCAAAAGTCACAAAACTTGTAGCATAAGGCTTAACATCAGTCAAATAATTTTTATCACCAGTCATATGTCTGGAACATCCACTGTCAAAGTACCAATCATTTCTGGATGACACTCTCAGAGATGTATGAGCAATTTGAGCAATCTCATCAGCTTCTGGTTCTATTTTTCTAGGATCCATAGTGTTGCTTGTGAAATTATCATTTTTCTGCTTCCACTGCTTTTTGGTGATCTTTACTGTGGGATCAGGTCTTGGTGAATAGGTCCTGTCTGGGTAACCATGTAATTTAAAACAGAAAGGTCTGATATGTCCTTTTCTTCCACAGTAATGACATACCCAAGCATAATTCCTTCCTTTTGATCTGGTCCTATATCCTGATGCCTGTTGTCTCACCTGATGCTGGGGCATCTGTCTTGCCATAGTATGATCATGAGTACTAACAGGTGCCACAAATTGTCTCACTGGTAATAGTTTCTGCTGAGGCATAGAACTGTAGTCAAACCCAATACCTTTAGAATCTCCAGGTTTCTGTCCTATTTCCAGAATTTCGTCTAAAGCATCAGTACCTTTGTTCATCATCCGCAGTTGCTTGTTCATATTGCCAATCTTGGAAGTAAGTAAGATAACCTCATCATTGAGGTCTGAGTTTATTTTCAGAAGTTTGTCTTTCTCAGCTTGCAGGAGAGCGATGGTCCCTTTTTGTTTTTCTAAAGTTTTACAAACTTCCTCACTTTTGAGATATAACTCCTTGTAAGAATCAGCCAGTTCATCATATGTTAACTCTTCATCACTAGACTCATTGTCAGATATGCACACTCCAGTCAAGGCATTCACATGTTTTGCAGTTTCAGGTTCTTCTTCTGATTCATCCTCATCAGTCCAAGACACAGTCATCACCTTCTTTTGTCTCTTCAGATACGTTGCACATTCAGTTCTGATGTGACCAAAACCTTCGCATTCATGGCATTGCACCCCTTTGCTTTGTTTGATTTTGTCATCAGTTCTAGGTTTCTTCTGATTGTTGACATTTTTATAGATGCTGCGACTGTTGTCCGGAGCATTTGTCCTAGGGCGTCTGTCCATCCTCTTCACAACTTTATTAAATTGTTTGCCCAACAACACAATATCTTCAGAGATGCTCTCATCAGTATCTAAATTACTCTCCACATCATCTTCATCAGTGTTGGAGATGAAGGCAATGTTCTTGTCTTTCTTTTCAGATCTTTCATTAACCTTTAATTCAAAAGTTTGAAGAGATCCAATCAACTCATCAACTTTCATATCTCCAATATCTTGGGCCTCCTCGATAGCACATACTTTCATATCAAATTTCTTAGGCAGGGACCTGAGAATTTTGCTTACCAGTTTTTCATCGGATATCTTTTCCCCCAAGGATTCAAAAGTGTTAGCATATTCTAGCACATTCATGTGAAAGTCATGAACACTCTCTCCTTCTTTCATTCTCAAATTCTCAAACTGTGTTGTTAGCAGTTGTAGCCTTGACTTCTTGACCTTTTGAGTACCTTCATGAGCTGTTCTTAGGATATCCCAAGCTTCCTTGGCAATAGTACATTGTTTAATCAACCTGAACATGTTCTTGTCAACACCATTAAACAAAGCATTCAGGGCTTTAGAGTTTCCAATAGCTGCAGTGTCTTCTTCTGTAGACCACTCCTCTTCTGGTTTCAACTCATCAGTATCAACATTATTCGCATCTTTTATTTTAGGAGGGACCCATGCCTTGATCACAGCCTTCCAAGCTCTGCTGTCTAGAGATTTCAAGAAAGCTGTCATGCGTGATTTCCAAATGTCATAGTTTGACCCATCCAACAAGGGTGGTCTGTTCACCAGTCCTCCTTCTTTATCCATTGAGCCAGAAACTTCTTTCCCTGGAGCTCACCCACACAGAACAGGGTGCCTGCTCTGATGCCAATTGAAATTCCTGGCAACCTGACTGAAATATGCTGTGCACAATGTTGGCACAACTGTCCGAGCGCGTGTCTACTCAGAACTACAATTAAAATAGCACAACGTAACAAAGCACAAATTAAAAGGAACACAGCGGAAATAAAAAGTACACAGAGAGTTTGTTAACCCAGTTCGGAGCAACTCTCCTACTCTGGGGGATACCAATCCAGGAATGATTCCACTATTATAGTTCTAGTGAAAAGACCAACACAGACACACTACTTGACTTTGCACCTAGACCCTACCAGTGGCAACTCTATCTAGGAACTCCTAGATATGAGACCCCGTCTCAATTCCTACGAACAACACACACAGTATTGTTATCAAACACACAAAACATAAAACCCAACCAAGAGGAACACACGCTAATAACACATACTCACTCCGTACTTAAAAGCTTAGGAGCAGCTTACAAATTACAACTCAAAACAAACTCAGTCCTTAGCTTGAATCAGGGAGATACAAGCAAGGCTCACAATTAACAAACAAAACCCTAAAAACCTTAAACACACGCTTTACTAACACACACGGTTTTTAGTTACCCAACTAGGGTTTGCCTTCACCAATATATAGTACTGAGATACCACGGGTCTGGGCTTCAAAATAGAGCATGGACATTGACGGGTCCAGCTGAAACAATCTTCTAGAAATAATAAAAAAAACTTCCAAATATAGAATGATATCTTGAGGAACAAATAGCAAGGCAAATAAAACTTCAAACAAATCTTCAGTCAGATACACGCGCCTTGATCAGCAAGCTAGAGGAAAATAAATCTTCAGGCAAATCTATGGAAGATTGCGTACACAAATATAAAGCGCTAGCTTGCGCGAAAACACAAGTTCCGTAAAGCTGTTCCATATGCTACCGCATCTGTCCCAGCAACTGGCTAGTAGCTGTTTTTGCAAATTGTAGCCAATCTACAAAAACCCTACAATTTCCATATCTCTCCCCCAAACTCAATATCCTCAAGAAAACTTAACAATTTATGTCTCAAACATTTCCTTAAGTTGTGGGACAAAAAACTTATAGTTTTCAAACCCTTAAACAATTATAAAATGTCACAAGTCATAACTGAATTGACTCTAATAACTAAACTTAAAAGACGCATTGAATCATCATTTGAAAATAAAACTCAAAATATCTTGATTTAGTCAAAGAGAAATTAAAACAAAAAATTAATTCAAATAATGATTTACCAAATTGTCTTTTAAATACAAAAAATAAGCCAGTAACGACAATCTAAAATTAGTATAAAATGAATAAACAATCTTTATCGACTTTGTCCATTCTAAATTGATATATCTTTCAACATCATTGGACATAAGTCAGTCAAGATTACCTTTCTTTATTTCCTCTTATCTTTTTGAGGTATTTTCCGAATGAACACTATTTTATTTTCTCTTGCTTCAGCTTTTCTTTATTTGCACACTTTATGAATTGATCCTTTAAAGGATCATTTAACAGTTATAAACTTAATTGTGCAAAGAGAATACTAAATGCTGAATTTTCGAACAAGTCATCTGATAGTCAAAATTACTGAATTTTCGAACAAGTCATCTGATAGTCGAAATTATAATGTCTCAGCAAGATTAAATATTTACATAATGTGCTCAATATTTTCTTTGCCTAATAATCTTAATGAAATATCACTCTCCAATGAGAGATTGTCTTTAGTTTAAGCAAAGAAAATATGACAAAAATTGTCAACTTAAATAACACTGATAAGATTTATGATCTTTTAACTTTATGATCACATAAGACCTATAAGATTTGGTGTATACTCACTTGTCAAACTTGATTCTCACATTAGATATTGAATTTGCAAGAGAATGCGAGTTTCACCACCCTTATATAAGGTCTAGATCCAAGAACAATGTTAATATTATCCTTTAATTCCTAAAAGTTAAAACTTTTAAAAGTTAAAAATTTAACTCAAATTAACAGATACATAAACTGTATTAGCTTAAAGAGAACAAGAGAAGCAAAAGCACTCACAAAAATACCTAGTGCACAATTAATATCAAGTCTTTAAACAATAATATCAATTGCTAGTGGTATTTTAAAACAATGATCAAACAATGACAATTTACTTTGACAAAGAATAAATTCTTCTAATTGTCATATGTTTACCATTATATTCGTGTGGATGTAAACTCTTAAATGTATAAATAAGTTTACACTCACACAACATTATCACACATGTCAATAAAATATTATAGAAACGTGCATCTTTATTTGTAAATAAAAGACCTTAACAAGATATCAAGCGCACCATTAATTCCCAATCTTCGGATTGTAAAAATTAACTGTAAGCGATACTCTCAACGCAATGATCAAACATTGGTGATAAGTCCCGTCAAATAATAGTCACCTTCGGGCATCCTATTATCCACATGGAAAAATACTTTATAACCACCACATATTTATCACCACATGTATGTAACTATCCGGCCAAGTTGTGCCTTCCTTGGGGCCGACGACAACTCGCATAAATAATTACACACTACATCTTTTGTAACTTCAGTTGAGTCGAATCTACGCAACAGAGGTTACTTGGACAACATTATTGTTTCAACCGACTCAACCGCAATTACAAGATAATTTAATATATACTAAATGGGGTGATAAGTCCTGTCAAACAATAGTCACCTTAGGGTATCCTATTATTTACATGGAAAATTACTTTATGATCACCACACATTTACTATCAC
This sequence comes from Medicago ruthenica, assembly GCA_018208015.1. Taxonomy (NCBI): domain Eukaryota; kingdom Viridiplantae; phylum Streptophyta; class Magnoliopsida; order Fabales; family Fabaceae; genus Medicago; species Medicago ruthenica. The sequence goes on along the minus strand of CM031375.1, from coordinate 66,582,261 downwards.
ATGCATGTAATTATCCGGCCAAGTTGTGCCTTCCTTGGGGCCGACGACTAATCGCATGAATAATTGCATACTACGTCTTTTGTAAGTTCAGTTGAATTAAATCTACGCAACAGAGGTTACTTTGGCAACATATTGCTTCAACCAAAACAACTGCAATTACTAGACATTTCACAATAAATTAAATGTTTTTAAATGGGAATGGTCTTTAAATTTACAAGGCACTACTAACATAATGTAGGCCGAATTAGTCCATTATGTCGCTAAGTAACCATAATGCCACTCAGCAACCCTTAAGTGTAAAGACAAGTTCACAAGAATTTGAAAGAAGATGCAAGTCAAAAATCACACCAATGTGTGTATGACAATACATTTACAGGCATCACATAAAAGCGAAAACATAAATAGCATGAAATATGTCAAAAATGCATGATTGGAGGAAAAGAAAAACGAAGTTATTGTAGAAACTTAATAACAATAATCTCAAACATCACAATCATGCTATAAACCAAATATTCAATTTCAAATCAAATAAAAAAAATTGAATTTTTATATGCCAAAAATATTCATGCCACAATTGATTCACATATAGTAATGATTCTTTAAATAAAATAATGAATAACTCTAAACTTAATTATTTCCAAAATAAGGAAACAAACTTTATATGTTTATAAATAAACAAACAAAACTAGAATCAATATTTTCCAAAATTTAAAGAATCAAAACCTTATTTTCTATACAAAATAAAAATTGTCCATAATATTTTGAGATTCATTATTAAAAGGCAACAAATCTTCTACAAGTATATATAACAACCAAATATATATAACAAATTTATATTTGCCTTTTTCTCAAAAAACTTTATATACAAAATCTTTGTGAATCAAAATTAATTTCAAATAGAAATTAAATTGTAAGATATGATAAACATATTTGAAAATTATATTAACCAAAAAGATTTGATTTAAAAACAAATCACCAAAATCAACATAAAATTCAATAGTTACCAATTCCATATTCAAATCCTTATTTCATGTCAACAAACATAATTTGCTATATATATATATATAACCACGACAAATTTGGCAAACAAGATAATTTAAAATAATGCTTTATATTGGTGAGACTCATGTACACCTCATAATGGATTTTAAATAAGACCAAATAAAAAAACATGAGCAAAGAAGGACCGAATTTGCATGAAATCGCATCTCACAGCCATGGAAAGAGAGAATAAAAAAATTCTGCAATTATTACAACATTCACACCTAAAATTGACTATTTTACATCATTAAATAAAATTAATAATAATATCAAATCGATGCATATCTTTAATCAATATCCAGATAGTGCACATGAAATTAATTAACGTAAAGGTCAAGACCCATTACGAACCAAAAAAAATTGTGGAAAATAATCAAAAATACCACACAGAAATTTGGATCCATAAAATATACACAATCCGAAGACTATAATCAATGCAGACTTTAAATCAATTTCCAATTCAAATAAGACAAAGGCAAATACATATCATAACCAAATTATTACCTTTTATATATTTGTTTAAAACAATTCATAAAGGTAATTCTAAACACAAATATTTGGAAATCAAATTAAGAGTCTCTAGCCAAACTTCAACAAAGCTGCATAGCACATGGATCCATAATATATACCGCAAAAGTATACAGATTACAGAATAATAGCAACAATAATTACTGGATCATCGGATCATCACAGAGAATGAAATAATAATAAATTGTTACGACATCGAATCAAACAAAAATAAACCCGCAAATAAAACATAATAAGAAGAGGTTTATTCGAAAGAATGAATCGAAGAAACTAAAGAACATATGAATATTATTCAATCCAAAATTTCAATCAACCCAATAAATCAAACATGAAGACCTGCTCTGATACCACTTGTTGGAGATTTAGGTCTTAACAAACATATTACATAAAACATGTCCAATAATTATGAATGAATAGCGGAAGCAAACAAAAACATTGAACATGATTATGATAGGATCTACGACATGTTTGATTTATTAAGGATACGAATTAGGGATTAGGAATACCTGAATGAAGCTTTGATGGCAGCCCTCTCATCAACAATGATAACCAAAGAAGGAGATGATATGAAACACACAACATAGGGTTAGCGGCGGCTGATTTGGTTCTTCCTCAACCGGTACCTTTATGCCTCAAGTTCTCTTCAGATGGGGAGAAGAGAGAGTTTGCCGTGTACGGTGTATTGGGGACCATAGCCTCTTTTTTATTGGATGACCATTAGGGTTTCCCATTATTCCGTTAATGGGCCATCCAGACATCCACTCATTGAGTCCATATCAACTAATTAAATATTTAATGAATTATCCAATTAGAAATCTAATAGTCTTATTACTTAATTTGATCACTAATCAATTAAGGCTCACAATTGATAAATAGCTAATATAATTATTATTACGATATTTGCCCACATAATGATATCGGAATATAATTAAATAATAAAATATTCCAACATTTCAATGATTTGACATGGTGCAACTAAACTGAATTGACTTCCGCAAACGAGTTTCGATTGTAAATTAAAAGGTGGCGGGTCTTTTCAGACATAGTACACATACTATTGTCATCTGTAATACAACATACATCTTGTGTAACAGACTCAGCAAGATCATGAACAAGATCATGCATCTTGAATATTGTAATTTGGCCAAATCCCACAATCTGTTATTTTCGAAAAATGACCTCCAATATAATTCATTCCACACCTCATTACCAATATCAACTGCATCCAACATTTGTTTGGAAGAAATGAAGCCATTAGCTGTCCAAAGCTCAATTAAAAGCTGCTTGCTTATAATTTCATCTTTGGGAAATAATGCACAGAAGGAAATACATTGCCTTATTTTTACTGGCAAATGCAAGTAACTTAATCTCAAGGCAGGCATGACATAATCTCACCTTGTAAACGCCATAGCTTGCTTTCCTTAACATATAGCCATTCCTTTTCTTCTCTTTTAAACCGCAAGAGACTTCCTAGTGCTATTGCTGCAAGAGGGAATCCCCCACACTTCTTTATTATCTCCTTCCCTACAATCACAAGCTCTTTTTGTTCTACCTCATTTGGTCCAAAGGCTCGTTGTTTAAACAATTCCCAACAATCTTCGTCAGATAGCCTTGATAATTCATGATGAGGCATTGTTCCCATGATTTTTGCTACATTTGGAAGACGGGTAGTGACCAAATTTGAAGCGCCTTTTCCTCCACAAGCCAATACAAATCTCAATCTTTGCCAATTCTCTTGTTTGTCGTTCCACACGTCATCCAAAACAAGCAAGTATCTCTTTCTTCAAAGTAGATCTTGAACTCTTCTTTGAAGTAGCTCTAGATCTAAATCCTCACAGGACTTCTTAGTAGCCCCTTCTATGATGGCTTTTGTCATTCTTTTTAGAGTGAAATCTTCTGAAACGCACACCCAAATTTTTAACTCAAAGTGGTTGACTATCTTGTCATGATTGAAGACGAGTTGAGCAAGTGTTGTTTTACCTAGTCCACCTAGCCCCACTATTGGATAGATAGATAAGTCCTCTAATTCAGAAGCATCACCAACCAAAAAGTCTACAATTTTATCCTTGTCTTCATTTCTTCCATAGACTAAAGGCTGAGTAACAATTGAGGTGGTTTGTCGCCAGTCTGGGACTACACCACTTCTCTCTCTAACGATCTCAGTTAAATGAAACTTACTCCTTTCAGCCGCAATGTCATCTAACCACAATCCTATCCTCTTCATATTCTTAGCAAGTTTGTAACGGAAAGCAATATGCCTGGGATGAAAAGAGGATAGGAAAGAGCTTTGTACCTGTTGAGGTTGTGAGATCTTAGGCAACAAGAGAGAAAATAATAAAAACCTTGAATATTATTGATAGTGATTGAATAGTAGCTTGATACAAAAAACTAAATACTAATCCCTATTTATATAGACTAAATACATAGACTCAATCGTACATCAAGAAGAAATCATAATAAACATAAGTAATATAACATATAATCCTAAGAGATATTGATCCTAGAAAATAACGTAAAATACTCTAATATAATATAATATAAAATATATTATAAGACATTTTATAATATTCTAACACTCCCCCTCAAGTTAAAGCTTACTAAGCTTTAAGTTTGTTACAAATATCAAACCAAACCAATATTGAGTAAGATGTTGTCATTCACATGAAACAATCAACTTAAGTGTGCCAACGCCTCCACCTTGACTTATGTGGTACATGTCATCAATGACTGGTGCCAACAACTCAACTTGAAGTTGATTGGACTACCTGAGATTACTGATAGTGTGCTGAGACCGATGACTAGAGAGCCTTCCATTAGAGATTTTTTTTATTTTTTATTTTGAGGAGTCCTTCCATTAGAGATGAAATTGAGAAAAGGCAAAAAAATACACTGACAATTGTTACTTGGACATATGAGCAACAAACTACTTAGAACTGACTGTGAGACTTGATATATGACCACATGCCTGACATAATCGATGCTAGTGAAAAACCTCAAATAAAAAGATGCACTAAACTGGACCAGAAATAAATAGGCATTAACAAGACATAATCTATTATTATTATATTTATTTATATTTATTAAAACAGACCCTCAAATTATTTGATCGACACCTCATCGCTTTGCATGCCACAGTAATTATATTTATGACACATCACTAAAATTCCGACTTGGCATGGTTATAATTCCTTCTATTTCTACACTATGTATCTATTTGTAACAATGTAACTTATTTTTTTTTTTTACCGGTCAAATAGCCTAGTGGCTTGAGCTCACACATATTAAATGTGGAGAAGTGAGTGTCATGAATAATGGCGTGATGCCTTTCTCATTGCTATTTCTTTTGTATATATAGAGGTTACAAGACTATACATGTAATTACAGTGAATAATAACAATTAATGAGAACAAATCAATTTCTGATTTGTGTCCTTATTTCTAGGAACAAACTAATAAATATAATAATGGGAACAAGTCAACTCCTTATTCACACCCCCCCCCCTCAAATTGATGCGACTGGTCAATGAGCATCAATTTGCCAACAAGAAACTGATGACGAGGACACGGAACAGCCTTGGTAAGAATATCTGCAATTTGCAACTGAGTACTGACATGAGGAAGAGATATTAGTCGATCATCGTAGGCGTCACAGATAGAATGACAATCAACTTCGATATGCTTGATGCGTTCATGAAAAACGGGGTTTGCAACAATTCGGATGGCACTTGTATTGTCAGCATAAAGTGAGGTTGGCTCTGTTTGAGGAAATCCAAGTTTAGCCAAAAGACCACGAAGCCAAATTATTTCTGAACAAGCAGCAAACATGGCACGATACTCAGATTCAGTAGAAGATTTAGAGACTCTCGCTTGTTTCTTACTTTTCCATGATATCAATGAAGAGCCAAGAAACATGCACCAACCAGTGACAGAGCGTCGAGTATCAAGGCATCCTGCCCAATCAGCATCACTATAAGCACTCAACTTAAGAGAATTTCCAATGGAAAAGAATAGGCCACGATGAACGCTTCCCTTCAAGTAACGAATGATACGGCGAACGGCTGCCAAGTGAAGATGACGAGGAGAATCCATGAATTGACTTACTTGTTGAACAACAAAAGATATGTTAGGACGAGTAATAGTCAAATAATTAAGACTACCCACAAGTTGTCGATACAATAACGGATCATGCAAGAGATCACCATCATCGCGATGATATTTAACATTAACCTCAAGAGGAGTATCCACTGGATTAGCCGATTGGAGACCAGCCATAGAAATCAAATCTGTGGCATACTTGTGTTGATGGAGAAAGATGCCTTTCGATGTAGAATGAACCTCAAGACCAAGAAAATAATGCAGGTTACCAAGATCTTTCATATGAAAAGAGGCCTGTAACTGTTCTTTAATTCTCTGAATGGAGGCATTATCAGAACCAGTAATAACCATATCATCAACATACAAAAGAAGCAGGACAATTCCTGTAGACGTGCTATGAATAAATAGAGATGAATCATACTGACTCTGATGAAAAGAGAACCCAAGTAAAGTGGAGTGGAATTTTTCATACCATGCTCAAGGCGCTTGTTTCAAACCGTATAATGAGCGTTTGAGCTTGCATACACCCTTAGATGACGAGAATAGACCTTGAGGAGGAGTCATATAAATATCTTCAGTTAGGTCCCCATGAAGAAAAGCATTCTTGACATCCATTTGATGAAGATACCACCCATTAGAAGCAGCTATAGAAAGTATCGTGCGAACATTTGTCATTTTGGCAACCGGGCAAATGTCTCATCATAATCAATTCCATATTCCTTCTTGTTTCCTAAGGCAACCAATCGAGCCTTGTAACGGTTGAGAGATCCATCAAAATTCAGTTTCACAGAATACACCCATTTGCAGCCTATGGGTTTGATATCAGGGGGACAAGAGACAATATCCCATGTAAAATTCTCTTGAAGAGCCTGAAGTTCCTCATTCATTGCTTTAATCTAGCGAACATCTTTAACAGCCTGTGAGTAACAAAGTAGAGAGTGAGGCACTCAAAGAAGTATGTTTGGAATCATACCTGTCTGGTGAAAATCTATCAGGTGCTCGAGATGTTCGACCAGAACGTCTTGGTTCGAGTGGTTCAGGATCAGGTGGCGGATCTGTGTCTGGTGGGGCAGTGGGAACCTGTTTTATGCTTTTTCTGACATATGTAAATCCTGGCTTGTAACGTTCTATTGATTGAGGCATAATAGAAAATTTGGGAAGAATAGCAATATCATTTATGTCAGGAGAAATAGAATGAAACATGAATTGATGATAAAAAAAATGTAACATTCCTCGAAACTCGGAAACGACGATTAGAGACATCATAACACACAAAGCCCTTACGAGAGTTACTATACCCCATAAAGGCACACTGAACAGACTATGCTCCAAGCTTATACCTTTCAAACGGAGGTAAGTGAACAAAATACACACACCCAAAAGTATGTAAATCACTATAATCAGGCTGAGTTTTAAAAAGGCGAAAGAAGGAGAATCAAAGTCAATAACTATAGAAGGAAGACGATTAATCAAAAACACAGCTGTGGAAAGAGCCTCCACCCAAAAACGGGGTGGCACGGAAGCTTGAAGAAGTAAAGAGCGTGTCACATCAAGCAAATGGCGATTCTTTCACTCTGCCAGACCATTTTGTTGGGGGGTATTGGGACAAGATCGTTGAGACAAGATCCCCTTCTGTTGAAGGTACTCCTGAAACTCATGAGACATATATTCACCACCAGAGTCAGAGCGAAAAATTTGAACACTTGCATGGAATTGAGTTTCAACATATGTCAAAAATTTCTTAAACATAGAAAACACTTCAGACTTAGAGCGAAGAAAATATATCCAAGTAAAACGACTATAATCATCAATAAATGTGACAAAATATTTATAGTGAGCATGAGAAGCTATAGGAGACATTACCCACACATCACTATGAATCATCTCAAAACAATTGGATGCACGATGAGCACCTGACGGAAAAGGAAGTGTTTTACTTTTAGCCAATTTGCAAACATGACATGAAACAGAAGCAGTACAAATGACTTGTTTATTTCCCAAAGAACCAGTTTTAAATAAATGAGACAAAACAGTAGAGTTTGGATGGCCCAATTTCCTATGCCAATCCTCATAAGAATTCAAAACATTATTACAAGCAAGAGATAAATGACTAGAAATAAACTGAAGCGGAAACAATCTTCCCACTTTAGGCCCCTTTGCGATCACCTTCCCCGACACCTGTTCCTGCACAAGACAACCACCACGAGAGAAATTAACATTACAATTGTTATCCACCAATTGACCAACCGACAGTAAATTAGAAGCAAGTCTGGTTGATACAAGCACGTCACGAAAATCGGAGTTTATGTCACCAACATCAGTTATGGAGAGGTTATTACCATCAGCAACTTGAATTTGTTGATTACCATGATAAGAATGTAAATTGTGCAAGTATTCAGAGGAACTCGTCATGTGATTGGATACACCAGAATCAAGAAACCATGGACAAGAAACATTAGGAGACTTACCATGAATTCCCATGTTTGAAAGAGCAGCAAGTACCATTTGTTGAATCATTTCAGGCTGTAGAGAACCACCATCAGATGCACTAGTAATTGAAGGAGTAACTGCAGAGCTTGTAGCGGCATGTAAAGCCTGCATCGGACATTGTGTTCGCCGTGGAGGACGGATGGGACAGTCAGAGATAAAATGACCTCGCTATTTGCAGTAGTTGCAAAACTTAATGCTACAGTTGCGAGCAACATGTCCAAATTGTTTGCAGGTGAAACATTGGACTTGTCGCATATCACGTCCCTTACCTCTACTCTGAGCAGCATATGCAATTGGCACAGGTTCAGATATGAAAGCATCATGAGACATGGTTCCTTGAGTAAGGAGACGCTGTTCCTCCCTAAGAAGTTCACCAACACAAGTATCCAAAGAAGGAACAGGATTCCTATTCAGCAAAGCACCTCTAACTACCTCAAAATCCGGATGAAGCTTCATGAGAAATTGATCACGCCTACTAGTGTTGTAGACCTCTTGGACAACCGCAAGAGAAGCCTTGGGAACATCAGCATGTATAATAGCAGAGTGTTCTGTCCACAAGTTCAAAAAACCAGAATAATACTCTTGAATAGACAAATTACCTTGCTTGTAACTGGTTATCTCCAACTCTAACTAAAAACGCTTGGCTACATTATCTTGATTGTAAATACGCTTCAAATAGTTCCACATCTCTTGAGCAGTTGAAAAGGAACGTAAATTATTAATCATCTGAGGATCAATAGAACTGAGAATCCAAGTGATAATTTGAGCATCTTTGTATTCCCACTCTTCTAAAGCAGCTTTTTCTGTTGGTGCCTTAGAAACATCGTCGAGGTGACTCCATAATTTATTTCCTTTGACATACATCCTAAACTGAAATTCCCAAGCAGGATAATTTTTGCCGGTAAAACGGACACAAAAATTATGTTTTTCTTTTTCGGAAGCCATGAAAACGGTGTAGCAAACAACAAGGAAAAAACGTGAGGAAATTACGATTTGCAGGAACCAAACACAACCGAGACTCAAGAATCGTAATTACGATTTGCAACCAAGAGGTGTCTTGACCTATATGAGATAAACTCAAAACAACTCAACTCAAAAGAGAGAATCGACGGAAAAAATAACCCACAAGGAAGTGGCGGCTAGACCTAGAACCAAGAATGATTTTTGTTTTGATCGGAACTAGGCTGATACCATGTCATGAATAATGGCTTGATGTCTTTCTCATTGCTAATCCTTTTGTATATATAGAGGTTACAAGACTATACATGTAATTACAGTGAATAATAACAATTAATGAGAACAAATCAATTTCTGATTTGTGTCCTTATTTCTAGGAACAAACTAATAAATATAATAATGGGAACAAGTCAACTCCTTATTCACAGTGAGGTGTCCGGGGTTCGAACTCCTGTATATGTTATGTAATGTCCCTATCAACTGAGCTAAGCTCATGGGGACACAATGTAACATATCTATTTAGACTACTCTATGGCTATGCATTGTATACTTATTAGTAATTAATTACGTAACATACAAAACAATGTATAGCAATTCAATTGTCATGAATACATATTGTAACCTACCAAACAAATTACTCAACCTGAACACACAGCATCAGCGGACAAATCTTTTTTAATTGTTATTCCAACAATGACATTGTTGTATTTTGGGTGGATAATGTGAATGAAACATTTGTAAGCTGATGTAAGAAATAAAAGATGAGGGGTACATTTCCTCCCTTTTCTAAAATATCGTTTACTTAGCATTTGTGAAGAGCAATTAGGCGGAGCATTCCTTAGGTATTCGAACAACCATCTTATATGATAACATTTGTATGCATATATATTAGCTAAAAAATATGGTCAAAGTAAGTTATGTGAGTAACACGCATTGTTAAAATGCTACATGTATTTTGAAACGGAGGAATAAGAACTAGATACCTTATGTGATAGTCCACACTTGGATGCTTTGTACTCCATCTCCAATGCTTCAGTAGCACACTCGTCCAAGATGTCGTCGAGGATGTGAGCAGCATCTTTGAGTTTTAGCAGCCAATCCTTAATAGCACTACTATTTTCACTGTTATTGAATTGTTTCTCTTCAGCGTCTTCAAGTGTAGCCTTGATTGTTGTCAGCAAGCTAGCCAGCCTCTTCAGGTCTTGATCAAAACCAAGAAACAGGCCAAGCTCTTTTCGAACGAGGATGCTCAAATTATCAAGCACAACTTCAAGGACAGCTTCAGCCATCTCTAAAGCGCTGAATTGCAAAATGAATATGCTAGTGAGATTGTACGGTATTGTATGATGCGAGGTAATTCACAAACACATGTTTTACGTCCTTTTATATTATGAACAAAAGTTGGCCTGGCATCCAATAAAATAAAGCAAAACCATTGGAACAATTTGTGAAGCATGCTAAGGTTTCTCAACCATTAAGGAAGACATCAGTTGTGAAAAAAAGTTTAATTGGTCATAGATGCTAAAGATGGATTCCCATACATTGATGTCTGAGAAAAAGGGGTTTGATTATATTTAAAAATAGTTAACGTAAGGAAGCTTTATAATGATATTCTCCCACTTTATTTTATATCTATTCTTTTCATTTTAGTATAGTATTGCTCTTCACATTTTCCAATTCTTTTCCTGATACCATATTCCCTAGCTGAAGTTTGTTACCATAAAATATTATTAAAGGATCATCAATTATACCAGGAGTGCCAGTAGAGGCTTTGGGAAATAGTAGACAATTGTTCAAGAACTCAACTCTTTTTCTTTGAGATATTAAATAGTTGTTTTGTGGTGCCTTTATAGAAATGAAAAAAGTTGAATTAATTCTAGTTTATTGCATGATTATATTGCCAAACTGTGTGGAGCTGGAATATTTGGACAACTACAGCAAGTAATGGATTCCTCCATTCCAATTATATGACTTGCCTCATGTTTTCTTTTTGTTATGCTCAGTTCCAATTAAGGTGTTTTTATGATTTTGTTATTAGGATGTTTTATGTTATTAGCTTTCATTGATTGAGAAGCCTTGCTGACTAATCTTGTCAAATCTTTAGGTTGATGAATTTTCTGAGAGGCATATACTAATTTGGCATTGTATTGCAGTTGCTTGGACTGAACTTGTGTTGCATATTTCCAAAGCATTAGTTTGCATCAATTGTACTTTCATAGGATTGATAGAATTTTAATTAATTAAATCACTTTTAATTTTTTATAAGCATTAAATCACTTAATATATAATATAATATACACTGACGCACTAGTTCAATGCACCTATTTCATGAGCAAATCATGAGGTTTGAAACAAAAACAACCCAGAGAACATTCAAAACTATTATCAAAGAACATGTTCATTATTTAGATAAAATTGGAGATTGAGATACAAAAAATTGTTCTAAAATTAATATTGAATGATATAAATAGGATCTAGCATCCCATCTTTGTGGTGTAGTGATAGGTATAGGGTTCTCTGAATTGAAGGACAGAGGGCCTCCTAAGAAGAAAAAGATAAGAAGGGAAAAGTTTGATTCATTGATAACCTCCAATTGTTCCCTTACATCAGTTATATAGTAAATGCAGTAACAATAAAGGATAATATTACTAACAAGAATATTCCCTTCTAATAAGGCTAATGATAAGATAATGATGAGTCAACAGCTGACAGAAGCTTCTAGAGTTGTGGGTCCATTGATGCCTCTCCCTGTGCTGTCATAGTAAAGACATAGTCCTCCAATTTCTTTGGGGTTTTTCTTTCTCTCTTAGTCCTTGCAGCTACTGCCCCTTTTTCGCCAGCTGGGCTCTCTTCCATTGGGCCCTTGATGAGTGTCTCGCCTCGGATCCTATCAATACCTCCCCCATCAAAATTGATCTAATTGTCCTCAAGATCATAAATGAGACACAGGTCCTCCCAACGTTCCTAGGACGTATCATCAGGCAACAGTCCACGCCACTGAACCAAAGCAAATTTGGTGGGAACCCCATTCTCCATTTGAATTTGAAAATCCAAAACAGCAAGCGGAGAAACTACAGGATGGTTATCAACTAAAGCTGGTGGGAGCTGCTCAATGGTAGTAGGAGGAGGGCCCTCATGTAACTTGAGGAGAGAACAATGAAAGACATTGTGAATGCGAGACTCTGGTGGCAGTGAAAGCTTATACGCAACAACACCAATCTTAGCTAAAATCAAATAAGGGCCGTAGAAACGTTTAGAAAGCTTGTGATACTTCGAACCTGTCAACGAAACTTGACGGTAAGGCTGCAACTTGACATACGCCCACGCCCATATTGGAAAGTCCACATTCCGACGGTGTTCGTTTGCAATAGCTTTCATTTGAGATTGAGCCTTGGTTAACCTCTTGCGCAACAGGGTTAGAATTTCCTCTCTCGTCATCAGCACATCATTACAAGCATCAATGGTAGAAGAACCCGGAATATAAGATGGAATCGTAGGAGGGAGTTTGCCAAACATAATCTGATAAGGGGTCATGCCACAAGCAGTGTGAATGGATGTATTATAATGATATTCAGCCCAAGGCAAAAGAGATACCCATTGAGAAGGTTTGTCAAGAACGAAGGCACGCAAATATTGTTCCACAATCCTATTCATCACTTCGGTCAGTCCGTCCGTCTGAGGATGATAAGAAGAGCTCATACGAAGTAGAGTCCCACTAAACTTGAACAAATCGGACCAAAAACAGCTAATGAATATTGGGTCCCTGTCGGAAACAATGCTCTTTGGTAAGCCATGAAGCTTGCAAACCAAAGAGACGAACAACTCAGCTACCTTGTACGCTGTAAACCCAGAAGCAAGGGCCTCCAAATGAATTCCTTTAGAGAGTCGATCCACAACAAACAATATAACAGAGCAACCCTTAGACGGTGGTAATCCGGTGATAAAGTCCATAGAAACATCCTCCCAAATCTGATTGGGGATGGGTAAAGGCTGCAACAATCCATTAGGTTTCTGAGGGGAATATTTGGTCTGTTGACAAACCACGCACTGCCGAATAAAGGTTTGAGCTTCTTTCTTCATATTGTCCCAGTAAAAATTCTCAGAGAGCCTTTTCATAGTTTTGGACAACCCAGCATGACCTCCAATCTTCGTCTCATGAAATTCTTGCAACAATAACTGCTTAAATCTGGAGGTGGGGCTGATCCATATACGGCCACGCCGCAACAACATGCCATCTACCAAACGAAACTCAGGCATGGAAGAGGGATTGTGCAGAATCTGTTCCTGTAACTTCTAAAACACCGCATCTTGTTGTAAATCCTTTTTTAATTCCTCTAAAAACAAGAATTGAGGGACATAGAGATGAAACAATGAAATTACTGAATTATCTGGAGCTCTTGAAAGAGCATCATCCACAATATTTGTACTTCCTGGCATGTACTGAATTTCGTAGTCATAACCCAAAAGCTTGGAAACATAGTGTTGTTGTTCTGGAGTTTGAATGATTTAGGTAAGAAGTTCTTTAAGACTCTTGTCATCAGTTTGAATCACAAAAAAGTGGCCCAATAAATACTGTCTCCAACGCTTCACGACGCTAGTGATAGCATTTAATTCACAGATATACGTCGAGGCCTTTGCCAAGCGTGGACAGAACACTCGACTGTAATATGTGATTGGATGGCCTTTTTGCAATAATACAGCACCCATAGTGAACCCAAAGGCGTCAGTATGGATAAGAAAAGGAGAGGAAAAATCCGGCAAGGCTAAAATCGGAGCTGCTGCCATTGCCTCCTTCAAGCGGTCAAAAGAGGTTTGAGCTTCACCATTCCACTTAAAAGCATCCTTCTTAAGTAAGGAGGTTAATGGTAATGCTAGGGATGCGTACCCTTTGATGAATTTGCGATAGTAGCCCGACAAACCCAGGAATCCTCGTAAAGCCTTCAAATTCTTAGGAATGGGTCAATCTCGTATCACTTGTACCTTTGCTGGATCAGGAGCAACCGTTCCAGATGATACTATGTGGCCTAAATAATCAATGGTGGACTGACCAAAAGAACATTTTGGGGCCTTCAAATAAAATTGATGCTTAGTTAACAATTTGAACACTTGCTCCAAATGTTCAAGATGCTCCTCCTCATTTGTACTATAGATTAAAATGTCATCAAAGAAAACAATCACCATCTTGCGCAAAGAAGGCCTGAAAATGTCATTCATTGTGGCTTGGAACGTACCTGGTGCGTTACACAGTCCAAAAGGCATCACTTGATATTCATAGTGACTGTCATGGGTTCGGAACGCTGTTTTGGCAGTATCTTAAGGTCGAAGACGAATTTGATGGAATCCGGAAGTTAAATCAAGCTTAGTAAAAACCTGTGTTGTGCCTAATTCATCCAAAAGCTCATCAACCGTGGGTAAGGGGAAGCGATCCTTCACGGTCACCGCATTCAAGTCGCGATAATCTACACACATCCGCCAACTTCCATCCTTCTTTTTAAGGAGTAAAACTGGAGAAGAGAAGGGGCTATTGCTTGGCTTGATCCAATCATTCGCTAATAACTTCTGCCCCTGGGCCTCAATTTCAACCTTCTGGGCATGTGGATAACGATACGGCCGCACATTTACCGGGGCAGTGTTGGGGAGTAATTGTATTTGATGATCAGTGAAACGGGAAGGGGGCAACAAATGTGGTTCCTGGAATAATGCAGAATAGCGGTCAAGGAGAGGTTGGAATTTAGGGTTAACATGGATGGCTAAGGAAGAAGGCTCAAGTGTGTGTGGTGTGTCATCTAGGATTCTCAAGGAGAATAACTGGGCGGTTGGGTCATGGTGTATGAGTTTCAATAAATGGTGATAGGAAATGCTAGTGAGGTTGGGGTTTGTTTCCCCTTTCAGCTCTATAGGTTGCGGACCTTGTTGGAATTTCATGGTTAGAGATTGGTAATCCATCAAAACGGGGCCTAAAGTCTTGAGCCATGGTGTACCAAGAACAATATCTGTCCCGCTCAGATTCAAAGTGTACAAATCCACCGTAAAATTGTGGCCTTGGATTTCTAATTGCACCTCTTGGCAAACTTGATTGCTGGTGAGCTCATCACCATTACCTACTGTGACCTTCAAAGACGGAGAAGGGTTGTGACATAAGCCCAATGTACGAGCTACGTGGGCTTGAATGAAATTGAGTGTGCTACCACCATCGACTAGGAAGTGAACAGCGTGTTGGGCCACGCTTCCGATGACCCGGATAGTTTGGACCGTCTGTATTCCAGACATGGCATGGTAACTGAGTTGGGCCAGCTGGGCTTCCTCTTGCTGATCGAACAAGGTCAAAATTGAATCTAAAACTGCAGAATCTCCCTCACTATGACCTTCAGCATCCTCATCTACAATCAAAAGAAGAAAACGAGCCTTGCACCGATGATTATGAGAAAACTTCTCGTCACAGTTGAAACACAATTCCTTTTCTCGACGATCAATCAATTCTGAAGCCGAAAGTTTCCGGTAACAAGTACGGGGTGGTGGACTTGGAATGAGTGGAGGGTGGCCCTTAGGAGAAGGTAGATCTGGACTAGTATGTGAGGGAGACGGTGAATACGCCCGAGCATGAGAAGAACCTGGCCATGGAGCCGGGGGCTTGACATGGGTTAAGCGAAGCAAATCCTGAAGTTTCTCCTCGTGTAACCTTGCTAACCCCGCCGCCTCGGACAGAGAAGAGGGTTGTTGAGCCAACACCTCACGACGAATTTCCGATTTCAACCCAGAAATAAAACAACTCAGGAGATCCGCCGGTGATAACCCAACGATTCGATTGGCCAAAGCTTCAAAATCACTTAATAGCTTGCAACTGATTGTGATTACTGTAATTTGAAGAGTTTACCTCGAGGATCATCATACACAGTAGGAGCAAAACGGAGTTCCAGAGCTTCTAAGAACTGAGACCATGAAACGATTTGGCCGTTCCGGTACATCCACTGGTACCACGCCAGCGCCAGACCGTCTAAGTAGAAGGACACCACGGTAATACGTTCTTCCTCCGGTGTGTTGTGATAAGTGAAAAACTGGGAGATTTTGAAGATCCATCCATGAGGATCAGTACCCTGGAAACGAGGAACATCCAGCTTCAGAACATGTCGCGGTGGAGGAACTGGATCTGGAGAGGGACGAGGTTCAGGGGTGACCTCTGGAAAACGGCGTTCGATGGAATCAACACAGTAGAAGAGAGCTTTAGACAATGTAAAGGAAAGGTAGTAGCTGAAGTGCTGAACTGATGAAAGGAGACCGATTACGAGAGTTACCGTCGAATCAATTAGGACATCGACTATGCATTTATGAAATGATAACATAAATTTAGTTTAAAGTCCTTGTTGTTTTGTAACAAATTAATGTTTTTAATATTATTTTTCTACCGTAATTACGTGCTGATTTTAAATTTCTCAAATCCATGTTTCTATAAATCATTATACAAAATTATAAAAAAAAATTCACAGTTATCGGTACAAATTAGTTCTGCAACTCCATATAAACAAGAACTGATTCCATTTCTTCAACTTACAAAAGGTTTTTGTAACTTAGCACAGTGGCATTTATTAGTTCATAAATAGATAGAAGGATAACCCAAAATTGAAGGTCAAGATCTACTAACTCACTTTGTAAACATTTTCATGGACCTTTGTTTTCAACCATGCCCTGAGCAGTTGCAACAATAAACTATGAAAACCCTTTTTGTTGCATTCCATGGTTGATTTGATTACTCATAAGCAAAGTACATTAAGCCAAACATCAATAGATTGCTCCAAGTGAAAACGGAAGTGAAAACTTCGTAACTATAACATGGTAACAAAAAAAAGTACATGAAGCTAAGTACAAGACATATGCTAGGCATCTCAAAAGCAACAACAATTTAAATCAAATTTTCCAGATTATATGAATTTATTATTTTGATAAAATTTAAAACCAAATTCCTAAAATTCCATGCCAACCTGTGAGAAGTGTTGAAATCTACGTCTATGCAAACTGCTCTAACTTTCCAGCAATTTGGGATTGGAATTTCATAATCAATCATCATTCATCACACTACACTAAAGATGATATTGAAATATGAAAAAATTCTACTTTGCAGAAACATTAATATACTGTGAAGACTATAAAGTTCACACACAAGCTTTGGATGAAATAGATGCATCCTGTTGATTGGTAAGTAACGTTTTCGGCCTTCCAATTTCAGTCCAAATTAATGAGTCTCAATGATAAAATAATTAACTGGGGGGAAATAGATGGAACTAAATTACCTCATATAAATTGTTTGTTTTCAACATAACAGATCAAACCATACGGGTAATTGTAGGGATGCAAAATAATGCTTAGCAGTTGACCAAGGATCAAGTTGGAAATAAAACATCACAAAATAACCATCCCGGAGTTTAATGGTGGAAATGAAAATTATACTCATGTTTTAGAGAAGGATTTTCCTCTTAAAGCTGAAGCACTTGTTTTTACCTTTCCTCTCTCCCTTTGTGCTCAAAGAATCGTCTTGTCCTAACCCCGGAAGATCATAGCATGTAAGCGAGAGTAAGACCAATAGCGATCATATACAATTTTTTTATGCAATCGGAATTGGTAGGACTACTGTGCAAAGAGAAGCTGCTAGTGTTTGAAAAGGAAGAAGCATTTCTAAGGAGCTTTGGAAAACAAGAAAATGCTTAACCAACCCTGCTCCAAATCAAAAGGAAAATAAAAGTTGCACAATCATAAGTAGTTCATCTATTCTACTTACATTGATTGTATATCCATTGCTTTGCCTGTTCATTTTTCCTGCAACCAAATGCCCGGCGTGGTCAGCAACATGGCTTTTATACAGGTCAGCAATGTGCTTTGCCCGATAACACTTTGAATTTAAGACTAATGCCCAAAACCAATGGATTATGAGGAGGTTAATATGCAAGACTACTGTCGCAAAGTTTGAGGATTTATAACATGAAGTTAATAGAAGATATTGCATAGATAATACTTTCAGGTTTGCATAAGCACCCTTTAATCTTGCAATCAACCATACCACATAGAGGTGAAGGAGCTCAGATGAGGGAAGAGAAATATAGATAAGTCAGAGAGACTCATAAGAAAAAAGGGATTTGACAGAGAAAAAGGTGAATGAAATGCCTTAACCAGATCGCCAATTCTAACAGAGAAAGCAAATTATTCATAACTTTGTAGGGTGCTGTCAAATAGGTCCCTGATTTTATGTAAATTTCAAAAAGGTATCTAACTCTGTCAAATTTTAATCATATTAACAATTCAAAGAATATATTAGGTACTAATTTGATAGTAAATGGATAAACCTAAGAACCAAATTGATTGAAAGTGGTTTAATATAGGGACCAACTTAATAGTTTAACATAGGTCAGGATCTTTTTGAAATACACATAATCTTATGAACCTATTTGAGAGTGTTCTACAAAGTCAAGGATTAATTTGGTGTTCGACAAACTTATTACTTTACTCAATATTCTTCTGGTTTTTAAGAAGAAAAAAAAGATGATCGAGTACATGTTGGATGTACCTTGTTGCTTTTATACAAACTAGGTAGTCAAAGAGGAACCATAATAGGAACTTGAATGATGATTTTACGATGAATAGATGTTATAGTGAGGGGAATGACAAATACATTATAAACAGATAAAACCAAAAGTTTAAAATGAATAAAAAGAATTAACTTACACATGCTTAAAGTAGAAATACAAGAACATAACTAAATCTTAGCTATAATCTATATTCTATACTCTTTCACTGGTTTTGAAAACAAAATGGCGAAGATACATAATATCCTCCTCCTCCAAACAACGTTCTACAGTTCTGTACTTCAATGCATTGAATGTGAGCAATTTTTTGCCAATCCTCACCTGTGTTCTCTTTACATTGTTTCCCTAACTCACTGCAACTGCAAATTCTCAAACTTTTCAGACTAGTAAGGCATTGAATGCTCATTGGAAGCCACGTAGGCTTTGGACAATGCGAAATGTCTAATTCTTGAAGCAAACCTAGGTTTCCTAACCAGTCAGGTAAGGATGCCAGGTTTGGAAGATTTTTCAATTCCAAATAATTAAGGGCAGTCATAAGTTGTAAAGCTTCATGCAAACCTTCAATTTTGGAGGAACTTTCAATCACTAATTTTTCAAGACAGGTGAGGTATTGAAAACTATCTGATAGGTTGAACTTTTGGCACCTCCTAATATTCAATCTCTTAAGAGAAGTGAGATCTCTTAGCATCCCATCTAAGCAAGTTAGCTCTTCATTATTATCATTGAAACAAAGGGTTTCAAGACTATGTTGTTTATGAATTGAACCAAGTAAATGTTTGTTGCATTTCCTTCATACACGCAAATCACTGAGAGATGGAAGGGACGGCAAGCCCAACAGTATAGGACATTCAGTAATTTAGTGTTGAAAGGCACGTAAATATGTTATCTCTATCCTCCCTTGATAACCTTACCAGGTCTGGCAACTTCTCTAGTATCAAAAACTCTACTGTTGTGTAACCTCTTGCAACTCCACCAATGCATGACTCCTCATATATGTATTTTAAATGACTCATGTTACACATTGTTAGACTATTAAGAGAAGGAAGTTTCCCCAATAGTGGAAGGTGTAAATAACTGTTGCAATCCACGAGTTCTAAACGAGTTAAACATTTTAGAGAAGGACTAGACATCCATTGTGGAAAATAGGCACATGTATATCCTCCCACTCCCAGACTTTGAAGTTGTTGGGATTGAGGTTGAAGCTCTTCAAGAATCTCCTCAACATTTCCTTGTAATTGGGAGTCTTCATTTCTCTCCCATGACAATTTCAAATTGTTCACGTGCTTGCTCGACATATTTTCTTCTTTGGCATTCATCACACTTTTAACTCTCTCCAAGTGCTTAATGTAAAGGTCTCCTTTAAGGTTCATTTGTCCTAGTTCCTCCAAAAGAAACCCTCTTTTCTTGCAAACAACAAATAGAGTTAGAGCTTTTAAAGAAGCCAACATCCTTTTATGTTGAGGCAAGCTTAATAGTGAGTAGCAGTTCTTCAAAGATAGATGTTGAAGAGCCTTCAATTGTACCAAACCACCAGGCAACCTTTTGAAGCTTTGACAATAGTCTGACTTTAAAATCACTAAATTCAATAGCTTACATAAGGATTTCAGAAGACCCTCAAATTTACCCCAAGAAAGATTCAAGTATCTTTGATGTTTTAAACGAAAAATTGAAGATGACAACTCTTTAATTAGTTGAAAGTCAAGTACTGGTAAAGAATAACATTTTAGTACCTGAGGTGGTGAACAATGGGATATAGGTGTTAAAAAGGTCCTCAATGATTTGATCCCATGAAATTGTATTGAACCGACCACCCTTGATTTCCTACCATAAATTGAGAGGTGGCGGATTCTGTTAGATGGACTTGGCTCTGTAATGCAACAATTAACCTCTTCTGTAATAGATTGAGCAAGATCATGAACAAGGTCGTGCATTTTGAATTTTTCCAAATATATCATGCTCAATATCTTAAAAATATCTCCAATATAACTCATTCCACACCTCATTGCCAATATCTTTAGTTTGCAACATTGAATTGGATGAAATAAAACCATTTGCCATCCAAAGGTCAATCAAAAACCTCTTGCTTATTATTTCATCTTTGGGAAATAGTGCACAGAAGGAAAAACATTGTCTCAATTTTACTGGTATTCAAGTAATTTAACCTTAAGGCAGGCATGACACAGATCTCACCTTGTAAATCCATAGCTTGCTTTCCTTGACATTAAGCCACTCTATTTCCTCTCTTTTGAAACGCAAGAGACTTCCTAATGCCATTGCTGCAAGAGGCACTCCCCTACATTTCTTTACTATCTCTTTCCCTATGACCACGAGTTCTTCCCGTTCTTCATCATTTGGTCCAAAGGCTCTTTGTTTCAACAAATACAAACAGTCATTGTCAGATAGCAATGGTAAATCACGAGCTGGCATTGTTCCCATGATTGCTGCTACCTTTGGAAGACGAGTAGTGAGCAAAATTGAAGCACCTTTGCCTCCACAAGCCAATACAAAGTTTAACCTTTGCCAATTCTCTTGTTCATCATCCCATACATCATTCAACACTAGCAAATGCCTTTTTCCTTTTAACAAATCTAAAAGTTTTCTCTGCATCGGCTCTAGGTCTAGGTCCTCGCAAGCATTGCTAGAAGTCGATTCTATGATGGCTTTTGTCATTCTCATCAAACTAAAATCATCTGAAACACATACCCAAATTCTTAGCTCAAAGTGGTTGACTACCCTTTCATGATTGAAGATCAATTGGGCAAGTGCTGTTTTTCCATGACCACCTAGACCTACAATTGGATATACTGATAAATTGATTAAAACAGAAGCATCACCAACCAAAATATCCACAATTTTATTCTTATCTTCATCTCTTCCATAGATTCGAGGTTGAGTAATGATTGAGGTGGTTTGGCGCCAATCAAGGACTCCACTTCTCTTCTCTCTGACTATCTCAGTCAAATGAAACTTACTCCTTTCTTCAGCTATTTCATTCAATCACTCTCTTGTCTTCTTCATTTTCTTAGCAATTTTGTAACGGAAAGCAACATGCTTAGAATTTAAAGAGCATAAGCAAGAGCTTTGTACCTTGTGTGATGGTCCACACTGGAATCCTCCATGCTCCAGCTCCAATATCTGAGTGGCACACTCACCCAAGATGTCATCGAGGACGTGATCAACATTGTTAAGCTTAAGCAGCCAATCCTTGATAGCTCTATTACTGAATTGTTTATCCTCAGCAACTTCTAGAGTAGCCATGATTGTTGTGAGCAAGCTTGAAAGACTATTAAAGTCTTGTTGGAAACCAAGAAATAGGTCAATCTCTTTCTGATTGAATGAGCTCAAATTGTTAAGCACAAGTTCAAGCACATCTTCAGCCATCTGTCTAAGTTAAGCACAAGTACATGATTGTTTGTATGATCAATGAGAAATGCAGCGTGGTTGCATATCAAACAAGAAGAATAACAAGGAGTAAGGATTGTATATGATAGGAAAAGTTTCGTGTTGATCTATTTGTGAAAGTCAACAAGGGAACCCTCATCTTTGGAACTTTGTAAATTGGCTTACAAGCATCTAACTAGGCCCAATACTATCTAACTACATCGTTTAGTTAACTTTCTTGTGCTCCTAGCATCTTAACTAACTTGGTTGGTTAGTTACTTGCACTACAAGTAATTTAACCAATCCTAACTAACTTTCTAAATTATAACTATGTTGAAATATATCATATTATCACCAATATTATTTTTTACAACTGGTATCAGGGCCCTGGTTAGGCTTGGTGGGGAAGCGGGAGTGGGGTCCTAATGTGGATCAGGCTAGTGATGTGGGTGAACTCAAAATCCGCTTCCTAAGGAAACCATATGCATGGATGTGTTGATTTTCAAAGTTTCGACAGCTTTAGTGAGATTTCTTTGCAGTGAAGGGCTTGTCCCCCTTGTTGAGAACTAATCGTCCGTGTAATTTCTGTTAACAATCCTCCATAGCCTTTTCATATGCCTGCTGAGTAATCTTGATACAAAGCGAATCACCTTTAATTACTGGTGTGGGTAGGGGATCATTATTCACAGTGAGTGCATTTGACATCCAACATATTCATAAACAAACCACTACATAATAATTTATGTCTCATTACACATGTCATATTTTAGGGTCTATGTTTTGCAACAACAGTTAAAATTCATGCATTCTTCCGTTAAAAAAATTACGCGTCAATTTAATTAGGCGTCAATTTAATTGTTTATATTAATTTAATTTTATGATTTAACTGTTATGTTAAAATATTTTAATTACACGTCAATTTAATTAGGCGTCAATTTAATTGTTTATTTTATTTTAATTTTACGATTTAATTTTTATGTTAAAATTTTTTAACTACGCGTCAATTTAATTGTTTATTTTATTTAAATTTTACGATATAATTGTTATGTTAAAATGTTTAATGTTTATTTTAATTATTGTTTTTTTATGATTAAATTCTTATATCTTTTTTAGTTATTCAAATGTTTATATTTTTAACGGTTTGTTGTTTGTTTAATTTTTTGTATTTCAGTTTCGGAGGACGCATAAGGTGACCCCTGCCTCACACGTGAAGAAGCTTAAGAGTGAGAAGCTGACAATCCCGGGATGGGGAGCTATATGGTTCTGGCAGCGGGTGGATGTATCCAGTCTTGCCCCCTCCTTCAGACTGGGTATGAGAACATCAGCCCTGACCTCATCACCACCTTGTCAAAGTGATGGCATGGGGAGACCAACAACTTCCATCTACCCGTTATGGAGATGACCGTCACACTAGATGATGTGGCGTGTCTTCTACACATCCCCATCATTGGGAGGCTCATGGGTGACGAGGATGTAGACTATGAGAGAGGTATGGAGTTACTGCAGAGCGAGCTGGGTTTGACGGAGGCAGAGGCTGTGTCTGAGGTAAATAAACAGTGGGGTGGGTATATATATTAGTATACCTCACCTGAAGATGGTTTATTATAGACTCCTGCATCGGTGTAATGAGTTGGAGCAACCTGCTGATGAGGAGGAGGTGGAGGAGCTAGAGAGGACTAGGGCTATCTGCATTAACTCGTTTTTGTTGTTCTTGGTTGGCGTCACCATTTTCGCCAACAGGAACAGCAACAACGTTCATCTGTTGTGGCTGACTATGCTGCAGAACTTGGGCATGGTTCACAAGTGGTTATGGGGCGGGATGACACTTGCTTTTCTCTACACCCAACTTTTCTTTCTACGGACCCGACCATTGGCGCCGTTGGCGGTGACATGACTCTACTTGAGGTAATTTTTTTCTTCTTTTCTATAACATATTATAAGTGACTAATGATAGCATTGTGTCTGTTTATGCGTTTGTGATGCTGGAATATTTGTTTGTATGATACTTGTGTCGATATTATTGTGTCTCTTTGTGTTTGTAGGGATGAGTTTTGAAGCACTTCAAGAAGCTCTTTCAGAGGAATCTTGTGCAGGACTACAATCGTGTTGACCCGCTTGCTGCCAGATGGAAACCGCCCAGGGGCCATTATGATCCTGGACATTACCGAGGCATGATTGATCTGATGGTGAATGTTGATGTCATCTGGAGGCCATACGAGGATCAATAGGACGTTACTCCTTTCCATGACATATGCTGGTACTCGGGTTGGATCATGGCCAGCACTACGACAATGTGCCTTCACTTGCCAGAGCGGGTTCTCAGACAGTACAACTATGTCCAGGCCATCCCCAGATCTCCTACGACATTTGACGCTCTTAGGACAGATGATTTGGTTGTGGCCTTTCAGGATTTTCTGGTCCATGTCCTTCCACAGGTGCTTTAGGGTCGGCAGACAGCAGAGGCTCAGCAGTGGAGGTATCATGATGGGTACATTAGTTGGTTCTACCGTGTATCTCATCCTATTATGAGTGACCCTGCGTCGCTCGTTGCTAAGCACACAACTCATGTCCCTCCTTACGAGGAGATTATTGTTCAGCATCAGTGGGCCAGATAGGTTCCCGACCCACTCCAAATTATTGCGAACATCAGAGCCAGGGTAGAGTCAGCATTGGAGTATCCTGAGCAGCATGCATACTTTACTGGTGTGTCGTAGGGCATCCAGTCGAAGTATCAAATTCTTTAGGAGGAGTCGGTTCCCCGAAGGAGGACTAGGAGCCATAGTCCACATGAGTAGGGTCTTATTCTAGTGTTTTTCATCCATTTGTATATTTTTAGATGTTTTTATGACATTCGGGGGATTTTGATGTAATATATTTACACTCGCGCCTTTGCGCATTTTTATGACAATTTCATTTGTTTTTCAGTTTAATTTTGCGTATTTTAATTTTGAATGAATGAATGATTGAAATCTTGAATGAATGAATGAATGTATGTATGAATGAATTATTGCATGAATGGATGAATACAAGGATGAAAATGAATGCTTGGATGTTTGGAAGTATGAATGGATGAATGAAAATAGGGAAAACACTCAGTTCGGCTGTTCTGCTTGCTGACACAAATAAAATGTGAGTTAACTCACGTTGGGATATAACCTACGTGACTTAACTCGCGTTGGTGTATAACCTGCGTGACTTAAGTCACACTCGGTAGATGGCAACGTGACTTAAGTCACGTGGCGTTCATTTATAGGTCAGTCAATTCCTCATTTCTCCATTTCACATCTCAAATCTCTAAAAACTCTCTCAAATCATCCAACCTCAAATTTCTTCAAGTTCAAATCTGTCACTACTCCAATAACAAGTAAGTTTTCATAATCAAGTATCATTGACATTTTATGTTTATATGTTACATTTTTCCTCTTAAATTATAATTTTTTTTTATTTAGCGTTTGTTTAAATTTTGATTTTTTTTGGCAAAAAATGATATAATGTTTACATATAAATGACTTATGTTGCTTAAATGTTTAGATGTTTGCATGTTTATGTTGTAGTTTTTAGTTTTAAGGTTTATGTATAATTTGCACTCAAGGTGTTTGATGAAATGTTTGAATGAGTTTTTTATTGATTGTTTTTAATTTATTATGGTGTAGATCTGAAACAATAGACAATTTGTTCAACTCTCAAGTATGCTTCAACGATGGAAACCCTAATTTGTTCAAGGTTCGGGACGATGTCACGTTAAAAGAACTGAAGGATTAACTTGATGCAATCAACCAACTCCAGAACCACGGAGACATAAGGAGGGTGGAATACGTTTGGTATGTGTCATCCCCCCAATTTTTGGCCTAAAATTCTTTTTTTTACTCGTCTTTTTGGTTCGGAATCTTCTGTCGTTTCAGATGAAATTTCGACAGAAAGATTTTAAAATACCTTATCTTTGGTTTTTTTGAGCCAGTTCAACCACTCATTTTTTAAGTCAGGCGCTACCCAAAACTACAACATCTGCGTGTTCCACCTGGTTCTATGGTTAACTAGAATTCTGCATGATCCACCTGGTTAAATAGAATTCTGCGTGATCCACCTGATTCTATGTTCAAATAGAATTTTGTTCGTTTTAGGGCCATTTTTTTTTAATCCTTATTTATTTCATTTTTTTCCCATACTGACTTTTATTTTCATTTTTTTTATTTTCTTGTTATTCTGTTTTTTATTATTATTATTATTATTTATTTATTTTCTCTTTTATTATTATTATTTTTATTTTTTGTCAGATCACTGCAGACAGGGGCGCCCCCTTTTCCTGGTTTTTTTCATCATTTTTTCTGTCCAGAATCTTCACAAAATCTTCAAGAAAGATTTCAAAGTCACTTCCTCCATCAATGTTAACCAAACTTTCACCAAGGAAAACTCAGCATTCAATTCCAAAAAAATGCCTATAACAAAGACCCAAAAAATCAGAGGCAGAGGAAGATTTGGATCAACAAAAAAAAAGGAGAAATTTTTTATCAAAAACTAACAAGAACAACACAAAAACAGCAACATAATCAAACACAACCACCCTAAAAAACCATACAAAACATAACCACCACCCCTCTCCCACAACAAACTCGGCCCCCTTCCTCCTAACTACTACCAAAACCGCGCCACCATCTCCACCTCCCTCTTCCACAACCAAACTCGGCCACCACCCATCTCCTAACCACCAAAACCACGCCTCCCTCCCTCTAAACCACCACAACAGCCGCGACTCACCACCTCCCTAAAAAACCCACCAAAAAACCGAACCAAAACACAAAAAAAGCCTAAACCGAACCCAAAAAAAAAACTCATAAAAGGTAGTTTTCTTCCTTCCTTTAAAACCTAGATCTAGGTTTTTCTTGAAAGAATTTGAAAAATTTAGTTTGATATTTGGAAAGAGGAGAAAAATGGAGTTTTAAAAATGTAATTTTTTTCAAAAATGGTGGAGTTTTGAACTCCGGCGCGCTGGCGCCGCCCTCTAGGCCGGCCGGCCACCGCGCCGGAATTCTTTTCCGGCCACCGGAAAAGTAGAGAGAAGGGAGAGAAGAGAGAAGAAAGGTTTAGAGAAAGAAAGGAAAAGAAAGAATGAAGTTTTTATGAAGGGATTGAGTATTTATATCCCTCCATGTTCTGGTGCGCGTGGGTGTATACCTTAGTGTGCACCCTCACCTCCCAGGTCATCTGATCTGGATCATACTACCATTTTTGCATCTCCCCGTGATCAGATCAGGGCCCTCTGATTTTAATCAGACTGTCCAGATCTAATCACGCTGGCACAATGTAGTTGGGCCTGTTTACTTCCTCATCTGATCTTTTTCTTGCTTCCTACACCCCCCATTTTATTTTTACACCTTCCTGCAATTTCTTTATTTTTTTTCTTTGCATTTTTATTTATTTCTTTTTATTATTCTTTCGTTTTTAGCATCTTATTTGTTTACGTCTCATATCACCTCATGCATTTTATTTTATTTGTCATTTTATTTTGTATTTGTCATTTTATTTATTTATTTATGTCATTAGAATGTATTTTAGGAACAATGTAAATATAAATGAGAATATTGCACCGACACCCACATTTATTTATTCCGCTTTATGTCAAAAATTAAAATAAGTTATTAGTATAATCCAAGAAAAAGGGGACTTTCATTTTGACCTAACATCATTATGAAATCTCTCGCGCTTAGTTTACTTTTTTTTTTTTATTTTATCACGCTTAATCTTTTAGACTCCAAGTAGAAAAACAATCAAAGTTTTCACAAAAAAAGTCAAATAGTCAAAATCAAAAAACATTTCATATAATCAAAATCCCAAAAAAATCAACCTTGGATTTCAAACCTGACTTTATTTTTCTTAATCAAGCTTCAATCAATCTTTAATTACTTAAACTTTTCCTTCAATTAAAATCAATCAACTTCAATCTATTGCCACTTTGGCTCATCTTTTCTTTAGCAACATTTTCAAACTTTAAAATCAATCAAACAAATCACTCGGCTTTTTACCCCGAAGTACGTGATTTTGATCCCGCTCGGGTACGTAGTCAAAAGACATTGTCTTTCCAAATCAATAAAAATAACAAAAACATTTTCCTTTTTTAAACTCATCATTTTAATCCTTTTACACTTAGGCCTTTATTTACAAAACAAATAATCAATTTTAGCATAAAGATAAAAATAAAAACGAGAGGTTCCTATAGAGTACTATAGACGTTTAGGGTGCTAATACCTTCCCTTCGCGTAACCAACCCCCGGACCTTGATCTCTAAAATTTAGGGTTTATTCGAACTTTTCCCCTTTTCCTTGGAAAAAATAAAAGATCGGTGGTGAACTTAATTTTGTGAGTCAACGCTAACCAATAGCTTGATATCCTAAAATCACCGCGACAGTATGAATGTCCATCGTTCGAATCTGAGGGGAGATTGATGTTCAGTCGGCCAGAGTTAACAAACGACGACGACGTGAGGAACATGTTCTCGATATTTGGTCAGCACAACATGTTGCCGAGGATTGAGAAGGATGCTATGTTGCTGAGATCACCTGAAGATGTTCTCAAGAGTTTGATTCGGCCAGATGAAGATGTTTATGTATTATTATTATGTTGTCATTATTTTGTTGGATTTTAGTTTAATTCTTGTTAGTTTGCTGAAGATGTTGGCATTGAAGTGTCTTATATTTAGCGTAAAGGTTTGCAAGTCTCTTTGGAAACTCAAAAGAATGAAGAGAACACAACATGTATTCTGCCGAATCAGATATATTGGTTTTCACATCGAATTCTTTCGTATAGGATGAGTGCCACAAAAGGGAATGCATTTCTAACATGTTGTTTTGAGCTTGATCATGCTCCTCTATTAATTGAAACTTGTCAGTTAGCAGGGAGTAGGAGTAAGTTCAAAAGAATATATTGGGATGCATTCCTTTTAGTGAGTACGCATCCTATATGAAGGGATTTGATGTGATAACCTATAAAGTTGATTTGGTAGAATACATGTGTTGTGTTCTCTTCATTCTTTTGAGTTTCAAACAGACTACCAAATTTTTACACTAAGTATAAGACACTTTAATGCTAACATTTTCGGCAAACTTTCAAGAATTTAATTTAAACCCAACATCATGATGATACCACATATTTAGGGAGAATATAATGTAACGTAATGCTTCATTTATTTGAACGGAGATGAAATTAAAACTAGATAAATTTGTCGTATTCTATTTATTTTGGAATTTATTACGCGTACTTGTGTATTTTTAGTTATGATTTATTTTGAATCATGAATGAATTGTTGTTATTGTTGTTTGTAAGACATTCCATGCTTTTAAAAAATGAATATAACATATTGTACGTTTGGGGTATTAAAAAAATAGCATCTTTGTGAAAAATTGATGGAATTTTAACTTACATAAAACCAACATGAGTTAACTCATGTTGGCTTTGTGAAGTTGTGTGTGTATAGACATAGGTTCTTGTTTTTATGACGTTCATTAGATAGTTTATTTGCTGATGTTATTATGTTGATAGATATAGGCTAGAACCATGTTAAGGCACTCTAGCAATTGTCATCCCTTGTGTTGTCTTGTTCCATGTGTCTAATTTAGTATACATACATAGAAATGGTCCTTTCTTTTGGCAAAAGTCAGTTTCTAACATTTTGATTCTGATACAATTTTAGCAAGTGTACTAATTTGTATCAAAGTAATAAATTAATTCGTATCCACAATATCATACCCCAATTTTTGACCTAAAATTTCTTTTTTTACTCGTATTTTGGTTCGGAACTTTTCGTTGTTTCAGACGAAATTTCGGCAAAGATGTATTTTAAAATACCTCATTTATGGTTCCGAAGGCGACAGTTTTTTTATTATTATATATTTTTTATTTTATTTATTATTTCTTTTTATTATTATCATTATTATTTTCTTTTTTATTATTATCCTTTTTTAGTTTTTTACATTTTTATTTTCGGATTTATTATTATTATTATTATTTTTTATTTATTTTTATTTTCAAAAAAAAGGGTTGACTGATTGTTTTGATGAGTTTTAAGGACCATTTTAATGGTTGCGTTATTGGTCTTTGGATTGACTGATGTTGTTTATGATCCATCAATGATTTTCATTGTCATTTACTGGCATTGTATGATTAAAAGGGGAGAGGTAACATAACAAGAGGGATCAGTAACCGTAAATCAGAAATCATCACAATCAAATCCGAACCTCACAAACCTCTGAGGCCGAACCCAAAGCAACACAAACCCAAAATTCAGCCATAATCAAATCCAAATCAAAGTCACAAAAATCACAAGCCACAATCACCACACAAACAACCATTCAACCACCCCACACCCACAACAAACTCGGCCAACCTCCCCTCAAACCACATAACCAATTCGGCCAGGCTACAGTAGTCACCAACTCAAACCACAAATCACAAACCTCACCAGAACACAAGCACTAATTCGGCCATCATTACAAAAACCACAAAACCCTCAAAAATCCGAACCTAAACCAAAACCACAAAGCCTAAAAAAAAAATCCGAACAACAAAAACCCAACACAACAATCACCTCAAGCCGTAACCGAATCCACAGTTCAAAAGAGGTAGTTTTTTAAAAAAAACTTTGAATTTAGATCTAGGAATTTTCATGAGGATTCTCTAAAAAATAAGTGGATTTTCGAAAGAAAGAAGAAAAAGGATCCTTGAAATTGTAAATTTTTTTTGAAAAAAAGGTGTTTTTCATCTCCGGCGCGGTGGCGCCGCCGTCTAGGCCGGCGGCCGCCGCGCCGGAAAACTGTTTTCCGGTGGATGAGTTTCTAGAGAGAAGGCAGAGCTCTTTTGTGAGTGGAAGTGAAGAGAGAGGGAAGAAGAAGAGAAATGAAGTGAATCTGAAAGAAAATCTGTTTATAGCCTGGCCCAATGCTAAGCCCATACACGGCCCATCCTTCCTCCTTCTGTTTTTTCCTTTCTGACCACTTCCTGCACTCCCTCTTCTGCTCCCTGCACCCCCCCCCCCCCGTCTATCTTTCCCTACTCTTTTTTCTTTTACTTCTTTTTAGTTTTTCTTTTACTTTCTTTATTTAGTTTCATGCATTTTTGTTTCATTGTCTTTAATTTTCAGCACATCATGCATTTTTTTATTTTTTATGCAACATATTTATTATTGTCTTGCATTTCATGCATTTTTATTTCTTTATTTTATTTTTAGCATATTTATTTTAATGCATTTGCAATTTTATTTTTTTTATTTATTATTTTGTCATGTTTTATTAGAATGTATTTAGGAACAATGTAAATATAAATGAGAATATCGCACCGACACTCACGTTTTATTTATTCTGATTTATGTCAAACAAAAAATGAAAAAATGCAAAATATATTAGGTTAGTTTATTTCCAAAAGGATTGCGCGGTGATCCAACGTCACCACGAAACTCCTCGCGTTTAGCTTTTCGGTTATGTTTTTAGTCTTAGTTTATAAAAAAAAAAGAAACAAAAACATGCAAATAATCAAAAATTCCCAAAAAAAATATTTTCTTAAACAAACCTTGATTTTCAATCAAGTGCCCCCTTTTTTTCTTTCACTTTCTTAAAATATCATTAATTCATCTTTATAACATTTAAATCATTTTCCAAAAATAAAAAATACAAACAAATCATATTTTTTGCCACTTGGCCTTATTTTATCTTTAGACCTTTTTTAAAAAACTAATAAAAAATACAAAAACAAATCAATCGTCATTTTTACCCCGAACTACGAGGTTTTGATCCCTCACGGGTACGTAGGCAAAGGACCATGTCCTTCCAAATCATAAAAAATAAAAAAACCATTTTTTTCTTCACTACTCTGAATTCTTTCTTTTAAAAAAAATATAAGCAAGTTATAGCCAAAAATAAATACATAAAATCAAGTGGTTCTCATAGAGTACTACGAACGTTTAGGGTGCTAGCACCTTCCCTAAACGTAACTAACCCCCGAACCCTAAGTCTTTAAAAAATGTGCTAATTTAGAACTTTTTCCCCTTTTCTTTTGAAAAATTAGAAGTTCAGTCGTGAAATAAAATTAGTAAGTCAACGCTAATCAATAGCTTGATCTCCGAAAATCACCGCGACAGAAATGGCGACTTCACTGGGGAATTCCCAAGGAGGGTTGAGCCTAACTTGAATTTATTTAATTATTTTGTGCTATAACTTGCTTAAAATAAAAATAAGAATGTAAATACGTGCCTATGTGTTTTTCCTTTTGCGTGAGTGGTGAGATAAGTCCTACACCCGGACTTGAGGGAAAACATAAGATAGGATGGTGGTATAATCAAAGTGTCTTTCCGAGAGTAAATTTCGGATGTGGCACATGTGATAACCCCACTCAACGGAGGAATCTTGGAAGTATTATTATGTCAGCATGAGTAGTCGTGTTCGGCATTATTATTTTCAAGTGACATATGAAGTTGAGGACCTTTAGTTACACTTAACCCATCTTGGCCTTTTAGGACGTAGTGCGGTGGCTAACCAAGAGTAATCTTGAATTAGTTGATACGCGATACTACACACAAACGAGACTTTCTTACAAATGTCGTTGGACCGGGAGTCAATCTCGTAACCCGATGATATTTGGAAGGGTTGAGGACTTTGGGAACTTGGTAGAACCCGTGATACAGGTACATGTGAAACCATAACCCTTACCAAATGGCGTGTTTGCCCTTAACTCCAACATTATGGACTTAACCTCACCATGTTTTCTTCGTTCTTTAGCATAATCATGCATACATGCATTCATTCATAAACTCTTTTTCTCATCAAGTATCGAAGGACTTCGACAAATTTTTTTGTGAACATCATAGATATGGACTTTGCAATAAGGCTATTTAAGCTTGTCCTTTGGTTGTTAAAAAGGAAACTGTCTTAATACTCAAATGAATTTTCAAACTATGATATTTACAATTACTTCGACAAACCCTTCGATAACAAGTCTTTCTTTTTTTGCATAAGCATAATCATGCATCATACTGCATTCACAGTTTCCAAATCGAGTCTCATCCTCTGTTTCATCACAAAAGGTCCATCTGCCCAGTCCAAGAAAGTGGCCCAACGTCCTCAGCAGAAACTGACCTACACGTA
This sequence comes from Medicago ruthenica, assembly GCA_018208015.1. NCBI lineage: Eukaryota > Viridiplantae > Streptophyta > Magnoliopsida > Fabales > Fabaceae > Medicago > Medicago ruthenica. Next base: position 66,549,072 of record CM031375.1, on the reverse strand, counting down.
CAACACTCGTGCAAATAGAAAAAGAAAATGGATGTGGTCGTGCAAACACAAGGAGGGATTTTCCGCAATTGGGTCGCTGTTGACATTCTCTCAGCTACTCATGAGTCCAAGCAATGTATTTTTGTTGTCTTGTCTTTTTAAAAAAAAATCATTTCGTTCCGCCCGAAACGAAAGTGAATTTGTGTAGGGCTTTTTGCTTCATGTATTTCCGTCATCAATTAAAAAGTTGTTTTGTCCCCGACTATGTCTTTTTATTCTTTGCTTTTTCTGGAAAATGGTAATACAAAAAACCAAAAAAAATATTTTATTTTATTTTCAATCAATTTCAAAAGGTCTGCATTTTTCACTCATTTTCTAAAATCAATCATCAATCATATGTAGACTGAACATCAATAAACCCGTTGAACGTTGTAACCCTATGCTCTCTCCCGACTTTGAGTTCCCTGTTTACGAAGCTGAAGAGGAAGAGGAAGAGGATGGAGGGATCCCCGAAAAGATCTCTCGGTTATTAGTGTATAAAAGGATTAACTTGGGTTCTGAAGAACTGCCATTACAATATTCCTGGTCGAATCCCAGATGAATGGTGTCATTGAAGCTGCAAAAAAAACAACAACAAAAGAAAAACAAAAAAAATAAAACAAAAAAAGAAAAATACATCAAGAAGATAGTGCAGAAAATGGTAATCACTTACAAAGATTGGCATGAGATGTTACCGTATGCTTTACATGGATTTTGTACTTCAGTGCGCACCTCAACAGGGGCAACCCCTTTCTCTTTGGTATATGGCATGGAAGCGGTACTCCCTGTGGAGGTTGAGGTTCCGTCAATGAGAGTTCTAATGGAGGCCAAATTGTCAGAGGTTGAATGGTGTCAAAGTAGGTATGATCAACTGAACTTGATTGAAGAAAAACGCATGGCCGCCTTGTGTCATGGACAGCTATATCAAAGGAGGATGAAACAAGCCTTTGACAAGAAGGTTCGTCCCCGTGAATTTCGAGAAGGAGACCTTGTGCTCAAAAAGATGTTATCCTTTCAACCGGACTCCAGAGGCAAATGGACGTCTAACTATGAAGGCCCATATGTTGTCAAGAGAGCGTTCTCCGGTGGTGCGATGACTCTTACGACTATGGATGGGGATGAGCTTCCCCGTCCTGTGAACGCCAATGCAGTCAAGAAATACTTTGTCTAAAAAAATAAAAGAACAGCTCGGTAAGTCGAAAACCCGAAAGGGCGGCTTAGGCAAAAATGAAAGGGCGGTCCAGGCAAAAATTAGAGACATAAAACAGAAAAATAATCATCTTGTTAGGTCGAAAACCCGAAAGGGCAATCTATGCAAAAATTAAGGATCAAAAGACAAAGTAACTGCATCAGGTTGACCATGACTCACTTGGGGCACATTAGCTGTCAAAGAGACTCTGAATCTGAAGCATCCAAACTATGGAATTCAAAGTTGTTAGGGAGAATAGCGGTTATTGTGTTCAATGTACCTTCCCCTTATATTTACCATTTTCCAAACTTTGTGACATCCGTGGAGCCACGCCATTGGTGGGCCACCACCCTATTAAATAAATTTGAGTCTGTGCCTTTTATTTGGAATTCCCATTTATTCTGTTTATAAAATTTCTTCCATTTTTTATGGTAGTACCTGAAGCAAAATTTTTTTCAAAATCATAATTTCTTTTTTTATATCTTTTGGAAAGCATAAACAACAAACATATTATTCTCTAAACACTTGAATAAGTGAAGGGTGCATCAACAGCTATCCTGAGCACGGATAAACTCTGCAAGTTGAACATGGTCAATTGCTTAAAAAAAAGAAAAAGAAAGAAAGAGAAAAAAGAAAAGAAAAGCTCGGTAAGTCGAAAACCCGAAAGGGCGGCTTAAGCAAAAATGAGCGCCCCGGTGGACCAAAAACCCGAAAGGGCGGTCCAGGCAAAAATTAGGGGCATACAAAAGAACATATTCCCGGTGGACTGAAAACCCGAAAGGGCGGTCCAGGCAAAAGTTAGGGATTCTAAAAGGAAAAACAAAAGATAAGCATGACCACAGAAACACCAGTTCTTCTGCCAGGTTTTTGGATTAGCACGATTTCTCCAGGAAGTATTTATTCCCCATCAGTTTTTGCAGCTTTACCCCGTCAATGTTTTGATATGTCCCCAATGGTGTCATTCCCAATGAAGATTGCAGAGTGTTTGTACTGCGCCGTCGGTCCAATTTCCATCCTACCTGTCTAATCTTGTCTCCTCAAGTCCATCAGTTATACAACCATACAAGTTAATCCTTCATACAGTCATACAAGTAGTATTGTTATACATACATTCATACATACATTCATGCATATACACATTCATGCATATACAACATACAGACAACATCATTCAATACATGGTTGCATTAACCACCCCGAGTCTTGCTCTTCATATCAATCAATCATGAACAATTTGTAACTCTTTTTCCCCAAGTGTCATCCCCAGTGTGTCTGGTCCAAAGATGTCACCCTCTTTATGCCAAGTGGCAGTTTTAACGAACAGCTTGTGCGGTCATTTCGCCAAGTGGCAGTTCTTTAATGAACAGCTTGTGCATGTCTTTTATCTTGTCTTTATGCCAAGTGGCAGTTCTTTAACGAACAACTTGTGCATCTTCATGCCAAGTGGCAGTTCTTTAATGAACAACTTGTGCATGTCTTTTATCCTATCTTTATGCCAAGTAGCAGTTCTTTAACGAACAGCTTGTGCATCTTCATGCCAAGTGGCAGTTCTTTAACGAACAGCTTGTGCAACTTTTATCTTGTCTTTTCGCCAAGTGGCAGTTCTTTAACGAACAGCTTGTGCATCTTCATGCCAAGTGGCAGTTCTTTAACGAACAACTTGTGCACCTTTTATCTTGTCTTTTCACCAAGTGGCAGTTCTTTAACGAACAACTTGTGCATTCTTTTATCTTGTCTTGTCACCAAGTGGCAGTTCTTTAACGAACAGCTTGTGCATCTTCATGTCAAGTGGCAGTTCTATGAACGAACAGCTTGTGCACCTTTTATCTTGTCTTTTGGCCAAGTGGCAGTTCTTTAACGAACAGCTTGTGCATTTTCATGCCAAGTGGAAGTTCCTTAACGAACATCATGTGCATATCATTACTTCATTTTGTTGTCAGTGGCAGTTCGGCAATATCCCGAACAGCTGACATTTATCTTTGTTCCTTGTCGTCAGTGGCAGTTCGGCAATATCCCGAACAGCTGACATTTATCTTTGTTCCTTGTCGTCAGTGGCAGTTCGGCAATATCCCAAACAGCTGACATTTATCTTTGTTCCTTGTCGTCAGTGGCAGTTCGGCAATATCCCGAACAGCTGACATTTATCTTTGTTCCTTGTCGTCAGTGGCAGTTCGGCAATATCCCGAACAGCTGACATTTATCTTTGTTCCTTGTCGTCAGTGGCAGTTCGGCAATATCCTAAACAGCTGACATTTATCTTTGTTCCTTGTCGTCAGTGGCAATTCGGCAATATCCCAAACAGCTGACATTTATCTTTGTTCCTTGTCGTCAGTGGCAGTTTGGCAATATCCCGAACAACTGACATTTATCTTTGTTCCTTGTCGTCAGTGGCAGTTCGGCAATATCCCGAACAGCTGACATTTATCTTTGTTCCTTGTCGTCAGTAGCAGTTCGGCAATATCCCGAACAACTGACATTTATCTTTGTTCTTTGTCGTCATTGGCAGTTCGGCAATATCCCGAACAGCTGATATTTATCTTTGTTCCTTGTCGTCAGTGGCAGTTCGGCAATATCCCGAACATCTGACATTTATCTTTTTATCCTGTCGTCAGTGGCTAGGTTCGGTTACATCCTGAACAGATGACACTTATCGCTTTATCCTGTCGTCAGTGGCTGGTTCGGTTACATCCCGAACAGCTGACATTTACCTTTTACCGTCACTTTGTTGTCAGTGGCTAGTTCTGTTACATCCCAAACAGCTGGCAGGTTACTTTATTTCTGTCTTTTACCTCAAGTGGCAAGCTCTGTAAACGTGCAGCTTGTGGTCGGCTTCTTTTCCCATATCATTACTCCCTTTTTCAGCTGTCAATACGATAGTTGATTCCTTCCCCAGTGAAACTATACTATCCCCCAGTGGAGTCGGATCCCTTTCTTTAACGAACTCGGGTATCCTTTTGTTTTGTTTTATCCCCAGTCAGGTCATCTTCGTTGTCTTGCATTCACATTTGCATCACGAGCATTTCACATTTTTTTTAGGTCCAAAATTGGTGTACTCTGTATTTAAGTTCCTTCGACCCACCGAATCAAAGATGTTACCTTCAAATCTCCGGACGAAGAGACTTAAATAGAGGCATATGTCATACCCCAATTTTTGACCTAAAATTTCTTTTTTTACTCGTCTTTTGGTTCGGAACTTTTCGTTGTTTCAGACGAAATTTCGGCAGAGAGATATTTTAAAATACCTCATTTATGGTTCCGAAGGCGACAGTTTTTTTTATTATTATATTTTTTTTATTTTATTTATTATTTCTTTTTATTATATCATTATTATTTTCTTTTTTATTATTATCCTTTTTTAGTTTTTTACATTTTTATTTTCGGATTTATTATTATTATTATTATTTTTATTTATTTTAATTTTCAAAAAAAAGGGTTGACCGATTGATTTGATGAGTTTTAAGGACCATTTTAATGGTTGTCTTATTGGTCTTTGGATTGAGTGATGTTGTTTATGGTCCATCAATAATTTTCATTGTCATTTACTGGCATTGTATGATTAAAAGGGGAGTGTTAACTGCACAGATGCAAGTATAATTTTTATATCGTTCCACAGGGATTAACGTGATATCATAAACCGTTCAACGTCGATTATCGTCTTAAGTTAGGGTTTAACCTTTTTCTTTACTACACTACTCAACATTTAAAAAACATTATAAATAAATAGTAGAGTAATAGGACATAAAAGGTGTTAGGAGTAACGTTCATCAATCAAACATCGTTTGTATTCGATTGATCATAAATACGGATTCTAGCTTTTTCTTATATATGACATTATCACGTATTGTTCAACAACGTCATTGATTTCCCAAATGACGTCGTGAGATCGATCGTATCGTTTAATCGATGATTTCTCAATCTATTAAACGATTCGAAAGCTTTATGATCCAATACTTTAATGTAATTATCAAAACCAAATCCCATTTCTAGAATTTCTTATCTTGATAGAATATCATTCTAAACTAGATTCAAAAGTATTTTCCAATATCATTTAAATCAAATATAAGAGTGAAAAGCAAGAATATATTCAATGGTATAAAAAATGCTAGAATCATATATTTATTAAATCAAAAGTTTACAACATGGAATGATTGATTACCTATTAATCCCAACAAAGGAGATTAGTTGATCATTGTCATGATAACTATTGCANCTTGCCATATACCAACACTTTGTACCTACGTGACTTAACTCACGTTGGCTCAACGTGACTTAAGTCACGTTGATGCTATCGAACGTGACTTAAGTCACGTGGGGGGCATTTTACAAAGATCACGTGGGAGTGAGCAATTTCCTTTGGGAGAAGAGCAATTTTCGAAGCGAGAAGTGAGGGGAAAATGTTTCCGGTGTACTTGTGTTTTAGGTTGGACTTGTGGACCAAACAGAAAAAGAAAAAGAAAAAAACCAACTTGGGTCGGTGACGTTTCTAATTATAGTGCAGTGATTTAGACGCATGTTAGCCTCTGTTTTAACAACCTCTGATGTCAGGTTCATTAGGAGACAAACCAACGAAGTTGCTCATAGTTTAGCAAGAGTGGCTTTGTGTCATGCTAGTTTCCGTACTCATATTAAGATTTCATCTTGTAACTCTACTATTATTATAAATGAAATGCAATAAGCTTCTTTCTGCCAATAAAAAGTCAGATATACACTCTCCGGTTATTATTATAAGCAAAAAACAACTATTTAAATATATTTAATAAATGATGTATTTAGTCTGTAATAACATAAAAAAGTTGTTTTTTTTTTTTTCTTATAATAGTGATTGAATAGTGTATCAATTATTCAATAAAAAAATAATGTTTATTTATAATATATAGTGATCAGAGGAAAGGAGGTAATGTATATTTTTCTTCTTATACTCTCATGCATTTGTATAATTGTATTACCCTGGAACCTTCTCCGTCTACCTTATTTATTTGATTCCAGACTTCTAGTACTCTACTCAATCAACCCCGCCGGAAGGGTTACGTTCCAATCTTTATCTTCTGTCCTTTTCGCAAACATAAAGTCATACAAATTAATTACCACTTAAAAACAATTCATGGCCAAACATAATTAACCTTTTTGTTAGCCTTTTCTTTGTCACGAAAGAGTATGTACATCATCAAACTTTTTTAAAACTATATATGTCCATTATCCTTCTTCAAAAAAAAAATGTCCATTATCCATATCAATCAAATCACTTTTGGTGATATTGTATTTGCAATTAGCAAAGTATCGTGTCACACAAATTATAACATAAAAATATCAAAATTAATAGATCGGATATCATGACCGGGATTCTAACTTCGATACCTCCACTTATGTGATTATGTCTATTTTATTTTTGGCTGGAGCTCACACATTTAAATGTGGAGAAGTGGGGTGTCTGGGGTTCGAACCCCGGCCCATGCATAAGTTATGTAATGTACCTACCAACTGAGTTAAGTTCCCGGAGACTGATTATGTTTTTTTAAAAACACAAAAAACAAAGCATGGTGTAGGTGCTGTTCATATTAAATTTTCAACGCCAAGAAATCAACCAAAATTTCCACGTACTTTCAAGTTTCAACACCAGTCCCTACTTCCTCTGTATCCTCAGTCTCTTAGCTTAGACTATTCCATATGGGAGACTTTTTTCTTTTTGACTCCGTCTGGGAGACTTAATATTCTTTTATATATATATATATATATATATATATATATATATATATATATATATATATAAGAGCTTAAATTTTTAAAATAAATCATTTTTCTATCAAAAAATAAAATAAGTAGTTTATAGTAGTAAATTATAAAGTAAATGTTCAAAATCACATTTAGGATTTCGTCTATCTTCAAAGAAAAAAATGATATTAAAGAAATAAAATTAAGAATCTATTAGATTTATAAAAATAAATATAAATGTAAATTTGATACTAAAAATCTCAAATATTAATTAAAATGGTTTTTTAAGGATATTGTAAGATATCCATATTATATTGAAATATTTTAATTTTTTTTAAGAAGTGAAATATTTTAAAATTAAATTGGTACTTTAAGGATATTTAACATTTCAAGGATATAAAGCATCTTTATATGCACCAATCACACATGACACTTAAAACCAAATATTTAAGAGATAAAATGAAATATAATAATATGATTGGATTATTGGCATAGTTGGTCGGATGAAACGAAATAAATGAAATCAAAAAAACGTAACGTTAGTCTTTTAAAGTCAAATGACTCTATTTATTTTTTTCCTCCAAAAATAAAAGTCTATTTTATTTTATTCTATTCTATTGACTAAAAAAATTCACCCCTAAGATAATCAAGTGGAGTAATTAATGTTCGAATCTCAACCCTATATATAAAATATGATGATCTTATCGCTCTAAATACTTAGCGTATTTCGCTAGAACTAATCACTCTAAATACTGTTACATATAAAAAAAGAAGTTATACTTTTTATTTAAAGAAGTTACACTTATAAAAATACTTATTGTACACATCTTCTATACCATCAATATAAACTTATCTTTAAATAATTAAATCAAAATGTATCATTAAAATCTCCTTTTCATTTATTAAAATATTAAAAAAATGGCAACTAAAAATAAAGATGTTTCATCTATATATACACACTTCAAACTTCAATTTCAAAAGAGACGTATAAAACCAAGCAATTCAAGTGTCATCTCTTCACTAATCACCTCCTACCCAAACCAAAACCAGTATCACCAATACACACAGCACACAAATCAAAACCACTCTCACCTTACTATAACCATAGTTAATCAATTTCTCCAACAAAAAAAAAACAAAAATAAAAAACTATAGTTGATTAATTTCACTATAGGATCAAACCATTCATGGAATATTTCAACAAATCAAAGATCATTAAGCTTCGTAGCCACCTAGACAAATACCTAATCGCCGACGACAACAAAGGAAAAGTCCGTCAAAGCCGAAACGGAGCCATTAAAAGAGCTCAATGGACAGTGGAGATAGTGCAACGAGCACAGATTCATCACCACGTAATAAGGTTAAAGAGCCACAACGGAAAATATTTGACGGCAACAGAAACACCGTATCCCTTAACCCTAACAGGAAAAACGGTAATATTAACCGAGTTAGAAAACGGTGTAGACGGTAAAAACGAATGGCAACCAATACGTGACGGGTTTCAGGTGAAGCTGAGGAGTTATTGTGGGAGGTTCTTGAAGGGAAACGGTGGTGCACCGCCGTGGAGGAACAGTGTAACGATCGATGATTCTTTTGTGAAAATGGAGGGTGTTTTGTGGGATGTTGAAGGTGTTATGGAAGATGAGTTTGAGAGTTTGTTATCTTCTTTTGGTTCTGATGATGTTTCTTTTGGGTCGGAAATGGCGTCGCCGATGAGTGTTTTCTCGCTTGGGTCATCGCCGCCGGCGAGAGGAAGTTTTCAGGTGCGTTTTCTTCACTGTTTATTATTTTGATTTTTTATTTATTTATTTATTTTTTTTGGTCAAGTATTTTTTATTTATTTTATTACAGATGATTTTGTCTTTTTTGGCAAAATTTCATTGTTTTCGAAAATTTTGATGTTGATTCGATTGAATATCATGGCTTTTATTTATTTTGCGGTACATTGCACGCGTCAACTACGTATACGAGTAGGTGTGAATTGAAGAAAACTAGCTAAATTGAAAATTCAACTCAAAAAAATAATAATTGAGAAAAAAAATATGTTTTTTATTTTATTTTTTGAGCAATTGAGCAAAATATAGTAAGAATTCAATAATATTGTATAAAAAATGGTATATATAGACAATTACACATAAATGAAATGCAAGAACGTTGCAAAATATATCCAGGGCCCTGAGTTTGCACACTGAACACCAAACTTCTCCACATTTAAAATGTATGAACTTCAACCACTAGGCAATTTGACAAACAAAAAAATAATAATGGTTCTATAACCTCAATATACTTGAGTTTTCAGTCACCTTATAAACGATTGTAAATAATCATTAATACCACACGTTAAAAATAAAAAGTAAATTCTTAAGCAATTATTGTTAAAGTCAACTTTTTCATAATTTGATAATTCATATGGATTCATTATAGATTATCTTATATGTACTTTTAAGCAATTATTGTTAATGTCAACTTTTTTTCTTCATAATTTGATGATTTATATTGATTGTGCATATATCAATTTGATAATTTATATTGACAAAAAAAAAATCTCTACCATGAATGCATTATAAAAATACTTAAAAGATTTACTTGTCACAATCAAATAACTTATTTTTTGAAGGAGCACAATCAAATAACTTAAAGGTTTGTTTGACTAAAAGAAAAATTTAGTAAAATTGGTCAAGGTTTGTTTGACTAAAAGAAAAATTTAGTAAAATTGGTCAAGGGTTATACGGGATAACTGCTCTATGCACCTTGTGGATTATTCAAAAGTCCTTTCAACTTATCAGATTGTAATTCCCGATTTCACCAAATCTATTGAAAATTACGATTGTATGGTTCTTTTTTGGATCAGATCATAATTCTCGATATGCTCATTTCAGAGGCACAACAATCTAGGAGGGCATAAAGCAATTTCCGTTATATGGGGAATTTCTTTGATCCAATTGCTGTTTGGATCGTACACTGCAAATTGGGCCATGATGTGAACAGCCCAGTTACACATTCGATCCATTGTTGATGCAAAAAAAAAAAACTAGGAACTTTCCAATTATGGCAAAAGTTTTTTAAACCTTAAGACTTCCTTTAAGACTTTAACCCTAGTAAGCCTAAGAGATTTAGTTCACGTAAACTTATAACTATAAGTGGCCATATTTTTGTGAAATTTTTGTGTCTATATCTTCTTTTATAAATATACCAATAAAGACTAATAGAGTTTTCATTATTTAATAACTATAAGAATGAAATAGACTAATAGAGTTTTCATTACACTCCTCTCCCCTCAAAGATACTTGAATTACACTTCCCTTTTTTCTTATGTTGAAATATACACTTCCCTCCCCTCTTATTCAAAACATATTGGAAAATATTTCACTCTCCTCCCTTGAGAGAATCTTGAATTACATTCCCCTCCCCTCTTATGTTAAAATTTACGCTTTACTCCCTCAATAATTTTTTTATTTCAAATAATCTAGCAAAAAAAAAAAGTAAAAACACACTTCGAAGAAAAATAGTATTGCGGGTCCATTTTTATATAATCAAATTTTGAATACATATTTTTCGCTATTTTTCATTCACAATTCCATTAACATGTAGTTTTAAACTCTATTATAAAATATGAAACAACCCAAAATAAAATTAAAATATGTGAAAAATTACTAAAGTCGATTAAGTAGGGTTATTTAAAATTGAATTTTATACTCCAAATTATAAAATTAATAACAAAATATTTAAATTTCATTATCATTAACATTTAAATTATAAAGAAACGAATTTATTTATGTTAAAATAGATTAAAAGGTAGTGCATATTTAATTATTAAGGGTGATAATTGTAATTCAAGTATCTCATAGGGGAGGGGAGTATAAATTTTACTTTTCAAGGGAGGGAGTGTATATTTTAAAATAAGAGGGGAGGGGAGTGTAATTCAAGATTCTTTTAAGGGAGGAGAGTGTAATTTACTCTAAAATATATCTTGAATTAAATATTTTTAATTTTTTTTAACAAACAAAAATGAAATATATTAACATCAAAGGAGAATCATCTCAAAAACGACCTCTAGAGTTTACAACACAATCAATTCATAACCAAAACGCACAAAAATAGATTAGCCGATACTCAAACAAACAATCGGGTTCGACCATCAAATATAAAAAATATTTAATAAAGACTAATAGAGTTTAATACACGTATGTGTGTTTATAAAACATATTTTCCCTCACGAATTCCTATAATTGATTTTTTTTAAAACTTGTGTCTACTAAAAATTCGGGTGCTCACACGTGGAATGCTTTTTTTTGCCCCATCCATATATATTTGCTCCATGCCTTCACCAACTATTTTCCACTAAGGAAAATGTCACAACACGTCACACACAAATGTTTTCACAACAATAAACGCACTCCTTAAGGTTGGGGACAAGTGGTGATATATACCAATCCTCAGGTACCTTTTGATGACATTGAACATCTCATGCAACGAAAAATAAAACATAATTTTAGTTTAAGAAGACAAGTTAGCCCACGGAAATTAGAAAATATAACAATATCAGTTAATGACATGAATTTCTGACGATTTAAGGGCATTAAATGTTTCCTTATATCTAATTAATAACTTTTTTTTTGAGGGAAATTAATAACTTGTTGAATCATATGTATTAGAATCATGTTATGTTATGTGAATAACTTGTTGAATCATATATTATAACATTAACTAAAGTCTAAAGCTAAAGAAGATTTTTTCTTAACAACCTAAAGAAATTGTTTACACATTCTTGTTTGGATTTATTCGTTTCCCTTGGAGTGTGTTTGGATGGAGGAATATTTTGAGGTAATGTAATGTTTTGAACAAATTCAAATACTTTTAGATGAATTCCATTGTTTGGATAATAATATTGAAAATTTTCAAAATGATGGAAATTAATGAAGTATTTTGTTTTAGTTAAATTTAGAGAATTTCGAATGACACCTAAAAGCTAAAATTTCAAATTTCTTCATTCTTATAATTTATCAAATTTTGCATTTTGGTCCTCAAATTTTCCAAAATTTTCAAATTGACCCCAATAAATTTACAAAAAATTACAATTTGACCCCTAATAATTTTTAGAAATTACAAATTAACCCCTCAACTTTTTCAAAATTATAAATTGACTCCTAAATTTTTGAAATTTACAAATTGTCCCCTAATTTCAATTTTCAAATTTGGCCAAAAAAATTAAAATTTATAAAAGTTGCCCAAAAATGACGATAATGAAATTTTTTATTACTCCATCCAAGCAAGAATATTTAGAAATGAAATCAATTTAATTGAATCATTTAAATTGTCTAGAATTCTAAATTCTTCAAAATTTCTCAATTAGCTCATCCAAACACACTCTTAGTAGATGAAAGCATTTACGAGTGAATGAACTATGATATCACGTAGTACTATAAGGTATTTTAAAATACATTTAAAGTTTATATTTAATGTTCTAAATTCTACTCAATCCAGTTGAAAGTACGATATTTAATATGAGTCGTTTCATCTTGATTCAACAACGAATTGTGATTATTTACATGAATTCATATGTAATTCTAAATTTTATTCTCATATATGAGCTAATAATATTTTGTTTAAGTAGAAATGAAGTGAGTTACTTACAAGATTAATCTTATTAATTCGGCCAAAATATATCTAATATCTAGTGTATACGTTAGTTTCATGCATTTGTCGCTATGCAATCGACATGACTCATAGCTTCCACATCACGCATTTTCCCTTTTCATTATTGTATAGGTCTCTCGTACTAATATTTTTTCTAAATGAATCTGACAAGAAAATGAAAACAAAATCTAAAGGCATAAACCAAACATCACCTGTTTTTTTACTCAACCAAACATCACATCTTAATTTCTTTGATATCCACAAACACGTCAAGGCAAAGGTAACACGACAAAGAGCATTTTCTATCAACTTCCATACTATAAGATCCAACATAATGTATACCATATATACGTGATTTCCCAATGAGGAATGATTATTGAAATGGGCTGAGTCAGCAATTCAAGTTTATAAACTTCAATCTCACACTCAATTCAACTCAATCACATACGATTACGTTTGATAAATTTAATTTATTAGTTATGAAATATTTGCTATATGAGACTAATTAATTGTTCAAGGAATGTCAACTTTATGTCCATATGAGTCATACCTATTGTATTGTTTTACTCAACTAAGTTTTTAACCTTATACGGTCTGATCGACTCAAATCAATAATTGTCAATTGCGGTCTTATCTGCCTAGTTAAAATATCCCAATTTCATACCATATGCCCAACCTTTGATCCCCGTTTACCTCACACCACAACAGTAGACTTGTACATGAAAATCATCTAGTAGTTTATTGATATTTGAAGTCACTCTTTAGAAGTAGAAATTTTCAAATCTCTTTGCTTCAAGATCCTGTTTAAATAAGGTTGTAATATTGTATCCTTCATTTTTAAGGTGAATAAATGAAAAAATTCATAGTTTAAATCGCAGTTCTTATAAATCACAATGTCTCTCACAATTGAATTATGGTCACGAGAACTTATATCCTTCATTTCTAAAGAAATAGAAACATAAATCTAGATAATGATCGATAACCATGTGAGTAGAGTGTGATTAAAGTCTGGGACCGTGATTTAATTAGTGTTTTTTTTAAAGGCGTGATTTATTAGTGTTGTTTAAATAAAAATCTAAAGAAAACATATATTCATGTCTTCATATTCAACTTATATTAATCAAGAGATTGCCTTCAACTTATTTATAAACTACAATAAATAACAAATTATTTGAAAGAATCTAAATTTTTTAATGCGGGTATCTCTTACACATGATAGTGTAAGTCATATGCATCCTTTTATAAAAAGATATACTACAACGGACATATTATCTACTTAATAAATTACTTTACTTATTGAAAAAAATAATTATCTAAATTTTTATTTTTCATACCGACGTAAATTAGATAACTAGAGGAAAATTAAAACCGTAAACCTTTCACCGGTAGAACCTTCCTCACTCACGACACACGCAACTTAAATTGAACCGAAGAGATTAATACAAACCCGCTTCACCCACGCAATTGCCTCCTTCACCCAAACGTGTTATATCAGTTGCCACTGTTGACTGTGTCTCTTCTCACATTTTTCACATAAACTTTCAATTATTCAAACCAAAACACCCAAAATTTTCACCCATCATTAAACTCTTAAAATAATAACATCCAATAAACGCACCACTTTTTCATTCACATATAAAAACCCACCACCACCCACAACACATTTCATTTCCCCTCTCACCAACAAAAGAAAATATCCAAACCTCTTTATTTCATATTACAAATCGAAACGACAAGAGCTGAATCTTAAAAATATGCAGACAACTAAACCCAACAAGCTTCGAAGCGGAATGGACTTCTTCCACAAAGCAAAAGCAGTCCGTCTCAGAAGCCACCACGACAAATATCTCCTAGCAGAAGAAGATGAAGAATCCGTTACACAAGCCAGAAACGGTTCATCAAACAACGCAAGATGGTACGTAGAATATGTTCCAAACTACGACAACGTAATTCGTCTCAAAAGCTGTTACGGCAAATACCTAACAGCTTCAGACACTCCATTTCTCCTCGGCATGACTGGTCGAAAAGTGCTTCAAACGAGTCCAAAGACTTTGGATTCTTCTGTTGAATGGGAACCTGTTAGAGATGGTGTCCGTGTGAAGCTGAAGACGAGGTATGGGAATTTTCTTAGAGGGAATGGTGGGTTGCCACCGTGGAGGAATACTGTGACGCATGATATTCCACATAGGACTGTTACTCAGGATTGGGTTTTGTGGGATGTTGATGTTGTTGAGATTCATGTTAGTAAGCACCAACCTTCTGCTCCAGCTTTTGAAACTACCATGCCTTCTCCTGCTGTGGTGGCTCCTCCTAGTGTTTCTGCAAGCTTTTCTAGACAACAGGTATGAATTGTTCAATCAGAAGTTTTGATTTTTTTTATTTGGTTTTGTTTTGAATTAATTATGCATGATTTATTCTTTGGAAAGTAGCGATTTTATTTATGTGGGTTGTTTTGATTTAGCTTGAAATTAGATATGTACTATGAAACACAAATGCTCATGGGATTGGGTGTGTGTGACATCGACACATGATGACATTGAATTATGTCATTTTCTCAAATTATTATCATTGTCGACGTGTCTGTGTCAGGGTCGTGTCGGTGTCTAAGTTGGGTATGTACGATTTGTTCTTTGAAAAGTATCAATTTTTTTTTTATTTGGGTTGTGTTGATTTTGCTTGAATTTTGATACGTATGATTTATTGTTTGAGAAATATCAATATCTTTTATCTGGGTTGTTTTGGTTAAACTTGGAATTTTGATTCAATCATCAATTAGGTCATGTAAAGCTTTGTTGAATAGTTACTGAAATTGATAAAATTTTACAATGATTTTTGAATTTGTGAGTTCTTAATTACATCAATTACATTCGTCAGTGATAATTTTGAGGATTAAATTGACAAATTAAAAAGATTTATGATAGGAGATTTTCAATTATCAGCCACTAATTTGAAATATTAGGGGATATTTATTTTTCTCAGTTCCTAATTCTCATTGAGTATAATTAAGTACCTGCATATCTACCAATTATTCAAAATGTGTTTTTCATAACAAATGCAATATTTCTAGAAATTTGGAAAATGCCAAAAAAATTGAGTGTTTTCTAAAATGCTTTCTATTTAACCAGTCGATTATTTTTTCTCCATCACAATTGTTGTGTAGTATCTATCCGGCATATTCAGATACAAATCGAAAATGTTTTAGAAAGCAAACTAGTTCTTAATGAATACAGTGATTAAAACTAAATTGATTATTTAGTGGTTGAATTGTGCTTGGTATTTTTGCTTCTTTGGTTAATTGTGTTTGGTTTTGTCTGCAGTCGAATGATGATGCATCACCTAGGAAGATGGAGGGGCGAATTATATACTACCATGTTGCTGAAGATGATGGAGAAGTGAGTGATGAAGGTGTGCAGGGATATTCTTTGGTTTTCAAAGGGAATGGAGTTGAGGAATTGAGCAAGAAGTTTGAGGAAGAGACAGGATTAGAGGGAATCATTGTGTGTACTAAGAGTCCTTTGAATGGAAAGCTTTATCCTCTTCGCTTGCAGCTTCCTCCAAATAATGTGACTATGCAGGTTGTTTTGGTTCTTCCCTTCTCAAAAGGTGAGAGTTCTTTTCCTTATTTTGATGAATTAATCTAGTTACTACTACTGTACTAGTATCATCCTAACTCAGCCATGTAAAGTTGAACAATTAATTAGTCATTGTAGTCTTGCAGACCAATTAATCAAGCTATGGTTTGTAAATATCACAAATAGTTTGCTGGCCTTTATTAACATGTTAGAAAAATGCTAGCAACACACTTTCTAATACTCCTTTGAATATACATATTTAGTGAATTATGCGAGAATCGTGTATCAGGAGAAAATGTATTAGGAAGATTTTGTGAAGAAATATTGTGATAAAACACTCATCCTTTAAAAGTTTGCTAAGAAATACTGTATTTTTTTATTTCTTTTTCTTTATCTTAACTCTCCAGTTTCGGGGGAAAGGGACCCTGCCCTGGTAATGCGGAGTTGGCTAGTAGTCAAGTCTAGCCACTTGAGATTAACCACTTGTATAGAAATACTGAATCTACGTTGTTCTGGTTTCACTTTTTGTGATGTATTTTAGACATCATTTACATTTGTTTTATTTATTTATTTGATCATTTATCTGTTTTATCAATTTTGACATTTGCTTCATTTTCTTGTGTTTCAGTGGCAAGAGAGTTGGAGGCACAAGGTTTTCTTTGAGAAGCCAGATTTTGCAACACATGGCCTTTGTACATACTGCATACTAATTCAAGCTTCTGAGAGTTATATATGAAAACGTTTAGGATTTGTACTAGTCCATTGCATGTGTTCAGCAGATTCCTGTTGAAGCAGCTTAAAATTGCCATGGAAATGGATCATAAGTATAACACCAATGTTCAATGGTTTTGTAATGTTATAGGCTTCAAGATTGTTCTCTAGGTGATCCTAAGCCATGTTCATATGAGTTTTGTCAGAATCAGATAAAGATTTTTTTTATTATATATAAATTTATGATTTATGATATACTATTGAAATCTTGAAGCATGTTTTTTGAGTTTACTTTACCACTGTCAGTGGACTCAAGTTTTTTTTTATCACTGCTGGTGTATACAAATTTATATGCATCCAATGATGTATGACGTATCATTAGATATATGTGTAAAATATACTTGTATATGAACTAAACACTTCTTTTATGGGGAATTTCTTTCTAATTAGTTATTTTTTATGTAACAAAAATTGTTGTCCAAGTGAATTAAGTTTCTGTCATGGCCAGTCGTTAATGTGCTCGTATCCTATTAAGACCAAACTCTCTGTCCGTGTGTTAGACATGCAAAACAAGTAGATCCATTTTTTTAATTTCTTTTTATCTTATATGTTTTTTTAAGACTAAACTCTCAAGCATGAAGAGTGTCATAGGAGAACTAAGAAAACAAAGTATCAGTTACATCAAGTTTACCAAAAAAGCCGAACGTTATAGCCAAAAAGCAGGCACGCATAGAAACACAGAAAAGAGACTGAAACAAATTAAAACTAAATAACAACTCCCAAACATAAAAGAGATTAAGCCACCATGTGTGATAATTAAAAGCAAAATCAGGATGATTTGCCTTCAACCACCAAAAAGATTGGAGCTTAATTTTATCTAGAAGCTGATTAATAGTATTCCCCGTTTGTTGGATGACTCTAGAATTCCTGTCACGCCAAACAATCCAAACACAAAAGAGCCATATCAAGTAGAGAGCAGAAGAAATGGTTTTAGAGAAGCTACCCAATGATCTGAATTGAAGGATGTGGTCACGAACGTTAGCTGGCATGACTGAAACAAACCCGAGCCAAGTATAAATATCGTACCAGGACAGAGAATGTATTTTCTTTATAAACTCTTATAAGGTCAAGAGTGTTTGAAGCTACCATAATCCATTCTTATAAAACCGATTTGTAAGGTCAAGAGTGTCTTTTCTTTATAAACTCTTATCAAGAGTTCTATCTATCCAATATGAAATTTGAGTTTTTTTTTTTTCCAATTTATGTAAAAACAAAAATTATTTTATTGTCAAACATTGTATGAACAAGTAACAATGTTCTTGTAAAAAAAAAGTAACAATGTTAACAAGATTTTGTGATATTTTCTTTTAAAAAAACAGATTTTGGGATATTTTCTATTTTTTTTTGTGATATTTGAACGGGAGATGCAGATATTCACATGCACCATCAAATTTTACAATTTTTTTACATCATAGAATTATATTAACACATCAAAATATTAATATATTTTTTGACTGAATTAAAGACTCTTTTTCTATGAGAACCGAAAGGTTAACATAAAAAAATATTAATATATATTAAACATTGAACTCATTAAATTTGACTTATATGTAAAACAAAAAAGTCTTGTTCTCGGTTTAAAAAAAATATAAACAATCAAGCGCACTAAAACTCTTACCTACATAAATCTAAGAAGGTCTTGTCCTCGGTTTAAAACTTACAAATTAAAAAAAATTAAAAAATTTCAATAATTCGATTTCCAATATATTAAATACAAGGCTTAAATACGTGTTTAGTCCCTGCAAATAGGACTCATTTGAATTTCTGTCCCTGTACTTACTAATCCTTCCAAAATTTCCCTGCAAATTCTAATCATTTAAGCTTTGGTCCTAAATCAGAATGATTACTGACATGGCAGGTAATTAGATGTGTGGCACTGACATGGCAATAACTGACTGGGCTAGAACTGTGCTGACTCAGCAAACACCACACGAGTTGACCATTTTACCCTTAATGTTCCCAGACCATTACGAAAAGACCAATACACCCCTGCCTTCTTTATTCCCTCTCTATCTTTCCTCCACCGATAACATCCTCCTTCTTCCCTGAACTCCGCCGCACAAAACCCCTCTCTGCCTCCAAAAACGAAAGGCTTCTCCGACGTCAAGAACAATAACACATCCACCGAAGCGCGACGCAAAACCTTCACCGGCGCCGGAGTTTTCAACTTCAAAACAAGAACATAAGTCTCGTAATTCTGATTTGCAGCAACAACACCAGTTTCCAGCAACAAACACACCTCAATTGAGAACTAAGGGGACAGTGACACTTTGGAGAAGGTCTGGTGTTTGTAGATCTGCTGTGGCTGTGGTGCGTGCGCGTGTGTTTCGTGCCTCTTCGATTCTCTTCTCTCCTCTCTCACTCCTCTTTCTCTCTTTACACTATCACTTCATCATCACCATCATCATTCTCTTGATCTTCTCATTCTTGCATGTTTGATCTTTCATTCTGATTTATCCAATCTTGTTTCTGTGATTAGAATCAAAATCAGAATCGAAAATGGTGGTTGATCACAGTGAAAACGGAAGAAACAAGCCATGAGTATTTGCCAGCGGTATTTTGGTCTTTTCTCACGTGTCTGGATTTATTAAGGGTAAACTGGTAATTTTGGGTGATAAATGCTGAGTCAACAAGGTCCTTACCCAGTCAGCTGGTGCCATGTCATTGCCACGTAAGTAATCAGTTGCCACATGGGGATTCAGATGTAATTAGGACCAAAACTCAAATGATTAACAATTACAGGAAAGTTTTGGAAGGATTAGTAAATACAAGGACGAAAATTCAAATAAGCCCTATTTGCGAGGACTAAACACATAATTAATCCTAAATACAATAGTTTTCGTAAAGTTTACGATTTAAGATCATTAAAAATGACTTGAAACATTTGTTACCATATAAAAAAATTACAGTTCTGATCTGTACTTTTTTTTGGGCCTATGATTTATATTTTAATCATGAAAAAAAGAAATACATTTCTTTTATTGTAATATGTTTTTCCTTTTATTGTTAGCTGGCGCCGTTCCCAAAATTTTCTGATACTCACTTCACTTGGGTCATTCTCTTCTTTGGTTACAACTCAGAACCATCTTGTGAACTCCGTTTGTTTTTGTTCTCTAATGCCCACTTCACAACATGAATCTCAACAAACCTTTTTAACTTAATAACTCAATCTTACTTCAAACAAAATTTCCATTTTCACCTCATTTTTTTGTCTCTAATGGCTTCTTCAGCTTTATTATTAACACCCCCATTTCACTTCACAAAACCCCATAAAAAAATCCCACTTTTCAAACATCATTCTCTTAAACCAAAACCCTCCTTCTTAATCCTTCATCATGGTTCTTCTCTTTTCACACATTCTTTTACAAAAATAGCTCCTACCCAAATCAAAGCTTCTTCTAATGCATATTTGGATGCTATTGATGAACCTGAAAGGTTGATTTTTTATGAGGAAAAACCGGTGAAATTTGCTTTATGGGTTATTTTCTGGGCTTCTATGTCTTTGGCTTGGTTTGCTTATTCAAAGGATGCAAATGCTGCTGCTGTTGCTGGTGCTGTTGATTCTATTAAAGCTTCTGGATTTGGATTGAAGATTGCGAATTCGTTGAGGAAATTGGGTTGGCCTGATTGGGTTGTTGTGTTCACTCTTGCTACTCTTCCTGTTCTTGAGCTTCGTGGTGCTATACCTGTTGGTTATTGGTTGCAACTTGACCCTGCAAGTTTGACTGTGTTATCCATTCTTGGGTTAGTTTCTTCTTCTTCTTTTGATTATACCATTTTTTTATTGTAGGAGAAAATGATTTTTTATTTTTTATTTTTTAAGTACCCTTTTTGTACAGCTGTTAGACCAACAATGTTGTATGAGACGAAATGTTGGACGGTAAAGAACCAACACGAGAGTAAAGTAAGTATAACGGAGATGAGGATGGTGCATTGAATGTTTGGTAAAATTAGACATGATAGAATTAGAAATGAGAATATTAGAGAGGGAGTAGGGGTAGCACCTATCAGAAAAGATGGTAAAAACTCAGGTCAGGTGGTTTGAGAATGTAGAGAGAAGACCTGTAGATTATGTAGTATTGAGAGTAGATTAGATTAAGAGTAGTCAAATCATTAGGTGTAGAGGAAGACTTAGAAAAACTATAAGTTAAATTATTAAGAAGGATGTAGAGATTAATGAGTTGAATTGGGATGCGATATATGATGGAACATTATGGCGGCATTTGATCATGTAGTCGATCCTACTTAGTGGGTTAAGGCTTGATTGCTGTTGTTGTTGTTGTTTTTTTAGTACCCTTTTTGTTAACTTATTTGATGCAAAAAATTGATATTTTTTCATCACTTTTGTAAAGGTAGGGAATAGAGAGATAGGAAAGCATGGCATAGAAGGTGGGGTAGGCTCTTAATTTCTATGGTTTGGTTTTTGTGTTTTATAAAGAAAATTTGAAACATTATGCATGTCACTTCTATAGAGGTAAGATAGACCTGAATATTTAGGTGTGAAAAAATCAAGACTTAAGATGATGTATTTAATTTTTTAGCATCAAATGTTAGTTGGTTAATTGTTAGTGCTTGTTAGTGGGGTGCATGGTTTTAAATAGCAGTTGCGTCACAATTATTGATATTGCGAAGATCTGTGGCCGATGTGGCCTCAACTGTTGTCGTGTTGTGGTTTCGACGACATCCAAAACTATTATGTCACGACTCGGATTGGGTTTAGGATGTTGAAAACCCTGGTGGGATGAGAGGGGATACAACCCATGACCTTCAATAGTTAAACTTGTACACATTCCAGAACTCATAAGTTGAGTTGCCACTCCCAGCCGGGTTTATATGATGTATTCTTGAAATTCACTGCAATCATGATTTCCATTTGCTATTAATGGGCTTTGTACAATTCGTCGGTTTAAGATAATGTGTTTTTGTTGCTGTTGTTGTGATATTGTTACCATAGAATTTGCACCTTCACTTTGAATAGTTATATTAGAGTTTTTTTTTTTTTTTTTATAGGAATAGTTATATTAGAGTACGTTTTACTTTGTAATTTTAACTTTATGTTATGGAGAGGTTTTGGTATTCACATTTTAAAAATGGGTTTGATTTGTTACACTATTTTCGTTAGTTATGAATCAGGGAAACAAACCCGGACACTGAACACAACACAAACATGGACACGCTTGTTATCTGTGTGTGTAGGATGTTTTAGTTAAAAACTAATTAATCTTGAACGTCCTAGTATGCATGTGTTGAATACAACGATGACCAAAGGTAGGTAACGGTGTTCCAAAATGAAGTGTATTAGATACTGTTAAAAAAAAAAATTAGGTTTTAACTTCTTTTTTATATTTGAAGTTAATTTTTCTGATAGTTTTAACTTCTGGTGTGAGGCCTTGTTTGAGTGTTAGCCAAGTGTCCATATTTGTTGAAAATGATTCTTCCAATAGAAGTTCAAATGAGGAATGTTTGACAGGGATTATACAAGTGTCGTATGGGTGTCGGGCATCTGTATTAGAAACAAGTCCTAGTTTCTGATGTCTCAAGAAGGAGAAGTGCCCATGCTGCATAGAATCTTTAATGCTTGTAGCAGTGTCAGTTAGTGGCCATAGCGGCACTATAGCTAAGTGGGATTTTAATAAATCACTATTGATCTATGATACACTATTATGTACAAAATGTTGGCAAATACTGGCTATGGCAGCACGGTAACACTGTACCGTTGTGGAATTTAAACATATCACTATTTTCCGCAATCTGTAACTCACAACCCTGGCTTGTTGACATATTTAATTTATTTTTTGGTAGTAATGGGAGTTCTTTTGTGGTTTAATTAACGAGTTTTGTACAATTGATGCAGGAACATGGTACCTGTGCCGTTCATCATACTCTACCTGAAACGATTTGCATCTTTCCTCGCTTCCAAGAGCCCTTCGGCATCACGATTCCTCGACATTCTGTTCAAGAATGCCAAAGCAAAGGCTGGACCAGTGGAGGAGTTTCAGTGGCTTGGTCTGATGCTCTTTGTCGCTGTCCCATTTCCCGGCACAGGAGCATGGTCTGGAGCCATTATAGCATCAATTCTTGATATGCCATTTTGGCCAGCCGTGTCTGCGAATTTCTTCGGTGTTGTATTTGCCGGGATGCTCGTAAATTTGTTAGTGAATCTTGGTCTGAAGTATGCAATCATTACTGGTATCATCCTTTTCTTTGTTTCCACATTCATGTGGACCATCCTTAGAAATCTTAAAAAAGGTTTGAGCTCATCAAATTGACTTTTAAAATGTTGTAGAATTGTAGTTTTCTTTATCAATACAAAGACAATTGTTAAAAGTTTTCTTGTTCATTCTATTCCTTGGTTTTTATGAGTTCAAATTTATCTATATAATATATGTAAGATTGAAATAGATAACGTTTTATGTGCATCCATATAGTTTTAAATTGCGGCTGCAATATTTAGGTTTTAGTGGTCTCCGCAACAGCAATTGTGGCCACATCAGTAACATATGCCTGGATGTGTAAATTTAGTGGTCTCCAACTGCTGCCTAAATTTAGAATCGATACCGCTGCTCCATTTACCCCTGCTTTGTGTAAAATCCCAATGTTTGGGGAAAATAAGAGATTTGACTTACCGATATTCCATTGTTGCAGAAAAATCTTGGATATAGTAATTTTTCCCCAATCTAGAGCACTTGGAAACCCTAACGCTTTGTTTGCGATTTTGGAGGGAAGGGAGGGGAGGGTTTTGGAAAAAGGAAGGAGCAAGTGGAAGAAATAGAGGACATTGAGAGGGGAGGACATTGAGAGGTTAATTTCTTAAGTCTTTTAGACAACTTTTTGAAGCAAAAAAAATTGTTGAAGTCTAAATTACTTCGGGGGTTTTATTATTTGTCTTTTGGAAGCATTATCAATGATTTTTTTCATAACAAAGATTGGACCAAGGGTCAACCTTAATCCCAATCAATAATTTTTTCATAACAAGGATTGGACAAGGATCAACCCCAATCCCTTATCTTTTTACATTAGTTTTGGATGTATTTACAAAACACATCCAACAACTAGCACCAAGATGTATGAGTTTTGCAGATGATGTAGTCTTAACTGGAGAGTCGAGGGAAGAATTGAATGGGATGTTGAAGACTTGGAGACAAGTCTTAGAAGCATATGACTTTCATTTGAGTAGAAACAAGACATAATATATGTAATGTAATTTCAGCAAAATGCGAAGTAGTTCGACCTTAGAGGTGAAAGTTGGAGATCATATCATACAAGTTACACAGTTTAAATATCTTGGGTTCATTCTTTCAACAAAAAAAATCTTGGGTTCATAGTACAAAATCACAGAAATAAAAGCAGATGTAAATCATCGTATTCAAGTTGGATGGTTGAAATGGAGAAGAGTCTCAGGTGTTTTTTGTGATACAAACGTACTATTTAAGTTGAAATGAAAAAATATCAGACAGTTGTCAGAACAACAATATTTTATGGAACATAGTATTAGACAGTTAAGAACCAACACGAGAATAAAATATGTAGAGATGGGATGTTGCGTTGGATGTGTGATAAGACTAGATGTGATAAGATTAGAAATGACAACATTGTAGAGATAGTTGGGTAGCACCTATAGTATAAATATTGTGGAAAATAAGTTTAGGTGGTTTGGACATGTAGAGAGAAAACTTGTAGATTATATAGTAAGAATAGTAAATCAAATAGAGGATAGTCATATTACAAGAGGTATAGGAATACCTAGAAAAACTATAAGAGAAACTATTAGGAAAAAATTATAGATTAATGAGTTGAATCTAAATATGGTTTATGATAGAACAATATGACGTATTTCGGTCCATGTAGTCAACCCCACTTAGTGGGATAATGTTTGGTTGTTGTTGTTGTCGTCGTCTTTTGGAAGCATCAACTCATGCTCAATAACAACTATTATTTCATTTTATGATCAACTACCACATTTATTAGTCAATGAGATAATCAACTTCTTGTGCATCGCACTAGTCCAAGTACTAGTTTTTCTTCATAATACAAAACCCTCCTCATATGGGGAACTAAAAAGTTGTATTAGAGGAGGGTTTATATGGATTCTTCAAATTTAATCTATGTTGTTATAATATTCTTAATATTAAAAATATATGAATCATAAACATTAGTTTATCGTTCTATTAAAAAATATTCTTTCAAAAAAATGTGAAAGATTTCTCCATCTCCTTCTATATTTCCCACCCCCATAGTCCTCTCTTCCCCTCCCCTTCAAACTCCCAAACAAAGCCTAAAACTTATTCAAATCATAACATTTGTGGTGCATTTATTTTTTTACTCATTTCATTTTAATTTTTCAAATATAAAATTTAGAACTTGAGAATTTAGAGGGTAGATCTAAGTTTGAAGAACTTGAGAAAATTACCTCGTTTTTTTTGTGTTCGGTTCTGGTTTTATGTGGGTTTTGGTTTCTGTTTATGGCTCTTGGTTATGGCTTTCTGTGTTGGCCGGATTCGGTTCGAGAAATTTTCGATTCGGTTTGGTGTTTGTGGATTTGTATGGTTTTGCTTTGGTTTGGTGTTAGGGTGGTTGGTGGGTTGTTGATGGGTTTTCGAATTTGTGTGAGGCTGCGGCTTGTAATGGGTGGTATGTGGTGGCCGCGTGTGTTTTTTTGGGGGTTTTGATGATGATGCTGAATTGCTGATGGAATTTGGGAGTTGTCCGTGTGTGGTGCTGATGTTTTGTCGTTCTGATTGAATGTTGATGCCTCTCTTTTTATCATGCAATGCTTGGTTCAAGCACTTTGAAAACCATTGATGGCCCATAAAATTGATTAATCAAACAAGCTATGCAAGGCAAGAAATAATTGACACTTAATTTATCAGTCAAACAATCAATGAGTCAATGTCAACCCTCTTTGAAAAAAGAAAAAAAAGTAAAATAAAAAATATATATATAAAAAATCCGAAAATAACATAAAATAAAAAAATCCTAATGTTTTGTACTTCAATTGTTCACAAGTCTTCAATGAACAATGAATATGCTTTTTGCCTTTATTTCAAATAGATGCCATAGCTTCTTGATTGATCCAAGTTATTGTACTTTTCTGGGCATCTCATTTATGTCACGTGAGCCTTGAATGTTTATGCATATGTTCATGAATTTCTGGGATTGTTCTTGATGATCATGACATTAACTTTCTGAACTTTGTCCAACCTTTTGAACTCTTGTTCAACTTTCTGAACTCTGACTGAGTTCCTAATGATCTTTGATTCCTTGTATCTTGGTATGGTTCATACTTTGTTCCTCTTTAATTAAACACTCAAGAACACAAATTAAATACCAAGAAACTAATCAAAGTCCATTAATCCTTTAGGGTTTGTTATCTTTAAAATCAATTAGGGATTTTTCCTCAACAATAGGGTCTTAGTTTGAATTTTTTACGGTATCCTCCAAATATATGTGAACACAATGTTGAAAGTGTTTGATCACCTTGGTAGTATCTTTGATAATCTGCGGGGATGAGTTGCTCATTTGGTTGAGGTAAGAGATTAAAGAAGTTAAAGAGTTAAAGATCCAGGGTTTGAATCCTGGTAAGGGGGAAAATACTAACATAACAATTAACATACTAACATTTGCCATTAAAAAAAAGTATCTTAGGTAATCAGTCGCTTCGTTTGGTTCGAGAGTTTTGGAGGGGAGGGGAGGGAATATTTTTAATATGACGTGTTTGGTTAAATTTTTAGAAGAGGATGGGAGGGGAGCAAAATCCCTTCAAAACTCAATTTGTTTCCTTCCAAATTGGAGTTTTTCGGAGGGGAGGGTAGATCATCTCTTTAAAATTTTATTGCATTGCCAAAAAATTTCTTAGATTAATTAGTTTTTTTGGTTACAAGAGAGAAGGAAAAAAAAAACAAAAGAAAAAGAAGCAAAGAAAAACTACATCCTAATAAAGGACACTCCCATAACATCAGCTAGTAAGGCTGAGGATAGACATGATAATGGTTGATGTACCATCACAAGACACTCCGAATGATTAGCACCTTGTTTTGCAATTATCCTTAGATTAATTTAAAATCTCAATATTATCCTTGTTACAACTTTTATTATTATTAGGTTATATTATCCTTGTAACAACTTTTATTATTATTATTTTTTTGACAAATTGTAACAACTTTTATTATTATTATTATTATTATTATTATTATTATTATTATTATTATTATTATTATTAGGTTATACTATCTTTGTAACAACTTTTATTATTATTAGGTTATATTATCCCTGTAACAACTTTTATTATTAGGTTATCTATCACTCTTATTTGTTACCTATAAAAACCATTTTTCCAACCCTACTGCTACTTTGTTGTCGCCAACCGCTGCTTCAGACCTCCTCCAACGTGAACTGTGAGTAATCCATTATCCCGTCGGTCTATGAAATCGTAAAAACAAGCATTTTCGTATATTTAATTAAGTTGAAGGATAAAACAGTAAATTAATTTTAAAATTCCTCCCTTCCTCTTGTGAACCAAACATTTTTAATTAAAACATCTCTCCTCTCCTCCGTTGAACCAAACGGACCATTAATGATATGTCAACACATTATTCATTTACTCTGACAATTTTGTGAAGTTCTATATTTACAAAACTACAATGGATCAAAATTAAATCATATTGTCTTTGTGTATCTTAAGTGCAGTTAAGTTTTTGATCTATTTGCTACACCAAATTTGATAAATCACCTTTGTACTGAATATTTTTTGTCATTGTTGTCCCTTAAATTTCTACTTCCTCTGTCCCTAAATATATAGGACCCTTTTGATAAAAACACGAGAATTAAGAAAGTTGTTTGTTGTATTAATTTTGTTGACAATTGCTATTGTTTTATAAATCTACCAATTAGGAAAGAGAATCTGTTAATGATTTCATAAAGTATTTATTACGTAATGTAGAAAAATATGTAACGTAAATAGGGGTATATTGATAAAGAAATATTTAATGCACTTTGAAATTTGAAAGATGTCTTATAAAAAAGGACAAAGAAAAAAATCAGAAGGGTCTTATATTTAGGAACGAAGGTAGTATATTTCATTTGTCAACCTAATGTTCCTATATGATATACACTTTATTGATGGAATAGTTGGTTTTAAAAATTACCTTAAGATATATTCTTTTAAAAGACGATTATTGCATCACATAGACAAAGAAGAGAATAATAGCAATAGCTTGCATAGCAAGTAACTAAGAAAGTTAGTTACTAGACAATAATCCTATGCATATAGGCCTATGTTAGTTAGCATATGGATAACTAGTTGTATATATACTTGTTGTACAAGCTAGTTTCATTAATGAGAATCATTTTTCTTCATTCTTTTCTCAACTCATAATATGGTATCAGTTTCCTTTTCTTTCTCTCTCTTTGAGAGAGTTTGTTACAATTCAGTTACGATTCAGTTACACTCTTCCGCCATTGATGCTTGATTTTCAAGCTTTTGCATTTTCTTCTTTCTTCATCAATTTTTCATTGATCTTCTTTGTGCTTCCTCTGTTTCTTCTCTTTGCGTGATTCTGTTTTCGCATTCTAATTCACCATGCCTCCTCGTTTGGCTCCAATTGTTCAGATTCAACAAGCTAATCAAGATTCACTGTACTTTGTTCATCCTAGTGAAGGTCCAAATTCGGTTCTTGTTACTCCGCCTGTCAACAGCTCAAATTATCTTGCTTGGAGTCGTTCTATGAGACATGCTTTGGGGGCTAAGAACAAACTTTCCTTCGTTGATGGATCTCTCCCTGTTCCTGATGTGCTTGATCTGAATCGCAATGCATGGGAACGGTGCAATCATCTTATACATTCTTGGATCATCAATTCAGTTTTTGAACCAATTACACAAACTCTGGTTTTTCATGAGTACGTTTTTGATGTTTGGGAGGATTTGAAAGAACGCTTTTCCAAAGTGGATCGTATCCGTATTGCTGCTTTACGTTCCTCAATTCACTCTCTCAAACAGGGTTCTCGAAGTGATCTTGACTATTTCACTGAATTGAAGTCACTTTGGGAGGAATTGAATTCTCATCGTCCTCTTCCTATGTGTTCTTGCATTCCTCAATGTAGATGTGACGCCATGCGTGCTGCTCGAAATCAACGTGAGGAGGATCAAGTTATTCAGTTTCTTCAAGGTTTGAATGATAGTTTCTCTGTTGTTAAGAGCCAAGTGCTTCTTCTAGATCCTCTTCCCTCCTTGAACAAGGTTTATCCTCAACCACAAAGGAAGAGGCTTCCAATGCTCAAGACACTAAGTCAAGAGACTTCTCAATGCTCAAGACACTAAGTCAGGAGGCTTCTCAATGCTCAAGACACTAAGTCAAGAGGCTTCTGACTCAGACCACAAAGGAATGAGGTTACAAATGCTCAGTATACAGACTAAGACTTTAAGGACCAAACTGGTTTACAAGTAAATGAGTTTGGGATGAACACTTGATAAAATATCAGAGGTGTTCTCTTAATACAACACAGGTTAAGACTCTTAACCTTAAGAAATTCTAATTTACAAAGATAAAAGAATTTCTAAGAGGTTGGGTAACTTGCGTATTTTTGACAGCAAAACAGAGCAAGAGTGCAGTTCTTTGTTTCAAGAGTCTTAGACAAATTTCTTCTTCAAATCTTCTTCCTTTTATAGATGAAATATAGCTGTTGAAGATTTGCTTGATTTGAGGAAAGAGCCGTTGCAATTTGAGCTAGGATTTCTGCAAATGTGTGCTGCACTTTTTCAAACAAAACAGAGCAGCAGCCATTTTTGAAATGACCTACCTTAAAAGCTGGAGAATGTTTGGGTCAGGGAGACAACTGTTCCATTGAGTTGCTCTGACACATCCAGGCATTAAATGTGCACAATACTGGTCACTTTCCAAGCCACATCAGCTTCAGAAGCTTCTGTGTGAACAGTGCATCAGAAGCTGCCTTGTACGGATCAGAAGCTGGCTTCAGGATCAGAAGCTGGTCTTCAGACATTGACTATGCATTGACTTCTTCAGAAGCACCCAGACTTCAGAAGCTGCCTTCAGACTCAGAAGTTGCACTTCAGGAGCACTTCTTCAGACCCAGTTTCCTTCTAGCTTAGCAACATTGCTTCTTAGCTTTCCTTTCTTGCTCTAAGCTTGTTCTTCCATAACCATTCTTAATAATCAATCATAAAATACGTGGTTCTGAAATCACTTGAACAAAGCATTAGCAAATAACCAATTTTCTCTTTAACACTTTGTTATCATCAAAACCATAAAGAGAGATATGTTTACACATAAATGTTTCAACAATCTCCCTTTAATTCATAAGAGACTTGTTAAACACATTTTGTTCCAACAATCTCCCCCTTTTTGATGATGACAAACATAAGTATTAAATCACAAAATTGTTGTTAACTTAATTAACAAGTTAACTACAGGGTGTGAGGTTTGTAATCTCCCCCTGAGTTTGATCCAAGTTAATTAAGTTCAGTTTAAACACAAATGTGAAAATTTCACAATTGTTGTTAAGTTTAATTAACAATCTGACTTCAAGAGAGGTTTGTAAGCTCCCCCTAGGTCTGACAGTTCTCAAGGTTAGGTTTGTAAGCTCCCCTTGATTCTTGTCCCAGTTAATTAATCTTATCTTAAAACAATATAGTGAAATTAACACTCAGAATTTTAAATAACTTGCTGACTTCAGGTTCTGAGGTTTGTAAGCTCTCCCCCTAAGTCTGATAATCCACAGGATGAGTTTTGTAAGCTCCCTGAATCTTATCCAAGTTATTTTCAATTCATTTTACTCACTAAGAGTAATGTATCTCATAGAATGGTATCAGAGCCAGACTTTCAATTCAGAGGCTAAGAGTTAAAAAGCAGTTCTCATAAGTCAGATTCAATCAGTATCAGAGCTTTAACTGAGTTTTAACTTATGTTCAGAGCCTCAGGCTTTAATACCTTTTATTCTCCTTTCATAAGTTAATATACTGACAGAATTTTAACTTATATTGTTGAGCTTAGGTGCTTTAATACTTGTTTTACCTTACTCCCCCTTTTGTCATCAACAAAAAGTTTTTAAAAGAGTCTGAAAACATGTGTATCAGAGCATTTGAATCTCCCCCATTTCAAAAAAAAGGTTCAGAGCATATAGGAGGGGGTTGTGAGATATTTATGCAATCATATGGATAATCAAGCAGCAAAGATGAGCATCAGAGCATACTTGATTTTCAATGAGTATATGACTTTGCATTAAAAATATAATGCTGTTCAGAAGCAGAAAAAGTTAGAGCTTCTGATCAGATCATTCTGTGTTCAGACATGACTTGTTCAGTACAAATGGTTCAGTATCAGAGCAAAACATACACAAGAAGGTATCATAGCAGGTCTAGCTTATTTTTAAAACAAAATAGTTCAGATCATAGACCAACTGAAAAGTTATATCAGAGCTTGATACCAATTGAGGATTTTATCTCAGAGTCTGATACCAAAATACAGTTTTAATACTGCTGAACTTGTATCAGAACCTGATTTCAAAATATGAAGGTTTATCTCAAAGTCTGATACCAAAATACATTTCTAAAAACTGAACATGTCTAATACACTTTGAGCATTTTAAAAAATGTGTCTGTGCTAAACAGTTTGAAAACAGACTGATACTAACTGAAAATTGTTTGTCAAGCAATTTTAGCATTTAATATCAGAGCAGAAAATCACATTTTTTTTAAATTGATGACTTTGGGAGGATTAGAGTATAACTTTCAAAGCTTTAATCATCATTGCCCATAGCTATACTTATCAGATTCTGACCAACATTAGATTTTTATCAGATTCAGAAGTCAGAAAATCCAGGTTCTGATCCTTCAGACTCTGAAGTTTTTCAGGCTTAACTTTATTCAGACTCTCAGAAGGTGAGTGTCTGATAAGTCTTAGCTTATGATAAACTTAGAATCAAGGATTTCATTCAGATTCAAGCACATTTTCAAGAGATAAAATGCATGTTCAGATTCTTTTTAATAAAATTGAATCTTTCTTCTGTTAGGGGTTTTGTGAATATGTCAGCCCATTGATGATCAGTATCAATGAACTGAATATCTAAAACACCCTTATGAACATAATCTCTTATAAAATGATGTTTTATTTCTATGTGCTTGGCTCTAGAATGCAGAATTGGATTTTTAGACAGACATATTGCAGCAGTATTATCACAATAAATAGGAATATTGTCTGCATGAATCTGATAATCCTCTAATTGATGTTTCATCCAGAGCAGTTGTGTGCTACAACTTGCAGCTGAGATGTATTCTGCTTCTGCTGTTGACAGAGCAATGGTTGCTTGTCTCTTGCTGGCCCAGGATATCAGATTCTCACCAAGAAACTGACAGTTTCCACTGGTGGATTTTCTTTCAATCCTGTCCCCAGCATAGTCAGCATCACAGAATCCAACTAGCTTATAATTTAGAAATTTCTTATACAGAAGTCCCAAATTAGTTGTTCCTTTCAGATACCTAAAGATTCTCTTGACAGCAGTCATATGAGATTCTCTAGGATCTGACTGGAATCTAGCACAAAGACATACACTAAATAAAATATCTGGCCTAGAAGCAGTTAAGTATAGGAGAGAACCTATCATACCTCTGTACAGCTTCTGATCTACTTTAGAGCCATTGTCCTCTTTGCTTAAGGTGCAGGTGGGATGCATAGGTGTTGTCATCAGCTTGCAATCATCCAGCTGGAACTTCTTCAGAAGCTCCTTGGTGTATTTTGACTGATGAACATAGACACCATCTTTGCATTGGTTGATTTGAATTCCCAAGAAGAATTTCAGCTCACCCATCATGCTCATTTCAAATTCATCCTGCATTAACTTTGAAAATTCCTTGCAAAGGGAGGCATTAGTAGAACCAAATATGATATCATCCACATATATTTGCACAATTAAGATTTCTTTCTTAACAGTTTTCCTGAAAAGTGTATTATCAACTTGACCTCTTACAAAATTATTTTTAATTAAGAAGTTGCTTAGCCTTTCATACCAAGCTCTGGGAGCTTGTTTCAGACCATACAAAGACTTCTTAAGTTTAAAAACATGATTTGGATATTTAACATCTTCAAAACCAGGAGGTTGTTTCACATACACTTCTTCAGAAATTACACCATTTAAGAAAGCACTCTTAACATCCATTTGATACAAGATGATATCATGATTAACAGCATAAGAAAGAAGTAACCTGATTGCTTCCAGTCTTGCTACTGGAGCAAAAGTTTCTGTGTAGTCTATTCCTTCTTGCTGGCTGTACCCTTGAGCTACTAATCTAGCCTTGTTTCTGATCACTTCTCCTTGTTCATTGAGCTTGTTCCTGAACACCCATTTTGTTCCAATGATGTTCTTCTGATCAGGTTTTGCAACAAGATCCCATACATCATTCCTTTGAAACTGGTTCAGCTCTTCTTGCATTGCTACAATCCAACCATCATCAGCAAGTGCTTCATCAGCAGTTGTAGGCTCAATCATGGATAGCAGGCCAAGCATAGACTCATTCTGAGTGAATGCTGATCTTGTCTTCCTTGGACTGTTCTTGTTTCCAATGATCAACTCCTCAGGATGTGAAGACTTGAACTTGAATGAGGTTCTGGGTGGATTAGCTTCTGAAGAACCATCAGGGATATGTTCAGAACCATGCTGGTCTTGATTAGCTCCAGGAGTAGTGTCTTTATCAAAGAGTTTCTCAGAGTCTTCATTGTTTTCAGCTTCTGAACCTTCATCAGAACCTGAACTGGGTTCAGCTTCTGAAGGTTCTTTTGAGATTCTGACATCTGCAAAACTCTCAACCAGCTCTGGTATTTCATTACCAGGCTTCTTATCATCAAACCTAATATGTATAGCTTCTTCAACAACATGTGTTTCAGAATTATACACCCTGTATGCCTTAGATCTCTCTGAGTATCCCAAAAAGGTACCCTTTTGAGCCTTGGCATCAAATTTCTTTAGGTAGATCTTATTGTTTAGTATGTAACATGTACAACCAAACTGATGAAAATAAGAAATACTTGGTTTTCTTCCTTTAAACAATTCATATGCTGTTTTATTCAGAATGGGTCTGATGTAGATCCTGTTCTGAATATAACATGCTGTGTTTACAGCTTCTGCCCAAAAGTACTTAGCAATTTTAGATTCATGGATCATGGTTCTGGCCATTTCTTGTAAAGACCTGTTCTTTCTCTCTACAACTCCATTTTGTTGTGGAGTTCTAGGAGATGAGAACTCATGGAGAATTCCATGGTCTTCACAAAAGTTTTCAAAAGGTTCATTTTCAAATTCCCCACCATGATCACTTCTTATTTTCAAAATTTTCAAATCAGTTTCAGTTTGTACTTGTTTGCAGAATTTGAAAAACACATCATATGTTTCATTTTTGGTTCTGAGGAATTTAACCTAAGTCCACCTACTATAATCATCAACAATTACAAGTCCATACTTCTTCCCATTGATTGAAGCTGTTCCAACAGGACCAAACAAATCAATGTGAAGGAGTTCTAGAGGTTTAGAGGTGGAAACAATGTTCTTAGCTTTAAAAGAGGTTTTAGAAAATTTTCCAATTTGGCATGCTGAACACAGAGCATCTGAGTGATAATCAATGCTGGGTAAGCCTCTGACCAGCTGTAACTTGCTAAGCTTAGAGATGAGTCTCCAGTTAGCATGTCCCAGCCTTTTGTGCCAGACCCATTTCTCATCACTCACAGACAGAAGGCAAACTACCTTCTGCTGAACCAATTCAGAAAAATTAATTTTGTAAACATTGTTTTTCCTGCTGCCTCTGAACACTACAAACTTATCTTTGTTACTGATTACAGTACATGTGTTCTTATTAAACAGGACTTCATAATCACTATCACATAATTGACTTATGCTAAGTAGATTATGTCTAAGTCCATCTACCAGCCAAACATTATCAATGTACAGGGAAGAGTTACCTATCTTACCAGTACCAATGATCTTTCCTTTCTGACTTCCTCCAAACCCCACAGTTCCTCCCTATTTCCGAGTTAGGGTTTGGAACATAGACTTGTTCCCTGTCATATGATGCGAGCATCCACTGTCCAGGTACCAGGACCTTTCCTTTTCTTTGGATGTTAAGCATATCTGTAATTGAAATTATCTCAGACTTAGGTACCCAGATTTTCATGGGTCCTTTGGGGTTAGTCCTGAAAGGTTTTGGCTTCTTGTGCCTGAAGTTATGATATTCAGACTTGTTCTGATACTTAGGATATGGATCCTTATATCTTGAATAAGTCTGAGTTTCAGAACCTGAATACTTCAGAACCTGAGTTCTCAAAGGTTTGAACTCAGATTTCTTCAGAACCTGAGACTTGAAGGTCTTTGGTTCCGAGTCCTTTAGAGTTTGAACCATTGAGCACCTTGGTTCTGATCTCCTCAGAATTCTAACTCTGTTAGCTTCAGGCACAAGGCAAGCTTCAGTTTTGCCTTTCTTAAAACATCTAGAAGCAGAAAACTGATTGGTTTGCTTTTTCTTGCTTTGCTCAACATTCTGAGATTGAAAATGTTTTGTTTTGACTGGTTTAATAGGTTTTGAAGCTTTCATAAACCCAGTCTTTGATAAATTTGAATCAGATTTATTCAGATTCTGAGACTTACTAGTTCCAGGTTCTGAACTCTTCAGTTTCTGAACATTTTCAGGTTCAGAGTCTGATTTCCTCTTACTCTTAGGCTTAGGACCTTTTGGCTTAGATTTAGGCAAGGTTTTAACATCTGCCTTAATCTTACCCTTAGGTTCAGAAGCTTCAGAGTCTGAGTTGTTCAGAACTTCAGACTTAGTCTCAGATTCTGACATTTTTAACTTCTCAGAGTTATCAGAAGCAGGCACAAAGCATATACCATTGCCTTTTAAAATATCTTCAGAACATGAAGGTGAGTTTAATTCATTTGAAGGTTTAAATAAATCATGGCCAATGCCTTCACCTTTGTTTCTGATCATATTATACATCATGGAGGCAATTTTAGTTCTATTGAACCCAGTTAACATGAAATCCTGAAGATCTATTTCCTGTTCATTAGGAACCTCTTCAGATTTCTTATGAGCCTCTTTTCTGAGTTCTTCAACTTCTTCATCATATTCAAAAATTTGATTCTGAAGTTTACGATTTTCCTCAGACAGCAAGTTAGTTTGATTTTCAAAGATTTAATTTCTTTTAACTTGCTTTTGAGATGACTCATAAGATCATTAACTGTTTCAATCAATTCAGATCTAGAGAGTTCAGAGTATACCTCATCTTCTTCATCAGGAATCTGAGCATGATTCTGCATCAGAAGATGCAGTTGCCATCAGGGCCAGGTTTGCTTCTTCCTCATCAGATTCTGACTCATTGTCCAGATCATCCCATGTTGCCATGAGACTCTTTTTAAGCTTGTTTCTGAAACTGCTGGACTTTGAGCTGGACTTCTTTTCTTTTTCCTTAGATTTTTCCTTCTGAAGATCAGGACAGTCAGCAATGAAGTGGCCAGGCTTTTTGCAGTTGTAGCAGCTTTCCTTCTGAATATCCCTCTTTGAACCAGAACCAGATCCTCTAAAGTTACTGCTTCTGTTAGAGAATTTTTTCTTTCTATTCATTAGGTACTGAAGCCTTTTAGAAAGCATTGCAAGCTCATCAGCATCTGAATCTTCATCAGAATTTCCCTCAGGAAATTCTTCTTCAGATTCAATAGCTTTCAAAGCTTTAGCAGGTTTTCTTTTAGACTTTAGAGCTAATGTTTTTGGTTCTCTAACAGACTCATCCTCATTGAGTCCCAGCTCATGCACCTTGAGGGAGCTTATAAGATCCTCAATACTTAAAGTATTCAGATCCTTAGCTTCCTCAATAGCAGTCACTTTAGGTCTCCATGTGGATGGCAGACTTCTTAAGAGTTTGTTCACATGATCAACTGTGGTATAACTCTTCTTCAGAATCTGAAGTCCAGAAACCAGAGTCTGAAATCTTGAGAACATTGTCTCAATATTTTCATCCTCTTTCATTCTGAACAGTTCATATTGATGAAAAAGAATGTTTGCCTTAGCTTCTCTAACTTTCTTATTACCTTCATAGTTAGAGCAGAGGGATGTGAATATGGCTTTAGCAGTTGACTTGTCACTCAGCTTCTGATACTCTGAGTGAGGTAGTGAATCCACAATGATTCCTCTCACATTGTGATGCTTCCTATAGATCTTTCTTTCTGCATCACTCAGAGCTCTTCTGTTGACAGCAACACCTTCTTCATCTACTGGGATAGTGATTCCATCTTCAATAATATCCCATAGAGTATCATCTATACCAATGATATGGCTGTACATTTTACTTTTCCACCATGAGAACTTCTCAGGATCACCAGTAAACATTGGCGGTTTATTGTGTGATCTAGATTTTCTGTCATCTGTACCATAATCATATTGTAAAGAAGTATGTCTAGGAGGAGGTGGAGGAGGAGGAGGTGAATCTTCATTATCAGACATGTTTTTCTCAGGATCAAGACTGACACACTGTTAAGTGTTAATATCAGAACCGGAGCTCTGATACAGACTGAAGGTGAGAAAAACACACACACAAGAAGGGGGGGGGGGGGGGGTTGAATTGTGTGGCTCAAAAACTAAGATCTTTTCTTTTCAAAACTTAAGGTTACATTCAGAAGCTGATATGAATCAGTTCTGAACAATTATCAAGAGTTATGCAGCGGTTCAAATAATGAAAAGACAAAGGTAAAGGGAGACACACATAATTTATACTGGTTCCTTCTCAATGTGAGAAGTAGTCCAGTCCCCTTGTTTTCCAACAAGAGAGTTCCACTATAATCAGAAGATTACACTTTGCTCAACCACTAAGGAAGAGACTTCCAGTTGCTCAATCACAAAGAAAGAGGCTTCTAATGCTCAACCACAAAGGAAGAGGCTTCCAATGCTCAAGACACTAAGTCAAAAGACTTCTCAATGCTCAAGACACTAAGTCAAGAGGCTTCTCAATGCTCAAGACACTAAGTCAAGAGGCTTCTGACTCAGACCACAAAGGAATGAGGTTACAAATGCTCAGTATACAGACTAAGACTTTAAGGACCAAACTGGTTTACAAGTAAATGAGTTTGGGATGAACACTTGATAAAATATCAGAGGTGTTCTCTTAATACAACACAGGTTAAGACTCTTAACCTTAAGAAATTCTAATTTACAAAGATAAAAGAATTTCTAAGAGGTTTGGTAACTTGCGTATTTTTGACAGCAAAACAGAGCAAGAGTGCAGTTCTTTGTTTCAAGAGTCTTAGACAAATTTCTTCTTCAAATCTTCTTCCTTTTATTGATGAAATATAGCTGTTGAAGATTTGCTTGATTTGAGGAAAGAGCCGTTGCAATTTGAGCTAGGATTTCTGCAAATGTGTGCTGCACTTTTTCAAACAAAACAGAGCAGCAGCCATTTTTGAAATGGCCTACCTTAAAAGCTGGAGAATGTTTGGGTTAGGGAGACAATTGTTCCATTGAGTTGCTCTGACACATCTAGGCATTAAATGCGCACAGTACTGGTCACTTTCCAAGCCACATCAGCTTCAGAAGCTTCTGTGTGAACAGTGCATCAGAAGCTGCCTTGTACGGATTAGAAGCTGGCTTCAGGATCAGAAGCTGGTCTTCAGACGTTGACTATGCGTTGACTTCTTCAGAAGCACCCAGACTTCAGAAGCTGCCTTCAGACTCAGAAGTTGCACTTCAGGAGCACCACTTCAGGAGCACTTCTTCAGACCCAGTTTCCTTCTAGCTTAGCAACATTGCTTCTTAGCTTTCCTTTCTTGCTCTAAGCTTGTTCTTCCATAACCATTCTTAATAATCAATCATAAAATACGTGGTTCTGAAATCACTTGAACAAAGCATTAGCAAATAACCAATTTTCTCTTTAACACTTTGTTATCATCAAAACCATAAAGAGAGATATGTTTACACATAAATGTTTCAACTATCTCCCTTTAATTCATAAGAGACTTGTTAAACACATTTTGTTCCAACAAAGCATTCATCACGTTTATGTACCTTTTGTAACAGAACTAATCACACTGTTGAGTTCTGTTATCAAAAGCATGGTCATCCCAGCTTTAATAAGCAAAGTTCATCTGTTAATGCTTCTACTGGTGAGAATTCTGAGGTTGCTAAAGGTGATAATGCAGTGGTGCCTTCTTCTGGTTTGAATCAAGATCAGTTACATCAACTTGTTTCCTTGCTTC
Source organism: Medicago ruthenica (assembly GCA_018208015.1). Lineage (NCBI taxonomy): Eukaryota > Viridiplantae > Streptophyta > Magnoliopsida > Fabales > Fabaceae > Medicago > Medicago ruthenica. The sequence continues at coordinate 66,509,943 of CM031375.1, read as the reverse complement.
AACAGTCAAATTTGCTCTCTTCTGCATCTTCCCCATCTGTTTCCAATTCCCTTCAGCCTACCTCAGATCCTTCTCCCTCCATAAACACTATCTCAGGCATATATTCTGTTTCTTATTCTTTTCCTTCTGATTTTTGGATTATTGATTCAGGTGCCAATGATCATATTTGTTCCTCTTTACAGTTTTTTAGTTCTTTCTATAAAATTAAGCCTATTAGAGTTAGCTTACCTAATGGTCAATTTGTTTTAGTTGAATATGCTGGAAATGTCATGTTTTCTTCCACTTTGCATCTTTCTCATGTCTTGTATTCCCCTTTGTTCAAACTCAATTTGATCTCTGTTTCCAAATTATGTGCATCCCTTTCTTGTCATGTTCATTTCTCTGATTCTACTTGTGTTATTCAGGACATGAAATGTCATCAGACGATGGTTTGGGTGAGTTGGTGAATGGGCTTTACAGACTGAAAATACACTCTCCAGCTTCTCCTGCCATCAACTCTATTTCTTCTTTGAATCTTGTTCCCAGTTTTTGTAATAATGTAGTTTCTAATACTTACATTCATATGTCAGCCTTGTGGCACTTCAGACTAGGTCATTTGTCCAATCAAAGATTATCTTCTATGACCAATTTGTACCCCTCTATTTTGTGTGATAATAAATCAGTTTGTAACATTTGTCATTTTGCTAAGCAAAGAAAATTACCTTTTAATCCTAGTTTATCTCATGCATCTTCAAAATTTGAACTCATTCACTTTGACATATGGGGTCCCCTCTCTATATCATCTGTTCATGGCCATAAATATTTCCTTACCATTGTTGATGATTTTAGCAGATTTTTTTGGATCATTTTGCTCAAAGCTAAGTCAGAAGTTTCCCAACATGTTCAAAATTTCATCACTATGATTGAAACTCAATTTCACATTACACCCAAAATTGTCAGAACAGATAATGGTCCTAAATTTTCCCTTCCTATTTTTTATGCTTCCAAAGGTATTTTGCATCATCTGTCTTGTGTTGAAACCCCTGAGCAAAATGGTAGAGTTGAAAGAAAGCACCAACATATTTTGAATGTTAGCAGAGCTCTTCTTTATCAGTCAAAGTTACCTAAATTTTTTTGGTCATATGCTGTCAGTCATGCTGTTTTCCTTTAATAGAGTCACCACTCCTTTACTCCAACATAAATTTCCTTATCAATTGCTTTATGATGCTATCCCTGATGTGTCTGTTTTCAAAGTGTTTGGTTCTTTGTGCTATGCTTCTACTCTTCAAGCACATAGACCTAAGCTTGATCCCAAGGCTAGAAAGTCGCTTTTCTTGGGATACAAATCTGGTGTCAAAGGTTACATTCTTTTTGATTTGACCTCCAAAGAGATATTTTTTTCTAGAAATGTTTCCTTTCATGAACATATTCTACCTTATAAGAGTTCCTCTATGTCCATTACTTCAGATTGGGAGTATTTCCCATCCTCAGACTCAGGTTCAGAAGCTGAACCTCAAACTCTGGGTTCAGAAGCAGAACCTCAGACTCTGGGTTCAGACGCATCAACTCAGACTCTGGGTTCAGACGCTGACCCTCAGACTCTGGGTTCAGACGCAGGACCTCAGACTCTGGGTTCAGACGTTGAACCTCAGACTCTGGTTCAGAACCAGACTTTTTCCTCATCTGTGTCTCCCACTTCAATTCCACCAATTCCTGCACCTCCTCCTTGCAAATCTTTGCACACCAAACGTTCACCTGCATACTTAACAGATTTTCTGTGTGATTCCACTACTAATTGCTTACAGTATTCTTCTTCCAAATTATACCCTGTTTCCAATTATTTGTCCTTTAACAATTTATCTCCTTCTCATTGTCGTTTTGCTTTGTCTATTTGCACTCACATTGAGCCCAAAACTTATGCTGAGGCTAGCCAATTTGACTGTTGGAAACAAGCAATGCAGGTTGAGTTGACTGCTCTTGAGAAAACTGGAACTTGGCAGGTTGTTGATCTACCACCAAATGTCACTCCTATTGGATGTAGATGGGTTTATAAGATCAAATATCATGCTGATGGCTCCATTGAAAGATTCAAAGCTAGACTAGTTGCCAAGGGTTACAATCAAGTGGAGGGTCTGGATTATTTTGACACATATTCTCCTGTGGCAAAATTAACAACAGTTAGACTAGTTTTAGCTCTTGCTTCTATCCACCATTGGCATTTACATCAATTAGATGTCAATAATGCTTTCCTTCATGGAGATTTAAAGGAGGATGTTTATATGACGTTACCTCCTGGCATCACTTCTGATAAGCCCAATCAGGTTTGCAAGCTTGTTAAATCTCTCTATGGGCTTAAACAAGCTAGCAGACAATGGTATGAAAAGCTGACTTCCCTTCTCCTTCACCATGGTTATACACAGGCTTCTTCAGATCATTCTTTGTTCACTAAACACTCTGCTTCTGACTTCACAACCCTTTTGGTTTATGTTGATGAGGTGATTCTAGCTGGTAGTTCTTTAACTGAATTTCAATCAATCAAGAAAATCCTTCATGACTCATTTCAGATTAAAGATTTTGGCCAGCTAAAATACTTTCTTGGACTTGAGATAGCTCATTCAGACTCTGGTATTTCTGTCTGTCAAAGGAAGTATTTTTTGGACTTACTCTCTGATTCTGGTCTACTGGATTCCAAACCTGCTTCTACTCCTTCTGATCCTTCTTCCAAGTTACATCAAGATACTAGTCCACCATTTGAGGACATTGCATCCTATAGAAGATTAGTGGGAAGGTTGCTATATCTGAATACAACCAGACCATATATCACATTCACCACTCAACAACTCAGTCAGTTTCTAACCAAACCTACTACTGCTCATCATTCTGCTGCTTTAAGAGTACTCAGATACCTTAAGAGTTGTCCTGGTCGTGGTCTATTTTTTCCTAAAGATTCTAAACTTCAAATCTTAGGGTTTTCTGATGCTGATTGGGCTGGATGCATAGACTCCAGAAGATCTGTTTCTGGACAATGTTTCTTTCTAGGAAAATCCTTGATATCATAGAGAACCAAGAAGCAATTGACTGTTTCAAGGTCTTCTTCAGAAGCTGAATACAGAGCCCTTGCAGCAGCTACATGTGAATTACAATGGCTTTTATACTTGATCAAGGATCTACAGATTACTTGTGACAAGCTGCCTGTTATCTATTGTGACAACCAAAGCGCACTCCACTTAGCAGCCAATCCTGTTTTTCATGAGAGAACTAAACACTTAGAAATAGATTGTCACATTGTTAGGGAGAGATTGCAAGCTAAGGTGTTAAAGCTCCTTCCAGTTTCCTCAAAAGAGCAGTTAGCAGATATCTTCACAAAGCCTCTCTTGCCTCAGCCATTTAATCTCTTACTATCCAAGTTGGGGTTAATCAACATCTATCAACCGCCAACTTGTGGGAGGATATTGCATCACATAGACAAAGAAGAGAATAATAGCAATAGCTTGCATAGCAAGTAACTAAGAAAGTTAGTTACTAGACAATAATCCTATGCATATAGGCCTATGTTAGTTAGCATATGGATAACTAGTTGTATATATACTTGTTGTACAAGCTAGTTTCATTAATGAGAATCATTTTTCTTCATTCTTTTCTCAATTCATAATAACGATTGTGCTAATTCAATTGCATTTGGATGAGAAGTTTCATGCTACTCCCTCTTTATGGTTGCAAATAGTTGGTTTCATGCAACCCTTGTGTGCTTTGGCGTGACACACACTTATATGGATTGCGGTTGAGCGAGTAGATGATGACTTGAATGTGTTTGCCTCTCGAGTGAGAATTTCTCATGTTCCTTGACGTGTGTTTGAAGTTAGAATGGTTCTGGAGTTAAATAGAAGTGTTAAGTGTACATACATGTGTATCATAGTAATTGTGTAATTGTCAAAGTGTTGTGTGAATATGATTAAGTGAGCCTTATGCTATGTGAACAATGTGAGCTCTACTCTAAATGCTCTGATTGTGATACTAGGGGGAATTTTAGTGTTACGTTCTGTCTTATTTCTCTCTATTAGGTTATGTTAAAATATTGTTTGGATCATTCCACGTGTTTGAGAGAATCGATCATTTGGATCTTCTTACTAAATGATTTTAAGAACTTCATTTGAGATTAATTATGATGCATGTATGTGACTAGTGGTATCTTAAGCCTACGTGTGTTTGTCTTGAAAAAGTTTTTAGAAGTCCCTGTTTTACGCAAGGGCGATTAAATATTCAGTTTCTAAGGAGTTTGAAAAAATAATTTTTGGAGTCTAGGGTATCATACCACATATCAACAAGCCTAAAAACTCTCTTGCTTAAATTTGGATATACAAGATGAATTGCAAGCCTCAGAACATAACAACACTTGGTAGCTAACCTTTCTTCCTTTTGGAAAGAAACCCATTGGTAGTAATTGAGTTTACAAGATTGAGTACAAGTTTGGTGGTCCCATAGAACGATACAAAGCTCGCCTTGTTGCCAAGGGTTCACTTGGACCAGAGGTATTGACTTTATGGGAGCTTTCTCACCAATGTACTTTTTGTACTTATTTATTGCCATTGCAACCACCCAATATTGACATCTCCATCAATCGGATGTCAACAATACATTCCTCCATGGTGAATTGGATGAGAAGTTCTACAAGGTGGTTCCTCCCTTTTATTTTCATCATGCTCTTAACCAAGTTTATACCGACTCTTGAAGTCTCTTTATGGTCTCAATCAGGTCAGCAGGCAATGGCTTGTCAAGCTGTCTTCCCTCAACCCCCCCCCCCCCCCCCCCCCCCCACCACCACACACACACATTGACATTGACCCTCCCTAAAGGAAGTGTCTCTAGAGCTGAACAATCCTCTTCCAGACAATGGCAAACATCTTCATAAATAAGAGGTAGAAGATGGGAATCGAGTTGCATGAGCACCGAGTTAATAAGAAGAACTCTCCACCCAAACCCACAAACTTTCTAATCCAAGACCCAAGTCGCTTAGCAATAAGCCCCACTAAAGGATCCCAAGTCCCTGCGTTCATGGGGTTCACCCCTACAGACAGACCTAGATACTTGATAGGAATAGACCCCACCCCACAATGAAGGAAGTTCCTAGTCAGCCACATGAAATATGTGTCCATGTTAACACCGTGGTACTACTCTTAGCAAAGTTAACATGGAGACCAGACGCTAGGCCAAAACACCCATGATATTGTAAGGACTAAAAACACATAACCCTTTTTTCAATTACATTTTGTTTTTGACACCACTCTTAAAATATTTTTTTATTAATATTTTTTTTGCCATATTCTTAAATAATTTTAATTAAATAGTTTTTAAAGAAACAATCACCAGAAGAGGAATCTGACCTCGTGCAAAGAAAGCATAATCCTTCATGCTCATAGCGGTAAGTTTTTTAAAACTATTTGAACTAACATGAGTAATTCTGAGATTCATTTTTCTAACAAATTGATTGCTTTGAAGGTTACACATTAATTTAATACAACAATTATATTTGTGCACAAAATATTCGCCAACACATCATTCAACATTTCATTTTTATCTATATATTTCTCTTCCTACTTACATCACCATATCACTTCTATCACACCACTTTTTTTTTTTTTTTTTTTTTATCTCTTTCACTCTCAAGATGTATACACCATATGGGGTGTAAACCAATCATTTTCCAATTTGATACTATCCAAAGTTTTCCTTGATCTGATACCATCACCAACCATATCTTAGATACGTGATTTAGTATAAAACCCTAGCCACACTCAAACCATAGTCTCCCTAAAGCTTCGTTTGATTTGGATAACACCAGTAATCAGAGAAGTTATATTCGTGTGGACGAGTATAGACATCACTGCACTTTCTTTGCTCGCGGTCAGAAACAATTTGACATCAAAGGTTATGCGCTTCAAGCGAGATAAAATTTTGATCAATGATTCATGATCATTCGTATCCAAATTTTGTTCAAATGAAAGGGGGTAAAATATTATTTAGCTCAGAATAAATGACTTTAATACAAGTAGGGATAAAAATAATATATATATATATATAGGGAATGCATGATTAGCTAAGTTTTTATCTTTCAATTATACCATTCGTTTAAACTACATTAATCCAAGGGAAATAAAAAATTTAAATTCCATCCCTTCACCTTGAAGATCTTTAATCTTCAACGTAACCATATCACTTCTATCGTCAATTGCTACAACTACATGATCATAGGGAGGTGTCATGGTTCTCATTATTTTCTCAATGATCATTTGATCAATGATAGTTTCACCACAGTTCTTCATTGAATCCACTAACGTTTGAATCCTTGGCGCATACACAACCATTTTTTTTGTTCTCTCCCATGTGCATAAGCTCATAATATATTTTTAAGATTGAAATGTCACTTTCTTGACCTTTCACCACCTTTACATTAATTGACAAGCTAATTACATGCTTCCTTTGCACTTGCTGCATGAGAGATCTTGTCGAAGTTTCTTGCATCAACACTTTGGTTTATATAGAAAGTGGTCTTGCAATCTTCTTTGCATCTTTATGATCCATTCTTTGAGCTATAAAAGAGTTTGCATCAAGTTCATTAACAACATTCGTAATCATCTCAAGAACATCTTTGTCAGAATAGTGCCTTCATCTAAATTTTGCCATTAAGTGTTACAAGCAAGGTTGTCAGACTAAAGAGTCTATATATATACTCGAAAAGATTATATAGACTCGACACGTAAATTCGACTCGTAGACTGTATGCGTTTATGGAAAATTAAAATTGAATTTAAAAAATATGTATGAGACACTGATAAGTGCCAGAAACTAGTTAAAAAATATATATATTTTAGGCTTTTTATACCTAAAAACAACCATTTATGCAGGTAAATACAATTGCCTTGAACTTAAAGATGAAAAAGAAAAGAAAATGATGTTCAAAGGGTCGCTCAGCGAGCTCCAGGTGAAGTCCAAGCGAGAACAGGATAGCAAGCTTCGCTCAGCGAACCTCAAGGCGAAGTCCAAGCGAAGTTAGGCAGAGAGTTCCAAATCCAAGAATTTCAGGACATCGCTAAGCGAAGTAACAAGCTCGTTGAGCGAGCTAGGGCGGTTTGGGCTGGCTCTGTGCTGATGTGGCAGAAACCCACTGGCAAAGAAAAGATACTTCGCTCAGTGAAGTAAGACTTTGCCCAACGAAGGTTAAAAATGCAAAAAGGGTATAGATAGGTCCAGAAACAGAAAAATGAAATATTATGTTAGAATAGGGTGCGAATTGAAGGGAGAAAGATAGGAGAACACTAATTGGCAAAGAGTGAAGCTGGATTAACAACATTCCTTGAGAAATCAAGGCCTGATGGCAAATCAATTCATCCTTTCTCATCTTTGCAAGGCTACGATGACAATGAGTAGCTAAATCTCATCTTGTTGGGATTAGATGTAATTGATCAAACACAGTATGTATTCCTTGTAATCATTTCAATATATGATGCTAGTTTTATTTGATATTGATGTTGTCCTTGTTTCTTATGCTCATATAAGATTTGAATTGTTATTGAGAAATGCTTTCTGAATCTAGACATAAGATAATCATCCATTGATTACTAAATTCTAGACATATGATTTGGGATTAATCTTCACCTAAGGTATTGAATCTTAATACTATCGTATTAGTTAATAGGCCGAGAAATCGTCAATTAACCGATACGATCAAACTCACAATCTTGTTTAGACATAGATAGGGTTTGCCGAGAAATACGTGAGAATACCGAGTGATGACTAGGATCTATATGTTCGATCAAGAGAACATATGCGAAGTTTGGTTAATGAAGTCTAATCCCAGTAGTTTAATTCTCTGTTTAAATTCCATCTTATTTATTGCATTATAGTTCAATTAGGTTTAAGAAACAAAAAATTTATAAACCCAAACTTAGAACGATAACAATTGTTGAACGGCTTACAATATCACACTAGTCCATGTGGATATGATACAAAAACATACTTACTTTTGACTTAACATCAAAATGGCGCCGTTGCCGGGAACTGGTGTTTAGATATTTTAAGCATCACAGTATTTTTTTTAGCGCTTGTATATATATCCTGTAAATATTCTTCTTCTCTGTTTATTATTGTATAGTTTTTGTTTGCATTAACCCCTCTTTGGTATACAAAGAAAAATTTCTTGTTAGTTATATTCGTTTCAGATTCTCCACATAAACGAAATCATGGCTGATCATGGTTATATCAACTTCTATACTCCATTCGATTATGAATCATATCAACAATATCAACAACATCCTTCTAAAGATTCACGAATATCAAAGATGGAAAATATTTTGAATTTGTTCATACAACAATCCATGATAAACACACAAAATACCAACCAAAGATTGAAGAATTTGTCATGCCATTTGGAGATTTTGCAGGTACAATTAGATTTTACACCAACAGTCATGGATATTCAAACCAACAATCAATCCATTCATGAAGAACAAGAAAATATTCCAACTAAGGATGAGAAATTCGGAGAGGTTGTCGAAGAAGGTTGTAACACCCATACTAAATTATCTAGAATATTTAGCATGTGTATTATTCTGATACCGGATACATTGAAATTTTCAATAATAATAATACATACAATATGTTGAGTCTTTTGGTGTTGGCTGCATGTTTTGGCAAAACCAAAGTGTTGAATAGTAGCATCTCCATATGTAGAACAATTCTTCAGTTGCAAGTTTTTACATTTGAAGCTGTTCAGAAGCTGGAAATGCCATCAGAAGCTGAATGCCTCATCAGAAGCACTGTAGCACTTCAGAAGCTGAATTCAAGTTCTGATGCCAGCGTTGACTTTTGTTGACTTCTTCAAAAGCTGCATTTTTTCAAGATATTTCTGCATGAATCTTGGCGATATTTCTCAAGGATTTATCTTCGCATATTGCTTCTAGATTGCTGGTTGATTTGGTGAAGATTTTATGAAGATTTGGTTCAGTTTTATGAAGTTCGTATTTTTCTGCAGAATCTTTATAAAGATACATTGCAGGTTTATTTGTTTCCTTATTGGATCATTCATAATTCATAAACAAATCTAATTCAGAAGATTGGTTCATATTTTATGAAGATCGTATTTCCTAAAGGAATCTTTTGCAGATACATTGAAGATTTATATGTTTCCTTTTTAAGCCTTGCATAATTCAGAAACATATCTATTTGAGAAGATTTAATTCAGATTAATGTTGCTTGCTGAAGACTATATAAGGAGTGCTTTGCTGCTATTCAAGGGACATGATTTAGAGAGAAAAAAATCAGAGAATTGAGTCTTAGTGTGTGTAAGCTTTTTAAGCTTTGTTTTGTGCACCACTCATATGTTTTGAGTTGGTTTAGGTTTTATTGAGTTGTAATTCATTCAAAGCTTTTAAGCAAGAATGAAGTTTTTGTATTGAAGTGTGTTCTTCAAATTCTGGTTTGTTTGTTTCAGAACTGGTCTAAGTTCAAAGGGTAGTTCAAGTAACTGGGTTGTTGCTTGAATAGGAAGTTAGTGGATTCTAATACTCATGCGTCGGTAGAAGTCTGACTAGGTGGAAGTTGATTGCTTATGATAGGAACTGGGGGTCAGTGTCTGAGTCTTAAGGATTAATTCCAATAGTGGATTTCCTTCCTGGATTGGTATCCCCCAGAGTAGGAGGTGTTTACTCCGAACTGGGTTAACAAACCTTGTGTTATTTTATTTCTGCACTTTTAATTTCTGCTGATTATCTGTTTTTAATTGTGCTCTGTTTAGTTCAGAACCTGTTGGTTCAGAACCAGTTTAACCTCCTTACCAGTTGCTAAGCCAGAAATTTCAATTGGCATCAGAGCAGGTACCCTGCCTGTAATTTGGGTGAGATCCAGAGGTATTTATGTCTGGCTTTATGGAGAGAGAAGGAGGCCCTATCAACAGACCATCCCTACTTGATGGCACCAATTATGAGTACTGGAAATCAAGGATGTGTGCATTCCTAAAATCCATTGACAGCAGAACTTGGAAGGCTGTGATCAAAGGCTGGGATCATCCTGTGGTTATAGACAAAGATGGAAATAAAACTGCAGTTTTGAAACCTGAAGAAGAATGGACCAAAGCTGAGGATGACCTGTCTCATGGGAACTCAAAGGCCCTGAATGCAATTTTCAATGGTGTGGATCAGAACATGTTCAGACTCATCAAGCAGTGTACTGTGGCAAAAGATGCTTGGGAAATTCTGAAAACCACTCATGAAGGAACCCCTAAGGTTAAGCTATCCAGACTTCAACTTCTCACAACAAAGTTTGAGAACCTGAAGATGATGGAAGATGAATCTATTCAGGATTTCTACATGAATGTGCTGGACATGGCCAATTCCTTTGATTCTCTTGGGGAAAAGATGACAGATGAGAAATTAGTTAGAAAAATCCTCAGGTCCCTGCCCAGAAGGTTTGATATGAAGGTTACAGCAATAGAAGAAGCCCATGATATTACCACTATGAAGGTTGAGGAGTTGATTGGATCCCTTTTGAATTTTGAAAGTGCTTTTTGCAAACAGCCTGAGAAGAAAGGGAAAGGAATAGCTCTTGCTGTAAACTCTAAAGCTGATGATCAACAAGAACCAGATGAGGATGATAATGATTTATCAGAAGCACTTGGGGTGCTGGGTGTAGTACCCCAATTTTGTCCTAAGCCTTTTAAAAAAACAAAAATCAAAAAAATCAAAGAGAGGGAAAAGGTCAAAGTCAACCAAAGTCAACAAAAAAGTCAACATTTTAAAATTCATGACTTCGCAGTGCGAAGTTCACTTCGCAGTGCAAAGTCTGCGATTTTTCTGCAGATTTTTGGTTTCTTTGATTTAATTCCAGTTTTTGTTACACATCATTTGCATATTTATTTTAATCAACATTCATGACTAATTGGGCTCAGCAAAGCCAGAATTGAGAGACTTGCCATTAATGCCAAGGAAAGAAGCTTTCTCTTCCAACCTAGCATGTGACAAGCAAGTGGGCTTGCCCTTGGGCAGCTCTTGTCCCTCCCAAGTGACCTGTTAACCACCCCAAGGTTGCCAGCCACCTGCTTGAGGACTTTCCTCCTGCTTGCTCCCCCAAAACCAGTCAAACCCAGCTGGTTTTTCACTTGCAAAAGCCATGATTGCTTGCCCTGTTTTGCAGCAGCTTTTCATCCCTCTCACACCAGCCACATTTTACCTTTTACATCCCCCAACCTCTGCACATCACAGTGCACATTTTTATTGATCAACCATTGAGATTGCAAGGATCAATCCCCAAGCATAGCCAATTGCAATCCAGCCATGTTCATCATCATTTCTATCCAAAGACCATTGAATTTGTGGCTGAAATCAGTCAAGGATTTAACCCTTGGCACAAGGCAAGGTTGCCTCTATCCATTAGCATTAAATGCAAAGCCTTTTAGCCTGAATTTAGCCCACAAATCAGCTAGGTCCTATGGATTTTCCATCATTACTTTGGATTGCATTTTGGCCTATAAATAGAGATGCAAGGCAAGAGGAAATGCAGCATTCTAAGAGCATTATACACACAAAGAAACACTACTCAAACAACCAGAGAAAACCAGCTTACAAACACTAGCAAAAACCAATCAAACACAAAGCTTTGCAAAGTTCAAAGTTCATCACCAACATTCAAAAACCTTTGCAAGAACCTTCAACCAATCCAAGTTCATTGCAGCTGGAGCTTTGCTAAGGATTTCTGTAAGTTTCTAAGCCTTTGTCTTGCATTTTCAATTGTGTTTGCATATCAATTTTGGTCCAAAACCTTTTGGTTCTAAAAACCCCTTTTGAATTTCAAAAGAAATCCCAAGGTTTGCAAAACATCAAAACTGGTTTGTCCAGCCCTTTTCATTGCAAAAACTCAAACCTTTTCACTCTCCTAAAAGGTCCTGAGTGTGTTCAGAAGTTGTTTCTGAACAACAGTTCAGAAACAGCTTCTGAACTCAAAAATTCGCATTGTTCGCAGTGCGAAGTCATGGTCGCAGAGCGACCATGACAGAACTCAGAATCTGAGTTTAGGCTCCCAAATGGCCAATTTTTTAGGTTCTAGCCCAAGAGCTCAGAACCTAGGAGTTTTAAAACTCATGTTATTCAAACCAGTTCAAGGATTTTGCATAATATTGGAAAATTCGCAAGTTCGGGTAACACTTTTGTGGATAACTTGCAAAACAAGTTATGTCCCCACACTTTCAAAACAACTTGAACAAACCAGCTATGTTCATCATTTCAAATCCAAACTTGAACAATAAACATTGTTCATGATTTTCAAAACCCAAAAGTGAACATAAGCCAAACTTGTTCGCTTTTCAAAACCGTTCGCAAAATGAGCCGAACTTGTGCGTTTTCTAACAAAATTGTCAAAACCTCTTCACTTTGGGTTTCAAACCAAATGTTTTGATAAACTTTGGGATTTCTAAGAAATTCAACCAAAAACTTGAATGAAAAAGGGATAGTGTGACGTATGTCTCTCCATTGCCCCGATTGTACGAATGCGTGACGTATGTCTCGTCGTTCGAACAATCGTCATTCCATTTTCAACGTATCCAACCATACCAAACCAATTCTTGGCCCCTTGTGGTCAATCCGAACCTTTTGGTCCCCCGTGGCCACTAGATTCGATCCCTCGACTCGTTTGAGTCACTCCGATCAATGTTCGACTCGTTCGAGTCCATTGTACCCGTTCTTGATCCCGTTGGATCAATCGAACCATCCCCCGACTCATTGGAGTCACTCCGGTCAATGATCGACTCGTTTGAGTCCATTGCACCCATTTTGGTCCCATAGCGACCAACTCAAACCCTTTTACCTAACGGACATGCCTTTTAACATTCTAGCGCGATTCGTAAACAAACGCTTAATAAGTCTCCCAAGCGCGAGCATACAAGCTATACCTTAATAAGTCTCCCATGCGCGAGCATACAAGCTACGTTTAATCACAAGAATTCGGTTAAAACATCATCCATTTAAAATTAACCAACATATGTACGTTTTTCTACCAAAGAACTACGTATGCTTTGAATTCTCCGACTACCGGGAGATACGTAGGAGCAAGATCGACATCTTGTCAAGCGCAATAATAAAAAAACTTTCTTTTTCCCTCGCATCATATATTTTTTTTTCTTTTTTCCTTTTGACATAGTGTTGGTATAAGCCCTAGAGGCCAATAGTTTATGTCAAACTTTTATATGTATCATGACTTTTATTATTGAATAAAATATGGCGTTCTTTATTACACTTGTTATAAGATAAATAAAGTCCCTAGAATAGTTAGTTCATGTGATGGAATATTAAGTGTGACTTAATCATGAGATTACATCAACAGAAAGAACGCTATTCTTAAATGTATCCGTAGTCAAGCTTTAATATGAATTGGGATAATATTAAAGCATGGAGACTATTATGTATGTAGACTGATGACCACATCTCATGGGTCATGAATATGAGATATTAAGTCTATACATAGGTATAAGTATTAGGAGTAATATTTATACTGGATTGACCCATCGTGAGAATACTACATAGTATGTTATGAAATCGTCATAAGTTATTCTCACAATGATAATAGTGTATATCACTCTTAGACCTGAAACCACTATGATCCCTAGATGTGGACTCAAGTGTTTTATTGCCATTCAAACGTTGTCTGTAACAAGATGACTATAACGTTGGTTAATGGACACTTGACGAATCATGCTGACGGACATGAGTGTCCTAGATGGGATTTGTCCCTCCTCATAACAGGAGATATATCTTTGGGCCTCTTGATGGAATATGACTGGAAAAATGCATGGCCATGCCGAATTAAGTCAATATGAGATATTGGACTTATTCGTTGTTCAGTATATTTCGGGATCAAGAAATATAGATATTGAACTAAACAAGGGTGACGTAATCTATGCCTTGTGTTCAATAAAGATATTAGGACAAAGGAGTAATCGTACACATTGATATTATCATGGAAAGGTTTCGTCAGATCACTTGACATTCTTGTCACTTGGGTAGCAGTGATGTGTTGCTAGATACCGCTCACTGTTTATAGTATTAATGGGATTTAATATTATTGCCAACGTTACAAGAACCTATAGGGTCACACACAATAGAACGGTAAAAAGGAGAAATATAAGTAAGACTTATATGATGGGGTATGTTTAGCAATAGGCGCTAATTAGTTAGCGGAAGCTGATGGGCTGATGGGCTTTTGAAGCTCAAGCTGATTTTGTGCAGCAAGGAGTTCTATAAATAGAAGCTCTAGTGCTGAAATCAGCTAATGCTTTTTCGTGTAACCCTAAAGCAAAAACGTGTTCCCACTTCTCTCCCTAACCTCTGATCGCTTGGCTAGCACCGGGAACCAGAGGAAGCCGTTCGTGTGGACGAGTAGAGGCTTTGCTTATTTGCTCAGCTGTGATCATCGAAAGTGTTTCAGCATTACTAAAAGGTAACAATTCTATCACTGATTCATGTGATATTCGTAATGATCCAAGGAAAGGAAATCAATTTTTTTTTAAACTTCCGCTGCACTATGAATGTCGATTTCCCTTCAGTGGTATCAGAGCCAATTACGAAACCATGAATCGGATTGTTTTGTTTACTGCTTTATGTTTTAATTGGATTAAACATAATCGAATACAATTAAATAATAAAGACGAATTAAAATTGGCAAGGCATCACGTTTCCGTGCATGGCTTTTCGGTTTGTTTGAAGCTTCGGAACCGTATCAGGTGAAGCATCAATATACCGATTATCCATATCGACGGAGATGTGTTGCTCGATCACATACGCACATAATTGAATCGTATCACTTTTCTGTGCATGGCTTTTCGAATTGTTTGAAGCTTCGGAACCGTTTTCTGGTGAAGCATCAATATTTTCGATTATCCATATCGACAGAAATATGATTGATAAATTCTGTGTAACAGAAGTATATGTGATATACTCGTGATGATCGTTCACTAAATCAAGTCAGATGATATTTGTTCATATTGGATGATTGTAAACTGGAGCTTCGGAACCGTATCAGGTGAAGCATTCTAAGTTCGATCACCATATTGGATAAACAATCAGAGTACTTTGATTGGTGTGATCATACTGTTACAACGGGGTTCATAACGCCGCAAGTGTTGTGCCGTCATGATTAGGGTTACGAAAAAGGCTGAAACCTGGTTCAGAATCGTGACACGATTCCAGAATCGTGACACGATTTTGTGCCCAGCAAATTGTTTGCTGGAACCCCCGTCCGCTGACCGGGCAGCGGAACCCCCGACTAATCTGCGTAGTGTGATCAATCGCCGAGTTTTAATTCAATTTATTTAATTATGAGGTGCTAATAATAATAAAAGGTGTTTTATTGTTGTTGTGTGAATGATTATGGCCTTAGTCTTATTATTTCTTTTATTTTGGATTTTTGAAATACGGCCTGCGTGTCGTGTCTCTCTCTTGAATTCTATATGTACATTCTCTTCTCATCCAATCCCTCGTATGTAAAACGAGTTTCTTTATATGTAATGTAATTAGAATACAAGGAGGTAATAGGACCATTGACGTTGGATTAGCCCTAGAAGTCCAGCTTGGAGAAGCAAGGTCGTTTCTAGGATTAGTTTAGATTCTTTCATTGGCTTGAGAGAATCATAGCGTTAGGAGGCCATAATCATGTCACTTTTATTTTGTATAATTGTTATGCATGCTTGAATGATTGGAGTGCGAATATATATGATATATAAGCCGTGGTGAGGTGAGATCAAACTAAATAAAATCCTTCAAAGTGATATATTAAGTTTAATGCTTTCCAAAAGAATAACACCCTTCAAGACTAATATCGAATGTGTGGGTTCTGCCCTAGCGAAGCACATGTTCTATGTTTGTAAGTCGCGGTGCGGTAATTTCATTTACCCGATTGTTATTCTATTGGGTTTAACTTAACTAAATTAATTTTAATATGATTAGAATAAATTTAGAAGCAAGAATTGGGAAGTATCTATATGGTAGATCAGAGTAAGAGTTACTCGCCCAATTGATTTGAAAGTTGTATGAGATACAATTGGAAATGTTCCTACCTAAATAGCTGAGTTTTGGGTGATCAGCCCTAGCTGACTCAAAACAAAGTGAAATAAGGATTTCAACCCGCTAGAAAATCTTCCAACGGGATTTTCCGAATTAAATGTTTGAAGGTCATTTGATTTGAGTAAAATAGTGGGAGCATATTTAATTAAAGGCCAAATTAAATATGTTATTTTCATGATACTTATTTTGTATATTTTAAATTGTAGATGGCAAATAACACTTCAAACAACATTTTGCGATCAATCCTTGAGAAGGATAAGCTGAATGAAACAAATTTTTTAGACTGGCACCGAAATTTGAGGATTGTCCTCACACATGAGAAAAAGCTGTATGTGCTTGATGAACCTGTTCCTGAAGAGGCACCAGCTGCAAATGCTCCCAGGGCTGAGAGAGATGCTTATAGTAAGCATGTCAATGATGCCGTGGAAGTCGCTTGCATCATGCTTGCAACTATGACCTCTGAGCTTCAGAAGCAACACGAGAACATGGCTGCGTTCGATATGATCGAACACCTTAAGACTCTTTATGAAGAGCAAGCTAGGCATGAAAGGTATGATGTCTCCAAGGCCCTTTTTGGAACTAAGCTGTCAGAAGGAAGTCCTGTAGGACCTCATGTACTCAAGATGATTGGGTACGTTGAGAACCTCGCGCGATTGGGTTTACCCCTTGAGCAGGAACTTGCTATTGATCTTATCTTGCAATCGTTGCCGGAAAGCTTTAGCCACTTTGTCATGAATTTCCTAATGAATGACATGGACAAAACTCTTCCACAGCTTGCAGCAATGTTAAGAACTGCTGAAAAGAACATGAAGGGAAAGGGTAAGACCATCTTGATGGTTAATAATGGAAAGGTCAAAAAGCATAATAAGAAGCCTAAAAGGTCTAAGGGAAATGGCAAAGGCAAAGCAGTTGCTAAGCCATCAACCAAAGCCTTGAAGCCTACTGGAGGTGTGGCTAAGGAGGGCAAGTGCTTCTACTGCGGTAAGACCGGGCACTGGAAGCGCAACTGCCCAAAATATCTGGAAGATAAAAAGAATGGAACGGTTGCTTCCACTTCTTCAGGTATTTTTGTTATAGAAATTAACATGTCTACTTCTACATCATGGGTATTAGATACTGGATGTGGTTCTCATATTTGTACTGATGTGCAGGGGTTGAGAACGAGTAGAACATTGGCAAAAGGGGAGGTCGATCTACGAGTTGGCAATGGCGCAAAGGTTGCTGCTTTAGCTGTTGGAACTTATGAATTGACTTTACCTAGTGGTCTCTTAATACAGTTAGAGAACTGTTATTTTGTACCTGCAATTAGCAGGAATATTATTTCCGTTTCTTGTTTGGACAAGTCCGGTTTTTGTTTTACAATAAAAGACAAGTGTTGTTCTATTTATTTGAATAATATTCACTATGCTAATGCCATTATGAGTAATGGACTTTATATTCTTGATCTTGATATGCCAATCTATAACATAAATACGAAAAGGATGAAACCTAATGAGTTGAATCCAACTTATCTTTGGCATTGTCGTTTAGGCCATATAAACGAAAATCGCATTTCCAAACTCCATAAAGATGGAATTTTGGACTCTTTTGATTTAGAATCATATGAGACATGTCGATCTTGTTTATTGGGAAAGATGACAAAGACCCCATTCACTGGAACAGGTGAAAGGTCTAGTGATCTTTTGGGACTTATACATACTGATGTATGTGGACCACTAAACACACCTGCTAGAGGAGGGTTTTATTACTTCATTACATTCACTGATGATTTTAGTAGATTTGGATATGTGTATCTAATGAAACATAAATCTGAATCATTTACTTTCTTCAAAGAATTTCAAAATGAAGTAGAAAACCAACTTGGCAAGAAAATCAAAATGCTTCGATCTGATCGAGGTGGCGAATATTTGAGCCAAGAGTTTGACGATCATCTAAAAGAGTGTGGGATCTTATCCCAACTCACACCTCCTGGAACACCACAATGGAATGGTGTTTCCGAAAGGAGAAATCGAACCTTGTTAGACATGGTCCGATCTATGATGAGTCATGCTGATCTTCCAAACTCCTTTTGGGGACACGCCTTATTAACTGCAGCTTACACACTTAACCAAGTTCCATCCAAAGCGATAGAAAAGACACCATATGAGATATGGAGTGGTCGAAAACCCAATGTGAAACATTTAAAGATTTGGGGTTGTGAAGTTTATGTGAAACGACTAATGTCCACTAAACTTGAACAAAGATCTGACAAATGTTTCTTTGTGGGATATCCTAAAGAAACTAAAGGATACTACTTTTACAAACCATCTGAGGGCAAAGTGTTTGTCGCTAGAGATGGAGTATTCCTTGAGAAGGAATTTGTTTCCAAAGAAATTAGTGGGAAAAAGGTAGATCTTGAAGAAGTTCAAGACCCACAAAGTAGTACGCCAATGGAGGAACAAGAGCAGGATACACAAGCTGTTGTGACAGAAAATCCTACTCCAATAACACAAGAACCACGTAGGTCAAATAGGATACGTCAAGAACCTGAGAGATATGGGTATCTCATATCAGAAGAATGTGACGTATTGCTCATGGATCAAGATGAGCCTATGACTTATCAAGAGGCCATTACTGGTCCTGAATCTGAGAAGTGGCTTGAAGCCATGAAATCTGAAATGGATTCCATGTACACAAATCAAGTTTGGAACTTGGTCGAAGCACCTAAAGGAATTAATCCTATAGGATGCAAGTGGGTTTTCAAAAAGAAAACTGACATGGACGGAAAGGTTAACACCTACAAAGCGCGGTTGGTTGCTAAAGGCTTCAAACAAATTCATGGTGTAGACTATGATGAAACCTTTTCACCAGTCGCAATGATTAAATCCATTCGGATCTTACTTGCTATCGCTGCATACCATGATTATGAAATATGGCAGATGGATGTCAAGACTGCTTTCCTTAATGGAAATCTCCTTGAGGATGTGTACATGACACAACCTGAAGGATTTGGCATTCCTAATAACATCCAAAAGGTATGCAAATTGCAGCGATCAATCTATGGATTGAAGCAAGCTTCCAGAAGTTGGAATCTTCGTTTTGATGAAACTGTACAACAGTATGGATTCATTAAAAATGAAGATGAACCTTGTGTTTACAAGAAGGTTAGTGGGAGCATAGTCTCATTTCTGGTATTATATGTGGATGACATATTGCTTATCGGAAATGACATCCCTACACTACAAGAAATTAAATCTTGGTTAGGGAAATGCTTTTCTATGAAAGACTTAGGTGAAGCTTCCTACATATTAGGAATCAGGATCTATAGAGATAGATCACAAAGATTGCTTGGCTTAAGTCAGGGTACATACATTGACAAAGTCTTGAGACGTTTCAATATGTATGAGTCCAAGAAAGGACTCGTACCTATGTCATCAGGTATAAGTTTGTCAAAAGCACAATCCCCTTCAACTGTTGAAGAAAGGGATCGAATGATCAATGTTCCATATGCATCCGCAATTGGATCTATCATGTATGCTATGTTATGTACTCGACCAGATGTCTCGTATGCTTTAAGTGCTACGAGCAGATACCAGTCTAATCCAGGTAACAGTCATTGGGTTGCTGTTAAGAACATCCTTAAGTACTTGAGAAGAACTAAGGATACTTTCTTGATCTATGGAGGTCAAGAAGAGCTCTCTGTAATTGGTTACACAGATGCTAGTTTTCAGACAGATCATGATGATTTCAAATCGCAATCTGGATACGTGTTTTGCTTAAATGGCGGTGCTGTTAGCTGGAAAAGTTCAAAGCAGGAAACAGTCGCTGATTCTACAACTGAGGCCGAGTATATTGCTGCATCTAATGCGGCAAAAGAGGCTGTTTGGATCAAGAAATTCATCTCTGATCTTGGTATAGTTCCAAGCATTGTGGATCCCATTGAACTGTTATGTGATAACAATGGAGCAATCGCACAAGCTAAAGAACCTAGATCTCACCAAAGATCCAAACACATACTTAGGCGCTATCATCTCATTCGAGAAATCATCGATAGAGGAGATGTGAAAATATGCAGAGTACCAACATCAGACAATGTTGCTGATCCACTGACTAAAGCTCTAACTCAGCAGAAGCATGATGGTCATACTAGATCTATGGGTATTAGGTCTATGCCTGATTGGCTCTAGTGCTAGTGGGAGATTGTTGGTATAAGCCCTAGAGGCCAATAGTTTATGTCAAACTTTTATATGTATCATGACTTTTATTATTGAATAAAATATGGCGTTCTTTATTACACTTGTTATAAGATAAATAAAGTCCCTAGAATAGTTAGTTCATGTGATGGAATATTAAGTGTGACTTAATCATGAGATTACATCAACAGAAAGAACGCTATTCTTAAATGTATCCGTAGTCAAGCTTTAATATGAATTGGGATAATATTAAAGCATGGAGACTATTATGTATGTAGACTGATGACCACATCTCATGGGTCATGAATATGAGATATTAAGTCTATACATAGGTATAAGTATTAGGAGTAATATTTATACTGGATTGACCCATCGTGAGAATACTACATAGTATGTTATGAAATCGTCATAAGTTATTCTCACAATGATAATAGTGTATATCACTCTTAGACCTGAAACCACTATGATCCCTAGATGTGGACTCAAGTGTTTTATTGCCATTCAAACGTTGTCTGTAACAAGATGACTATAACGTTGGTTAATGGACACTTGACGAATCATGCTGACGGACATGAGTGTCCTAGATGGGATTTGTCCCTCCTCATAACAGGAGATATATCTTTGGGCCTCTTGATGGAATATGACTGGAAAAATGCATGGCCATGCCGAATTAAGTCAATATGAGATATTGGACTTATTCGTTGTTCAGTATATTTCGGGATCAAGAAATATAGATATTGAACTAAACAAGGGTGACGTAATCTATGCCTTGTGTTCAATAAAGATATTAGGACAAAGGAGTAATCGTACACATTGATATTATCATGGAAAGGTTTCGTCAGATCACTTGACATTCTTGTCACTTGGGTAGCAGTGATGTGTTGCTAGATACCGCTCACTGTTTATAGTATTAATGGGATTTAATATTATTGCCAACGTTACAAGAACCTATAGGGTCACACACAATAGAACGGTAAAAAGGAGAAATATAAGTAAGACTTATATGATGGGTTATGTTTAGCAATAGGCGCTAATTAGTTAGCGGAAGCTGATGGGCTGATGGGCTTTTGAAGCTCAAGCTGATTTTGTGCAGCAAGGAGTTCTATAAATAGAAGCTCTAGTGCTGAAATCAGCTAATGCTTTTTCGTGTAACCCTAAAGCAAAAACGTGTTCCCACTTCTCTCCCTAACCTCTGATCGCTTGGCTAGCACCGGGAACCAGAGGAAGCCGTTCGTGTGGACGAGTAGAGGCTTTGCTTATTTGCTCAGCTGTGATCATCGAAAGTGTTTCAGCATTACTAAAAGGTAACAATTCTATCACTGATTCATGTGATATTCGTAATGATCCAAGGAAAGGAAATCAATTTTTTTTTAAACTTCCGCTGCACTATGAATGTCGATTTCCCTTCACATAGATAAGCATGCGCGCAAAACATTTAAAAACAATTTAAGCTTTAGCCAAATAGAAGGTTCCCGTTGAGTACAACGGACGTGAGGGGTGCTAATACCTTCCCGTTGCGTAATCGACTCCCGAACCCGACAATGGTTGTGATGACCAGTCCTTTTCCTCATCGTCAAGGGTTTTATTATCGTTTCCCTTCAAACAAAAAACTTAAGGGTTTATCAACGTTCCCTTTACACAAAAACTTTGGTGGCGACTTCACAAGGCCTTCCGAGCGTTCGCGGACGTCCTCGGAGGATTCGCGTTTTTAAGCGAGAGCGCACACTGGGGAAACAGTTTGATAAGATTCTGAAGTTTGTTGATAGAAAGTCAAAATCCAAGGGTCAGAACATCAGGTTTTACAATAGCAAGCCTCATAATGATTTAAAAAGGGCCAAGACTGAAGAAAATAGTAAACAATCACAAGGTGTTCAGTGCTTTGAGTGTGAGGGCTTTGGACATATCAAGACAGAATGTCCTACTTTTCTTAAGAAGCAGAAGAAGAAGAGCCTAGCTGCTTCATGGTCTGATGATGATTCTGAAGAAGATGCTGAGAGTGAATCTGCTAAGGTTAATACAGGCCTGATGGTAAGGTTAAAACAGAACTCAGGAACTGGTTCAAAGTCTGATGCATTTTCAGAGTCTGAGACATTTTCTGAGTCTGACTCAGAGTCTGTAGCCTCATCTGTGTCTGAAGTTGCAAAACTCTCATATGATGAACTGGCTGAAAATTACAAGAATCTATACATTAGAAGTCTAGAAGTTTGCAATCAAGTAGTGGATCAGAAGAAGAACATTTGTCAACTGGAGACCTAAGAGTGAAGGTATTGCTCAGAATCTGAACAAAGGAAAGGGAAAGGCTGTTGTTGATGACAACAAGCCAATTCCTATAGCACAGAAGAATTCTGGTGCTGGACCATCCAAAGTCTGGAGCAAAGTTCATGTTCCTGCTCAGAAGGTACTATTGTCTTGTAAGTCTGAAGTTGCTAGGACTTGTGATCAGAAAAGAGTTGCTGGGAGGAATGTTTTTTGTTGTGGTTCTTCAAATGTTTGTCAGCATAAGGACTTATAGCAATTAAAGCAAACTGGATGTGAGGAAGATAGAGGAGTACCTGCCAGTTGTGCTAATACTAAGTGTGATTCTGATCCTGGGTCTGAAGTGGATGCTGGGACTGTCTCAGATGATGAATGTGCAGTTTTTAAACCCTATGTTAAGTCTGAAGTTTGTCATAATTTTGTGGCTAAAAAGGGGGAGAAAAACTTATGTTTAAGATCAGACATGAGCTGTTTAGAGTGTGTGCTGTCAGATTGTAGTGTGGTTCAGAAGTTGCATGTTTTGCTCAGAATTCATAACCAATGCAACATGAGATGTGTTGGTGATATTGAGGGGGAGTTTGTGTCTCAGGGGGAGTACAAGGTTATTATATTCCTGAGTGTTGGTGTATTCCTGAAGTATGTTACGTGTCTCACAAGTTACTGCAGTTCAGAATTAAGGGGGAGTTTTTTTATGGAGTAATGTTGAATGCTGAGTTGCAGGGGGAGTATTGTGAAGCTTCAGGAGTGTTTGAGATGATCAGTAGCTCTGATACCATGTTTGAGATGATCAGGAGTTGATCAGTATCTTATATGTGCTTCAGTAGCTGAGTCTATCAAACTGAAGCAGGTTTGTGTTTTTCATGATAGTCATAACTGAATCCGCTGCTTATCACTATGTTATGATTGATCATTGTGGAGTTCTTCATTGATGAGATAGTTTTATGGGAGGTTTGAAGAACTTGGAAGTGTGAACATTGGTTTTAGCCAAAAATTTGCCAAAGGGGGAGATTGTTGAGTCTTTTGGTGTTGGCTGCATGTTTTGGCAAAACCAAAGTGTTGAATAGTAGCATCTCCATATGTAGAACAATTCTTCAGTTGCAAGTTTTTACATTTGAAGCTGTTCAGAAGCTGGAAATGCCATCAGAAGCTGAATGCCTCATCAGAAGCACTGTAGCACTTCAGAAGCTGAATTCAGGTTCTGATGCCAGCGTTGACTTTTGTTGACTTCTTCAAAAGCTGCATTTTTTCAAGATATTTCTGCATGAATCTTGGCGAGATTTCTCAAGGATTTATCTTCGCATATTGCTTCTAGATTGCTGGTTGATTTGGTGAAGATTTTATGAAGATTTGGTTCAGTTTTATGAAGTTCGTATTTTTCTGCAGAATCTTTATAAAGATACATTGCAGGTTTATTTGTTTCCTTATTGGATCATTCATAATTCATAAACAAATCTAATTCAGAAGATTGGTTCATATTTTTTGAAGATCGTATTTCCTAAAGGAATCTTTTGCAGATACATTGAAGATTTATATGTTTCCTTTTTAAGCCTTGCATAATTCAGAAACATATCTATTTGAGAAGATTTAATTCAGATTAATGTTGCTTGCTGAAGACTATATAAGGAGTGCTTTGCTGCTATTCAAGGGACATGATTTAGAGAGAAAAAAATCAGAGAATTGAGTCTTAGTGTGTGTAAGCTTTTTAAGCTTTGTTTTGTGCACCACTCATATGTTTTGAGTTGGTTTAGGTTTTATTGAGTTGTAATTCATTCAAAGCTTTTAAGTAAGAATGAAGTTTTTGTATTGAAGTGTGTTCTTCAAATTCTGGTTTGTTTGTTTCAGAACTGGTCTAAGTTCAAAGGGTAGTTCAAGTAACTGGGTTGTTGCTTGAATAGGAAGTTAGTGGATTCTAATACTCATGCGTCGGTAGAAGTCTGACTAGGTGGAAGTTGATTGCTTAGGATAGGAACTGGGGGTCAGTGTCTGAGTCTTAAGGATTAATTCCAATAGTGGATTTCCTTCCTGGATTGGTATCCCCCAGAGTAGGAGGTGTTTACTCCGAACTGGGTTAACAAACCTTGTGTTATTTTATTTCTGCACTTTTAATTTCTGCTGATTATCTGTTTTTAATTGTGCTCTGTTTAGTTCAGAACCTGTTGGTTCAGAACCAGTTTAACCTCCTTACCAGTTGCTAAGCCAGAAATTTCAATTGGCATCAGAGCAGGCACCCTGCCTGTAATTTGGGTGAGATCCAGAGGTATTTATGTCTGGCTTTATGGAGAGAGAAGGAGGCCCTATCAACAGACCACCCCTACTTGATGGCACCAATTATGAGTACTGGAAATCAAGGATGTGTGCATTCCAAAAATCCATTGACAGCAGAACTTGGAATGCTGTGATCAAAGGCTGGGATCATCCTGTGGTTATAGACAAAGTTGGAAATAAAACTGCAGTTTTGAAACCTGAAGAAGAACGGACCAAAGCTGAGGATGACCTATCTCATGGGAACTCAAAGGCCCTGAATGCAATTTTCAATGGTGTGGATCAGAACATGTTCAGACTCATCAAGCAGTGTACTGTGGCAAAAGATGGTTGGGAAATTCTGAAAACCACTCATGAAGGAACCCCTAAGGTTAAGCTCTCCAGACTTCAACTTCTCACAACAAAGTTTGAGAACCTGAAGATGATGGAAGATGAATCTATTCAGGATTTCTACATGAATGTGTTGGACATGGCCAATTCCTTTGATTCTCTTGGGGAAAAGATGACAGATGAGAAATTAGTCAGAAAAATCCTCAGGTCCCTGCCCAGAAGGTTTGATATGAAGGTTACAGCAATAGAAGAAGCCCACGATATTACAACTATGAAGGTTGAGGAGTTGATTGGATCCCTTTTGAATTTTGAAAGTGCTTTTTGCAAACAACCTGAGAAGAAAGGGAAAGGAATAGCTCTTGCTGTAAACTCTAAAGCTGATGATCAACAAGAACCAGATGAGGATGATAATGATTTATCAGAAGCACTTGGGGTGCTGGGGAAACAGTTTGATAAGATTCTGAAGCTTGTTGATAGAAAGTCAAAATCCAAGGGTCAGAACATCAGGTTTTACAATAGCAAGCCTCATAATGATTTAAAAAGGGCCAAGACTGAAGAAAATAGTAAACAATCACAAGGTGTTCAGTGCTTTGAGTGTGAGGGCTTTGGCATATCAAGACAGAATGTCCTAATTTTCTTAAGAAGCAGAAGAAGAAGAGCCTAGCTGCTTCATGGTCTGATGATGATTCTGAAGAAGATGCTGAGAGTGAATCTGCTAAGGTTAATACAGGCCTGATGGTAAGGTTAAAACAGAACTCAGGAACTGGTTCAAAGTCTGATGCATTTTCAGAGTCTGAGACATTTTCTGAGTCTGACTCAGAGTCTGTAGCCTCATCTGTGTCTGAAGTTGCAAAACTCTCATATGATGAACTAGCTGAAAATTACAAGAATCTATACATCAAAAGTTTAGAAGTTTGCAATCAAGTAGTGGATCAGAAGAAGAACATTTGTCAACTGGAGACCTAAGAGTGAAGGTATTGCTCAGAATCTGAACAAAGGAAAGGGAAAGGCTGTTGCTGATGACAGCAAGCCAATTCCTATAGCAGAGAAGAATTCTGGTGCTGGACCATCCAAAGTCTGGAGCAAAGTTCATGTTCCTGCTCAGAAGGTACTATTGTCTTGTAAGTCTGAAGTTGCTAGGACTTGTGATCAGAAAAGAGTTGCTGGGAGGAATGTTTTTTGTTGTGGTTCTTCAAATGTTTGTCAGCATAAGGACTTATAGCAATTAAAGCAAACTGGATGTGAGGAAGATAGAGGAGTACCTGCCAGTTGTGCTAATACTAAGTGTGATTCTGATCCTGGGTCTGAAGTGGATGCTGGGACTGTCTCAGATGATGAATGTGCAGTTTTTAAACCCTATGTTAAGTCTGAAGTTTGTCATAATTTTGTGGCTAAAAAGGGGGAGAAAAACTTATGTTTAAGATCAGACATGAGCTGTTTAGAGTGTGTGCTGTCAGATTGTAGTGTGGTTCAGAAGTTGCATGTTTTGCTAAGAATTCATAACCAATGCAACATGAGATGTGTTGGTGATATTGAGGGGGAGTGTGTGTCTCAGGGGGAGTACAAGGTTATTATATTCCTGAGTGTTGGTGTATTCCTGAAGTATGTTACGTGTCTCACAAGTTACTGCAGTTCAGAATTAAGGGGGAGTTTTTTTATGGAGTAATGTTGAATGCTGAGTTGTAGGGGGAGTATTGTGAAGCTTCAGGAGTGTTTGAGATGATCAGGAGTTGATCAGTAGCTCTAATACCATGTTTGAGATGATCAGGAGTTGATCAGTATCTTATATGTGCTTCAGTAGCTGAGTCTATCAAACTGAAGCAGGTTTGTAGTTTTCATGATAGTCATAACTGAATCCGCTGCTTATCACTATGTTATGATTGATCATTGTGGAGTTCTTCATTGATGAGATAGTTTTATGGGAGGTTTGAAGAACTTGGAAGTGTGAACATTGGTTTTAGCCAAAAATTTGCCAAAGGGGGAGATTGTTCAGTCTTTTGGTGTTGGCTGCATGTTTTGGCAAAACCAAAGTGTTGAATAGTAGCATCTCCATTGTAGCATCTCCAACTATTACGAGCCTAACAATGCTCCTGTCAAACAGCTTATACTCTGGTTCCAACTTAACTCTCCATATTCTAAATTTCTGTAATCATTTCTTGGTCAGCACATCATATATAATCATTAAACATTGCGGAGACCCGATTGAAAGCATGCTTGAGACAACTTAAATTCACACACAAGCACTTGTGGCAACTTTTAAAAATGACTTTTGGTTTCTGGAGGTTCACATCTTTCTTACACTAAATCCACTAGGGTTGAGTCCCATTATTAATCGTTCTATCTTTATCCGTAAGGATTTCATACTTATACTCTTTTCCGAGACAACTTCGGTCTCTATTGTCTTACCATATCTCTTAGGTTACCCCTCGAGTTTCTCCGGAACAATCCGTCTTGGAATTGATTCAAACTCTTACCGGTTCTCTTGTACGCCCAAAATAGGTTACATCTCTTCGAGTACCTGGCTAACTGGTCTTAACTCCAACACTTATTATTATCTATTGAATTCCTCCAGTAACTTGTTATTGTATTCACAGTTCAAATCTTGATCTCATTAGCTGAATGATTCTTCATATAGTTTAAACAATCCGAAATCTATACCTTATTACCACCCTCGGAAACTTATCGACACGAGGTGGTCTCTTTCAGCTTCTAGAATATTTGTGGGAGGAAACTCTCTTCGGTTGAGAACATATAACTCATTAACATTAACCTTAATCCTAACCTTTCATCGTATAAATTTCAAGTAAACTTAGCTTATTTCCAATCTTCTTACTAATAGAACACATTTGAATATCTGATTCACACTTTGACATACAACAGGTCTTAGTATTGCCACTTATTCATCCATCTTATTCCTTAGGTTGCATACCATCTTCTCTCTCCTCAATTCACAAATCCGGCTTTTACGGTTCGGGAGGTGCGGTTAATCCGATGGAGTTAAACTTACTTGCGATTTATGCTCAATGACCACACTTAAGTGGTTAGCTTCATCTTTCCAAATAATTCACTTAATCCATAATTAATTCTCTTAACTGTTTGGACATTGAAATCTCATCCGATTCGAGTTCGATTCTTCAACACTCTATCTTTGCTGGGAGTCTGAAAGTTTTTAGAACCGACTGATAATTCCTCATTTCAAGTCTCTAGGTCTGGTGCTGCAGTTCCTTAACTCTGTACACAGAATCGTTACTTAGTCCACACCTCACTTTAACTTCTCAAACTGCGGTTCCCGTCAAGGTGCCACGTCATTCCCTAGAGTATTCATGATTCCTTAATCCTTATATCCTCCGCAGACGAGGCATCGTCCAACGATGCGTCCAACTGGGCTGAGGTGCTTCACCTTACCTTTTAAATATCTCTTATGTTTCTGAAATCTTGCCACTACCAGGCTTCACTACCTCATGGTTGATGGCCACCATTTGGCACGAATACTTCTTCGCCAATTCCGTCTTAAAATTCTGTCACCTTAATCTTCGCCCTTCATAAACTTCATTCCTCCTTGGTCACATTCAGCTCTCGGACATTTATCCTAACTGTCATATACTAGATTGAGTTGATCAGGCTCAACTAGATGTGACCTTTAGAACAACATCCGGAACCCAATGGTCCCACTACTTTATTGAAATTTTAATGACCCAAGGCACGGTCTGAATCGACCTGCTCTGATACCAATTGTAACACCCATACTAAATTATCTAGAATATTTAGCATGTATATTATTCTGATACCGGATACAATAAAATTTTCAATAATAATAATACATACAATACAACTGAATGAGTACAATTTCTCGTTATACAACTAATCAAGTACCATGATATATTTACTTATACAAAAATCCATTAAGCTCCTGCGCTGATACTTGACGAGCAACTGCACTCCATCCAGCGTCTCCATGAAGAACTTCATCATGAACATCTCTTGCTAACCTGAAAACCTGCACCAGAAGGATGGGGATGAGACATAATGTCTCAGTGAGCTCTAGCCCAACCTACTGTTGGCAACCACGGGGGAAACCTAGGGTCGTCGTGCCTACTCTTGGCAATCTTGGGGATTCCTACGATCGCTGCCATTCTCTACTTATTTCACGATCAAGGGGAAACCTAGGATCGCTACTTGTCTCAATCATATCTTATACTTAAACTCATACTTAGTGATCTGGGGACATCCTATGATCACTTTCTTTCTCTGCTGACTAATCATCATATTCTCATAATAATTTCATAAGTATTACTTTACATCATTCTTAATTCATAAGGTTAGTAAGTCAGCGTTGAACAAACAATAATTATCTTGGTTCATTTTACGGAGTGCATCTAGGTGGAGTAACCCCAGAATACATCTCCCCTCTACCGGTGAAAATTCCTATCATATCAGGCTAACACCGGACTCCTCTTGTCGTCGTGCGGTCATCCTTGCGGAATAACACGTCCCACTAGCGTGAACCTCATGTGTCCCACTAGCGTGAACAACAGAAGACACGACTTAATTAATAATCTTAAATTACGCGTATACCTCCCGTGTCCCACTAGCGTGAACGACGAGAGACGCGAATTAATATTCTTTCCATATAAACTTTTAACTTATGCATGAACCTTTCGTGTCCCACTAGCGTGAACAACGAAAGTCACGACTTAATATTTTAATTAAGCTCTTATGTGTGGCTATCCTCACGGATGGTAACTACACCGTTCCAACTAGCGGGAACCCCCGTGCTCTAACTAGCGAGAATACTGGATACACATAAGGTCTTAATATTACTTTGTTCTTATTCTTCTTATATATACATATAACTTATAACTTTAACTTATGCATATCTGATGCATTCTTTGAGTATTCATTCTTAAAAGCTTAACCTATAAATAGGCTCTTAACTTTGATCATTGGATCATTCTAATTCTCACTAATTCTTAACTTTTGTACTTGAAAGTACGTCCAATAATTTTTCTATAAGCTTTGCATATTTAATGCATTCTTAAGGGAACTAATCTCCCAATACTTAATATATAAGTATAGGATCATGGGCTTATCGTTATCATAAGCCACTACTTGATTGTTGGAAATGTTCCCATACTCGTCTGAACTTTGCCTTACATTTCTATTTAATTCTAAGTTATGATACAATCCTTGTTCCTTATAATTACCTCCCTTTGGAAGCCTCTTGGATGAGTTGAAATGGTGTTTAATCATTCTTAAATGTTTTTGGAGAAAACGGAAGTGAAAAACCTCGCCTATGCGCATCAGAACACCCAAAACAGCAAAGCTGTCAAGTGCTGTCCTGATGCTGTCGCTATAGCCACGGCCTGTCGCTACAGCGACCGTAGGTAAAAGTCAGAAAATATGCTGCTCGCTTGTAGCGACGGCTGGTCGCTTGTAGCGACCGTAGGTAGAACTCAAAAGCTGTCTGGTCGCTGTAGCGAGCTCCAGCTCGCTGTAGCGACCATGACAGGTCTAGAAAACCCAGAAAATGCAATTTTCATCATTCCAAACCATCCCAACACACCCAAGGTTGGATATTACAAAGGTGTTGATAAAACTGAGGAAGATATAAGGTTGGAAGGATGTGGTATAATGAAAATAGTGGAAGAAATAGAGATGCCACACGAAGTAGAATTTCCTCAAGAACGGTCATATACTGAAGAGGCCAAAACAGTTGTTAATGAAGAAGTGATGGCTACAGAGAAAAAGGAATGGTTACTTAACGAGGACGAATTATATAAAAAAAATGGGGTGAAAGTGAGCAAGGCAGAAATTGATTGTGTAATAGTTGACATATGTTCCTTGTTCAGCAAACAAAAGTTAGGGAGGATATAGACTTCACATAAGCTCTACTTCAAGTTCATGGAATTCCTCCCAAATCAAAGGAATACAAAAGAGGATGTGATGTCCGTCTCATTTTGGCCACCATAACGAAACAGGCGTCGAGCTAATGACGTTAAACAAGCGCTTGTTGGGAGGCAACCCAATTTTGTAAGTATTTATGCTTTATTAATGCTTTTTAGAAACCATAGGTGAAGCTAAAAATGACAAGTCTTTTGAAATGATGCATTTTTGAAAATTCTGAAAATCTGTCATTCTCG
The DNA here is from genome assembly GCA_018208015.1 of Medicago ruthenica. Taxonomy (NCBI): domain Eukaryota; kingdom Viridiplantae; phylum Streptophyta; class Magnoliopsida; order Fabales; family Fabaceae; genus Medicago; species Medicago ruthenica. The sequence goes on along the minus strand of CM031375.1, from coordinate 66,478,705 downwards.
CTAAGCGAGATATTACTTCGCTGACTGAAGCTTACTGATAAGCTCGCTAAGCGAACGCCTAGTTCACTGAGAGAAGTTCACAAATTCTATCAGGTACATATTTCAATTCCACTAACTCACATTCAACCACCCCCCAAGCCCCACCAGCTCCCCAAGCACCTCTTACATCACAAGACCATCAATTCGCTAACTGGGACCTCAGATACTTGTCCGCCTATTCATACACCTGGGACCAAAGCGAGTCTAACCATAGGGCTTTGAGTACAGTGCATGATTCGATGTCAGGTTGCAGTTGCAGATGGGAGTTCCCCAGGATCCAGCACACTAGATCATGACACCGGAAAATTATCACTCACATGTTGCCTAGGGTCAGGCCTTTTTACTTGGAGGAGGGTGGTGCTCACAATGCTTGCGATGGTGGAGAGGAAGATGTGCTGACTACTAACTCTGAAGATGGAAGCGAAAGTGAAGAGACCAGGATAGAGAATGAAGATGATGAAATACACTTAGATTGAGAGAGAAAAAAAAAGATAGACTGAAAAAGCTCACCATTCACTGAGTGATATTTTAAAAGCTTTCAGTCAATTTATTTCTTAAACTTTAATTAATTATCTTGCTTTCGTATTTATATTGCACTTTGTGGGTTTGAATTAACACTTGTGTTGGAACAATTGTGGTATTTTGTTTATGTACCTATAATCTGGTTTAAAATTTTGCACTATTTTAAACCAATGTTTCTGTCAAAGTAATGTTGTGAACAAATATTCTGTTATGTATAATTATCTTTGGTTTTGTTGATGGATCACATTCTAAAAGCTTTTCAAATATTTGAATGATCCAAAGTCGAATAAAGCGACATCAAAGGCATGGTAATGATAGAAAGTTCAATGAATTGTGCAAAGCCAAGGTACATGTTTCTTGCATTTCTGGAAAGATGACATGGATTTGAAATGTGTACTTTACACAAAACTTATTTCATGCAGTTCTCCGCAATAACATGTTTAGTATGTGAATCACTTAGAACTAGCCTAAATGTAAGGAATCCTCAAATGCTATACTTATCTGTAGGAGACCGACATTCATTGTCTAACTCGATTGTTTTATGTTAAATCTGATAATCGTTTTGAACTGTATGAAAGCATAGAAATGATCAAGGCATTCTTTTTGAAATTGAGAAGAAACACTTGACCACAGAAAGCCTACCCAGTGAGAAGAGTGAGTATTTGATAACCCCATCTGAGCCAAATGAATTAGAGTCCTCAATTATGAACTGTCCATATTCATAAGCACAATGTTTATTGAATTTGCCCAAATTTATCAAAATTCAGTTCATCGTTAAATCATTATTGGACTCTGATATTTTTACATTCATTTTGAACCCTAAACAATGATGTATTTAAGTCCCTTGCCTAATGATAGGGGAACATTCAATTATGGTATTATTTTGTATAAGTTGGGGAGAAAAGGGAGGTTTTACAACTATGTCAAGTAATGGTGAAGTTTGAAAATTGATCTTGACAACAAGTTGTAAAAGATAAGAAAGAATATATATATATATATATATATATATGTGTGTGTGTGTGTGTGTGTGTGTGTGTGTGTGTGTGTGTGTGTGTGTGTGTGTGTGTGTGAAAAAGAAAAGAAAAAGAGAAAAAGAAGAAAGAAAAATAAAATAAGATAAAAAAATAGAATAAGTTGTCAAGATCAAAGTACTTCTTGTATATCACCAAGGGTTTGTTAAGAGAATTTGGAGGAAGTGTGTAAATTATTTGTTTTGTGTAAATAGAAAGAATGTTCCTCTATGCTTGCCCAATTGAATTCAATTTTCCCACATATGACCTTTCTTTTGAAATCAGGCCAAGTTACAACCCTTAAAGACCTTTTGATCTATGTTTTTGTGCTTTTTGAGATGAGATTTGGATGGACACATAACTTAATCAGGATGTTAGCAGAATTTCCGGATGTGTGTTCAAAACCCTCACTTTATGATTTCAATTTGTTTCATTTACTTGCAAAGAAGTGTGTTACGTGTGATTCATTGCTAGCCATGTTATTGACTTGAACTGCATAACCTGAATTTTGTGTTTAGGACTTGTTTCACATTTTTGTTTCTTTCCAGATCAGCGAGATACAAAAGACTTGCCAGTGCAATTCATAATTGAATCATGCTTTCAAAAAAATTTCAAATCAAAGAGATTGATTCACAACAAAGATAAGATCTTCATTTTGAGTCCTTTGTTTGAGGACAAACAATGATTTAGGTTGGGGGAGAGTTTGATAAGTGCCAGAAACTAGTTAAAAAGTATATATATTTTAGGCACTTTTGTTACTTGTTTTACAAGTTATCTATGTAAAAGCTCCAAAATAATGGATAATTATCATTTTAGGCTTTTTATACCTAATACAACCATTTATGCAAGTAAATACAATTGCTTTGGACTTAAAGATCAAAAATGAAAGAAAATGATGTTCAAAGGGTCGCTCAGCGAACTCCAGGCGAAGTCCAAGCGAGAACAGGACAGCGAGCTTCGCTCAGATAACCTCAAGGCGAAGTCCAAGAGAAGTTAGGCACAGAGTTCCAAATCCAAGAATTTCAGGACATCGCTAAGCGAAGTAACAAGCTCGCTGAGCGAGCTAGGGCGGTTTGGGCTGGCTCTTTGCTGATGTGGCAGAAACCCACTGGAAAAGAAAGGATACTTCTCTCAGTGAAGTAAGACTTCGCCCAACGAAGGTTAAAAATGTAGAAAGGGTATAAATAGTTTCAGAAACAGAAAAATGAAATATTATGTTAGAATAGGGTGCAAATTGAAGGGAGAAAGAGAGGAGAACCCTAATTGGCAAGGAGTGAAGGTGGATTAACAACATTCCTTGAGAAATCAAGGCTTGATGGCAAATCAATTCATCCTTTCTCATCTTTGCAAGGCTACGATGACAATGAGTAGCTAAATCTCATCTTGTTGGGATTAGATGTAATTGATCAAACACAGTATGTATTCCTTGTAATCATTTCAATATATGATGCTAGTTTTATTTGATATTGTCCTTGTTTCTTATGCTCATATAAGATTTGAATTGTTATTGAGAAATGCTTTTTGAATCTAGACATAGGATAATCATCCATTGATTACTAAATTCTACACATAGGATTTGGGATTAATGTTCACCTAAGGTATTGAATCTTAATGCTATCGTATTAGTTAATAGGCTGATAAATCGTTGATTAACCGATACGATCGAACTCGTAATCTTGTTTAGACATAGATAGGGTTTGCCGAGAAATATGTGAGAATACCGAGTGATGACTAGGATCTATATGATCGATCAAGAGAACATATGCCAAGTTTGGTTAATGAAATCTAATCCCAGCAGTTTAATTCTCTGTTTAAATTCCATCTTATTTATTGCATTATAGTTCAATTAGGTTTATGAAACAAACAATTTATAAACCCAAACTTAGAACAATAACAATGGTTGAACAGCTTAAAATATCGCACTAGTCCCTGTGGATACGATATAAAAACATACTTACTTTTGGCAGATGTTGTTGTCCGAGTATGATATTGAATACCGCACTCAGAAAGAAATCAAGGCCAGTATCCTCGCTGATCATTTGGCTCACCAACCAGTTGAAGACTACCAGCCTATCATGTTTGACTTTCCTTATGAAGAGATCATGTACTTGAAGATGATAGATTGCGATGAACCTTTTCCTGAAGAGCGTCCAGATCCTGAGTCTAGGTGGGGTTTGATATTCGACGGGGCCGTGAACGTCTACGGTAATGGAAATGGGGCGGTCATTGTCACTCCTAAAGGCAATCATATTCCTTTCGCTGCTAGGCTGCTTTTTGATTGTACAAACAACGTGGTGGAATATGAAGCATGCATCTTGGGTATTGAAGAAGCTATTGATTTGAGAATCAAGAACGTTGACATATATGGGGATTCAACACTTGTAATCAACCAGATCAAAGGAGAATGGGAAACTCGCCACCCCGGCTTGATTCCTTACAAAGACTATGCAAGGCATTTGCTGACTTTCTTCAACAAAGTTGAGCTGCACCACATCCCTCGTGATGAGAACCAAATGGTGGATGCTTTAGCAACTTTGTCTTTTATGTATGAGGTGAATCACCAGAATGACATGCCAACAATCAGGATTCAACGTCTTGAGAGGCCTGCTCATGTGTTTGCAGTCGAGGAAGTTGTTGACGACAAGCCATGGTTTCGTGATATCAAGTGTTTCCTCCAGAGTCAAGAGTATCCACCTGGAACGTCCAACAAAGACAAGAAGACTTTGAGAAGATTGTTTGGAAATTTCTTTCTGAATGGAGATGTTTTGTACAAGAGGAACTTTGACATGGTGTTACTCAGATGCGTAGACAAGCAAGAAGCAGAACTATTGATGAATGAGATACACGAAGGCTCCTTCGGAACTCACTCCAATGGGCATACAATGGCTCGGTAAGTCGAAAACCCGAAAGGGAGGCTTAGTCAAAAATGAGCGTCTCGGTAAACTGAAAACCCGAAAGGGCGGTCCAGGCAAAAATTAGAGACATAAAATAGAAAAATAATCATCCTGATAGGCCGAAAACCCGAAAGGGCGATCTATGCAAAAATTAAGGATCATGACAAAGTAATTGCATCGGGTTGGCCACGACTCGCTTGGGGCACGTTAGCTGTCAAAGAGACTCTGAATCTGAAGCATCCAAACAGTGGAATTCAAAGTTGTTAGAGAGAATAGCAGTTATTGTGTTCAATGTACCTTCTCCTTATATTTACCATTTTCAATCTTTGTGAGATCCGTGGAGCCACGCCATTGGTAGGCCACCACTCTATTAAATAAATTTGAGTCTGTGTCTTTTATTTGGAATTTTCATTTATTCTGTTTGTAAAATTTCTTCTATTTTTGATGGTAGTACTTGAAGCAAAACATTTTTCAAAATCATAAATCTTTTTTCATATCTTTTGGAAAGCGTAAACAACAAACACATTCTTTCTGAACTCATGAATAAGTGAAGTGTGCGTTAACATCCGTCCTGAGAACGGATAAACTTTGCAGGTTGAACATGGTCAATTGCTTAAAAAAAAAAAGAGCTCGGTAAGTTGAAAACCAGAAAGGGTGACGTAGGCAAAAATGGGCGTCCCGGTGGATCGAAAATCTGAAAGGGCGGTCCAGGAAAAAATTAGGGACATACAAAAGAATATATTCCTGGTGGACTGAAAACCTGAAAAGGCGGTCCAGGAAAAAATTAGTGGCATACAAAAAGAACATATTCCCGATGGACTGAAAACCCAGAAGAGCGGTCCATGCAAAAGTTAGGGATTCAAAAAAAGGAGAAAGAAACAAAAGATAAGCATGACCACAGAAGCACCAGTTCTTCTGCCAGGTTTTTGGATTAGCACGCTTTACCCCGTCAATGTTTTGATATGTCCCCGATGGCATCATCCCAAATGAAGATTGCCGAGTGTTTGTATTGCGTCGTCGGTCCACTTTCCATCTTACCTGTCCAATCTTGTTTCGTCAAGTTCATCAGTTATACAATCGCCAAGTCGATCCTTCATACAGTCATACAAGTCGTGCTGTCATACATACATTCATACATTCATGCATATACACATTCATGCATATACAACATGCAGACAACATCATTCACACATGGTTGCATTAATCACCCTGAGTCTTGCTTTAAACTATATCTTTTCATTCCAATCACCACTTTCAAGTGACAAGTTCTACAAACGAACAACTTGAATTTTCTCAAAAGTGTCATCCCCAGTGTGACTGGTCAAGAGATGTCACCGATCAATCATTTCAAGTGACAAGTTCCACAAACGAACAACTTGTAACCCTCTTTTTCCCCAAGTGTCATCCCCAGTGTGTCTGGTCCAGAGATGTCACCAATCAATCATTTTAAATGGCAGGTTCTACAAACGAACAACTTGCAAACCTTTTTTTATCTGTCATCCTTGTGTCAAGCGGCAAGTTCCACAAACAAACAATTTGCACATACTCTTTACTTTCATCTTTGTTTTCAAGCGGCAAGTTCTACAAACGAACATCTCATGACCTCTTTTGTTTTAACTCTATCTCAGTTCCAAGCAGCAAGTTCTACAAACGAACAGCTTGAGAGCCCCGTTATTCCCATATTTGTGCCAAGTGGCAAGTTCTACAAACGAACAACTTGCGCACATCATTTATTTTCACCTTTGTGCCAAGTGGCAAGTTCTACAATCGAACAACTGACAAATTACATTTATTTTCACCTTTGCGCCAAGTGGCAGGTTCTGCAAACGAACAGCTTGTGCATATCATTTATTTTCATCTTTTTCGCCAAGTGGCAAGTTCTACAACCGAACAGCTGGTAATTTATATTTTCACCTCTGTGCCAAGTGGCGAGTTCTACAATCACAGCCACCAATCAAACCCTAATTTTCCTTTCTCAAAATCACAAAGTTCCAAAATCAAAAAGAACCAAAAACACCACACACGGCTACCACCGAACCCATAACCACCACACACGGCCAAACCGAACCCATAACCACCACACACGGCCAAACCGAACCCATAACCACCACACATCAACCGAACCGAACCCAAAAAGCAAGGGTCCGAACCAAAACCAAACAAAGAAAAGAAGGTAGTTTTTTACAAGTTTTTAAAACCTAGATCTAGGAGTTTTCAAAAAGGTTTCAAAAGTTTTGAGTGTAGATTCAAAAAGAGGGTATGAAAAGGAGTAAGAAAAACTTTTTTTTTTAAAACGATGGAGTTTAAAACTCCGGTGCGATGGCGCCGCCGTCTAGGCCGGCCGGCCACCGCGCCGAAAATATTTTCCGGCCACCGGATTTTTAGAGAGAGGGGTGAGAAGAGAGAGAAGTTCGGTGGAGAAGAGAGAGAAGTTTTGTGAAAAAATGAATTTTTTTGGACAAAAATGGTATTTATAGCCTGCTTTCCAGATCGAATATGGAGCGTTGATCAATCAACGGTCCAAATTCAATCTGGAAAGCCCAGGACCCATTATCTCAAGCCCATTTCTTCTTTCTGTTACTTCTTACACCCCCTTCCTGCTTCTGCACCCCCTTTCTTTTTTTTATTTTCTTTCTTTTTTTATCATTTCTTGCATTTTTTTATATTTTATTTATTTTCTTATGCATTTATAATTGCTTATTTTCTTCTATCATTTATTGCATTTTATTTTGCTTTATTTATTTTATTTATTTTGCTTTTTCTTTATTATTTTTGTCATTTTTTTCATTTATGGTAATTAGTTTACTTTTGATGCATATTTTTAGTTTATTTCCATTATTTATTTATTTTTGTATTTTATTTAATGTCCAGCATACTATGCATTTTTATTTTTATTTTATTTTTTTCATTTTATGCAACATATTTATTTAATGTCTTGCATATCATGCATTTTTATTTTTATTTTTTATTTTTTATGCAACATATTTATTTAATGTTTTGCATATCATGCATTTTTATTCCTTTTTTATTTTATGCAACATATTTATTTAATGCAAAATCTTATCATACATTCTTCATTTTTGTTTTGTTGCTTTTTTTGCATATTTATTTACCTTTATGCATTTGTAATTTTATTTATTGCTTTATCATTTTATTTTTTTGTGCTTAGAATGTATTTAGGAACCAATGTAAATATAAATGAGAATATTGCACCAACAGTCACATTTATTTATTCCGCTTTATGTTGAAAAACGATGAAATGCAAAAATAACGAACGTATCCGAGGAAGAGGACTCTCACTTTGATCCAACGTCATTTTGAGAGATCCAACGCACTTTAGATTATCTCAGCACATTTAGTTTTTTGGACTTTAGGAAGTAATCAAAAATTTCAAAAACATTCAAATAACCAAAAAATAAAAAAAAACCAACCTTGGATTTCAAACCAAGTGACTTTTCTTTTCTAAATCAAACTTCAATCAACTTTAATTATATTAGACTTTATTTTCTTCAATTAAAAACAATCAAATCATATTTTATTCTTCTACGCCTTTTCGGCCTCTTACCTTCTCAAAAACATTTCAAAACTTTAAAATCAACCAAAGCAAACTACCCGGCTTTTTACCCCGAACTACGTGATTTTGATCACGCTCGGGTACGTAGGCAAACGAATTTGTCTTTCCAAATCAACAAAAATAACAAAAACATTTTTTCTCTCTTTTCACTCATCACTTTAGTCCTCTTTACACTTAGGCTTTTCTTTACAAGCAAATAAACAATTTTGCATAAAGATAAATAAAAACAAGAGGTTCTTATAGAATATTATAGACGTTTAGGGTGCTAATACCTTCCCTTTGCGTAACCATCCCCCGGACCTTTGATCTCTAAAAAATAGGGTTTTTTTTCTTTCCAACTTTCCCCCTTTTCCTTGGAAAAAATAAAAGATCAGTGGTGAACTTAAAATTGCGAGTCAACGCTAACTAATAGCTTGATATCCAAAAATCACCGCGACAATGACGATGAAACAATGGCATTGACAAACGAATGTAGTGCGGTTCTTCAAAACAAACTGCCGCCTAAGCTGAAGGATCCTGGCAGCTTTTCTATTCCGTGTGTGATCGGAAATGAGAAAATTGAGAGAGCCTTATGTGATCTAGGGGCTAGAGTGAGCTTATTGCCTTTGTTGCTCTTTAAAAAGTTTGGCATAGGAGATCTGAAACCCACTAAGATAACCTTGCAGTTGGCCGGTCGATCCATCATACATTCTGCGTGAGTTCTTGAGGATATACCTATTAAGGTAAGACAAATTTATATCCCGGCATATTTTGTTGTGATGGATATGGAGGAAGATTAACATGTCCCTATTCTTTTAGAAAGACCTTTCTTGGCCACTGTTGGTGCGATGATAGATGTGAAGAATGGGAAGTTAGCTTTCCATGTAGGTGATGAGAAAGTGGAGTTTGAGATTGCAAAGTTAATGAAAAGTCCCTCAATTGAGGATTCATGTTTCATGGTCGATGTAGTCGACCATTGCATGAAAGGATTCTCTATAACATTACTGCATGCAGTGGTCTAAGGGATCCAGATTAATGAACAAATTCTGATCATCAAGCTAATGATGTTAAAGGAGCGCTGCGTGGGAGGCAACCCACGAGTTTACGTTTTTCCTTTGTTTTGTTTATTTGTTTTATCCAGGGTAGAGCAAGAATAAAAGGCTGGATATGTTCATAAGAAACATGGTTGCTGTGTAGGAAATTTTTGATAAAGGAGTCATTGCCAGAAAAGGCGAGAAAATTTCGAAAAAGCTGGAAAAAAATGAATCCTTTTTGACCAGAAACTCACGCATCGCCGTGCCATAGAAACGCACGACCGTGTGCATGCCCAGAACCTCCCTTTGGCAGAATGTTTACGCACAGCCGTGCCATCCAGTAGCACGAACGTGCGCGTGTCTCAACATAGGAAAAAAACAGATTTTCCCCCTTCTTCTCAACTACTCAACTTCTTCTTTCTTCTTATCCCTTCAACTTCTCAAAAACTAAAACCTCATAACCACCCATAACTCTCAAACCTCCATATAAACCTATCAAAACCTCACAAAAACTCATCAAATAATCAGCCCACAAAATTCTCAACACAATCAAACCACCAAAAATCCAAAATCATCCACTCCACTAAAAAACCAAAAAATAAAATCGTGTAACCTTAAAAACCATAGCCAAAACCTTCAAAAACTACCCAAAACCTCTTCCAAACACCAAAATCAACCCTAAACCTCATTACCAAAACATCAACCCAACCTTTTTCAATCACAAAAACCAAAAACAAATGGCTTCAAGGAAAAGAGGAGGAGATGGTGCTCGGCCTTCAACTGACAAGAGAAGAGCTGGAAGCAATGAGCATGCTATTGTCTTTGGAAACAAAGACTAGAAGGTAAGGTATGAAAAATTGTGCAATAGAGAGAAATATTTAACCAGGTATCCTCATTCTTACACTCAACAAAGTTTAGGGATAAAAGACTATGTAGGAATGATGGTTAATAGCTTAGGTTGGACTGATCTGTTGAAACCTTACCCTAGTTTTGAAAATTTCACTCTTGAATTTTTGAGCTCTTTGTGTTTTACCAAGGATAAGACCAATTTGATGGAACCAAAGCACACAGTCAGTTTTAGGCTAATGAATACGAGCTTCGAGTTGTCACTTGATGACTTTTGCGAAAGAATGGGTTTCTCAAATGTGGGACTCATTCATGATTCTCGAATCCCGAATTCAAGCCCTACTGACTATAACCCCCATGAGTTTTGGGCCCAGATAACTGAGCAGGGCAACTTTGAAGCCCGAGTTGTCAAAGCTAGCTTGATCCATAACCATGTCTTTAGGTATTTGCATTGGATTATGGCCTGTACCATTTTTGGTAGGAAGGAAACGGGGACTGTGAGGGCCGATGAGTTGTTTGTGTTGTGGGCTGTAGTTAATAATTTTCCGGTGAACACTTGCTTCTACTAGATTGAGCATCTTGCTTCTGTAGCTCAGCAAGAGAAGGGAGAAATAGTTGTGGGGGGGGATGATTTCGTGTATCGCTGAGCGGTTTAGGTTAGAAACTAGGGAGTTGGGGATTAATAAGATAGAGGGGAGTAGCTGGATTGATATAGATTCTCTTGTGGTCATGCAGATGATTAAGCATGCTAACAATGCTGATTCTTTTCAATTATTAGTTAACAGGCGGAACTCCATTTTATTGCCCGATGTGGCATGAACTGAGCCAAGATTGAGGCCAAATTGGCTCTATCTTGACGATATCCCGCAGGTACAGCCGCAAGAAAATGTGCAGGAGGAGCAGATGGGAGGAGATCAATCAGTCCAAGGAGGACATGTTGAGCAGGACTGGTATGCTCGAATGGAAGCGGAGGTGCAAAGGCAAGGAGCAGAACAGCTGAGGCAAAACGTCAAGCAGCAAAGTCAAAGTCAAATGCTCGAGCTGATGATGCAGCACTTCCACATTCAGTATCCTCCGCCTGATCCATTTTAAATGTGAGCTTTCCTACCCCTTTCCTTATTGTTTTCTTTAATTTTGAATCATTGAGAACAATGCTTGTTTCAAGCATGGGGGTGGGGGGTAAATAAATTAGTTAGTTTTAAGTTTGTTTTTCAATTAGTTTTGTTTTTAGTGTGTTTTTCAATTCCCCTTTGTTTGAATAATTGTTTGTATTGTTAAGGGAAAGGCATGTAAGCAACATAGTCTTAGTGTGTGTAAAAAAAAATTCGTTTTAAAAAGGCTAAAATTCTTGTTGTGTTTGTAAAATAAACTCTTTTTGCTTCAAAATCATCCACTAAACCCATACTTGCTTCATTGTGAAAATTCTCTCTTTGGGAAAACAAACAAAGTTGCAGACTTTGAGTAAGTGTGCGAAGTGGTATTTTAAGGAACAATGTCTAAGTTTAACGGTAAATTTGTCCTTAAATATTTCAAACAAAAAGTAGTATAAGCTGGTGTGGGGAAATAAAAAGGTTAAAATAAGGTGTAAATAAATAAAAAAGGGGTCAGAGAGCATTAAAAATAAGAGGCATTGGTATGACTCGCCATCACTAACTTCCCGAGAATGATATGTTTAATTTTCAAATGAAAAAAATGCCTCTGCAGTTCCCCAAAAATCAAATAAACACCATGCTAACAAAGTGACCTAGAAAATTCCCACCTAGTTTGTATGAAATGGAAGTGAAAGTTTCTCGATTTGTTTACTTTTAGGGTTAGAACCTGTTTTCCTCATAATACCTTGTTGCACAGGAGCAATAAAAAGCTGGACTCCACACACACACACACTCACTTGAAGCTTGTTGTTGGGTTGAAAAATCTAAATTGGGCATTAGGGTAGAAATAATAAGCACTTCAAGAACAAAGCTTTTAAAAAGAACAAAAATTTGCAAAAATTGTTTTTACTTTGACTTGTGTTGCTGAAATACTTTGTCTTTTGCTTGAGGAAAAGCAAAGATTCAAGCTTGGGGGAGTGTGATAAGTCATAAATTATATGTTTTTAAGGGTTTCTTTTTATGCAAGTTTAGTCGTTTTTCTTTAGTTTCTTGAGCTATTTTACTTCAGTACCTTTGTTTTTCTTTTTAGGCAAAAAGAATGATGATCAAGCACTTTGGAGCAAAATCACAAAGAGCTGGGCAAGAAAAGTCAAGTTTCAAGGCAAAAGTGAGATGGCACGGTCGTGCCATCATTTACACTGATCGTGCACCCATCCTGGGCAGACCGTGCCATCCTAGGCAGTGGGATCACGCACGGCTGTGCCTTTAGAGAGCACTATCATGCACCTGTCCAGTTCTTCAGATTCTGGCGTTTTGGAACTTAGCACGACTGTGTGCCCATATGGCACGATCGTGCGCATTACGCAGTCAGAAATTATGATTGAAAACTCTTGGTTTTTGCCAATTATTGATGTATAATTCATGGTTAATGCTTTGTCCATGACTTTAGGCTATAAATAGGGCTCTAATCAAAGTTGTTTCTCATCTTGGAATGAGTGTAAAGTTACTATAGCGAGATTGTAACTCCATCTTGTTCTAAGCTCAAACACTTTATAAAATTTCTGCATTTATACATTTCCTTGCAATTTATTTCCTTGTTTTTTATATTTCTGCCCTTTATTTTATTACACATTTACAGTTCCTGTCATTTACTTTCTTGTCTTTACAGTTCATGCAATTTACATTTTGTCAAGTGTCTGCAATGAACTCATGTGAGTAGACTAGTCTAGTCTTGGGATTGTTGGAAAAGTCTAATGACTAGATCCTAATCAAACCAAGCCTAGACTCTATTTTATTAAAAATCATTTTCCTATCTAATCACATCATTTTTAAACTCAGTAGCAAGTATTGAATGAAGTACCGAACGGAGAAGTTCAACAACTACTACTTCATCATCACAAATATCAAGTGAAGCATCGAACGAAGAAGCTTGATGATTGGAACAAATGACATTAGACAAGGCATTGTAAAGCTTGATGGGAACACCCCAAATGAATAACTTTACAATGTCTTGAAGCCATAAGATTCGTACCTAATGGGTCTCATATAGTAATCAACCATGAGAAAAGGCGTGGTTGCTATTATGATACATTCATGTATTTCGAGAGGAAACATGAATTACCTTAGAGAATTTTGCTTTTGGAAAATAGATTAAATATAGAATAAAGATATAGGCTTGACCATTTAAGATTCTGTCATTAGATATACCAATAATCCCAAGATGCTTTTCATTATATAAAACTTAACCAAAAATAATTTTCCAACTTAAAATTATAATCTGTTCAGCTAACATACTCTGAAAACATAATCGGTACTTACTAAACTCCTTGTGGATCGATATTTTTATTACGTGATATTAACCGTGCACTTGCGGTAACGTATCAATTAACATTTAAGCGCAATATTTTTTCATTTTCAATTTTATAACAAAAAAAAACTTTACAGAAAAATAAAAGGTTTCCTTATTTTCTGTTTTGGCTTAGTGTTCAAATACTTTCTTCTACTCCCCCTTTTGCCATCAACAAAAATATATGCAAGTTTAAACCATGAATGCAAAAGCTAAAAGAAAAAAAGAGAGAAAAAAATGAACAAAAACCATATGAAATATATTATAAGAATAGATTAACACTATTCAGGTCAGCTTACAATATATTTTATAGAAAACGTTTACTAAAACAAGCTAAGACACATAAAAAAAAACTAAATCCTAGGTTATGAACTCAGAATCTGATCTAACATTAAATCCTAAGCTATGTTGTCAAGTCTTATTGTTGTAAGGTCTTCTGCATCTTTAGATTCTTTAGATACACCCAGAAGCCTTCACAACCTTGAATCTGAAGATGTCACTAAGCAGGACCTTTTCATCTAAATCCAGTAATCAAGACTTCATCTCCATCTTCATTGTGGTTTAAGCAACCATCATGCAGTGTTGAGTTAAACTCTAGCACATTAGCAAATGTCAGAGTTGGGCTACTTAAACTGATACCCTGTTTTGGATTGTTGAAACAAAATAAGTTTAAATAATGCCTCTTTAGTTTTGATGATAATAAGGTATTAAAAGCTCAATTGGATATGCTAATATTTGTTCAAGTATGCAGGACCATAGATAAAAATTTACAAGGAATTAATCATACATGGATTCTGAAAGAACAAATGAAGAGCAAGAAAATTCAAGTAGAAGCTTGTTGCAAGTCAGATTCTGAAGTCAGTCAGACTTTGATGGTTCAAGCTCTAAAGTTTTGGAATAATTTGCTAGGAATTCAGAAATAGAAGCAAAGCCTACACAATTGAGAAATCTACACTTTGAACTGCTTGAAGACTCATACGATGGATGTTTTGAAGGTTTTAAGGAGTCAACTGCTGTCATTGCCAAGAAAGGACAAATTGTACAACCACTTTCTCCACTATCTGCACATGTCTTCCCGTACTCTGAAACCTTGTTCCCTGCTGAACAACGAATTCATTCCATATTCAGGAAAGGTTTCAAATCTTATTCCTCATAGTACGTGAACCAAATAGAACAACAAATCAATGGAATTGATCAAGCCTCTTCAAACGACTCTATTTGATGTGCTGGCAATTTCAACGTCTCTATTCCTCACCTCTATATAAAGGAATGAAGACTTGATGAACTGAACAAGACTCTGAATATTTTCACAAGTGCCAAAGCTCTGTCAAATTCAAAACACATCAAACACTTAGAATTTCTTACAAACTTTCTTATCTTAGAAATTCATAAGTCTAGAGTTTGATCTCTGTGTTGTATTTTGTGAACACCACTGATTGTATATCAAGTGTTCAAACCAAACATCTTTATTTGTATATTTGTTTGTTGAGAATTCTCTTACTTTGTGTTTGAGAAATATAAGTCTCTTACTTTGTGTTTGAGCATAGGAAGTCTCTTGCTTTGTGCTTGAGCAATTCGTAATCATTGGATTATAGTGAAAAATCTCTTGTAAGTGACAAAGGGACTGGACTACTTTCGGATTATGGAAGGAACCGGGATAATTGCTTGTGTCTTTCTCTTCTCTATCTCTTTATCCTTTATCCGCTGCATCAGACTCTGAAGTTTTCATTTAGACTCTGAAACTCTGTTTTGACTTAAAACCTCAGACACAGATTCTGAACTCCATCAGAACCTGATCTTTGTGATAAGTCATAATTTATAGTTCTTTTAGGGTTTCTTTTCATGCAAGTTTAGTCGTTTTTCCTTATTTTCTTGAGCTATTTTACTTTAGTACGTTTGTTTTTCTTTTATAGGCAATAATAATGATGAGTAAGCACTTTGGAGCAAAATCACATAAATCCGGGAAAGAAAAGTCGAGTTTCGAGGCAAAAGTGAGATGGCACGGTTGTGCCATCAAATACACTGATCGTGCGCTGATTTTGGGTGGACTGTGCCATCCAGGCAGTAGGATTACGCACGGCCGTGCCACCCTGTTGCACGATCGTGCGCCTGTTGTGTTCTTCAGTTATGAACGTATTGGAACTTGGCACCACTGTGCGCCCATATGACACGGTCGTGCGAGTTATGCAGTCAGAAATAATGATTGAAAACTCTTGATTTTTGCCAATTATTGCTGTGTAATTCGTGGTTAATGCTTTGTCTAAGGCTTTAGGCTATAAATAGGGCTTTAATCAGACTTGTTTCTCATCTTGGAATGTGTGTAAAGTTACTATAGTTAGACTGTAACTCAAGCTTGTTCTAAGCTCAACCATTTATAATTTTTTTGTACTTTTACAATTCTTTGCACTTTACTTTATTGTTCTTTACATTTCTGCAATTTACTTTTCTGCAAATTTACAATTCTCGTCATTTATATTCTTGTCTTTACAATTCATGCAATTTATATTTTGTCAAATGTCTATAATGAACTCTTGTGAGTAGACTAGTCTAGTCTTGGGATTGTTGGAAAAGTCTAAAGACTAGATCCTAATCAAACCAAGCCTAGACTCTATTTATATAAAAACCATTTTCCTATCTAATCTCATCGTTTTCTAAACTCAATAGCAAGTATTGAACGAAGTACCGAACGGAGAAGTTCAATAACTACTATTTCATCATTTCAAATATAAAGTGAAGTATCGAACGAAGAAGCTTGATATTGGAACAAATGATTTAGACAAGGTGTCACAAAGCTTGATGGCAAAAAGTCCAAATGAATAGCTTTGTGAAACCTTGAGGCCATAAAACTCGCACTTAATGGGTCTCATATAGCAATCAACCATGAGAATAGGCGTGGTTGCTATTGAGATACATTCATGTAGCTCGAAAGAGACCATGAATTACCTTAGAGAGTCTTGCTTTTGGAAAATGGATTCAATATAGAATATAAACAAAGCTTGAACGATTATTTTCTGTCATTAGATATACCAATAAATCCCAAGACGCCTTTTATTTTATTGAATCAAAACCAAATATTTTCCAAACTTAAAATTCTAACTTGTTCAGCTAACATACTCTGAAAATATAATCAGTAGTTACTAAACTCCTTGTGGATCGATATTTTTATTACACGATATTAACCGTGCACTTGCGGTAACATACCACTTTGTCTTAGTCATTTTTAAAGAAGAAAAAGTCAACACAATTCAACCCCCCGTCTTGTGTTTTTCTCACCTTCATGGATGACCTCATCTCTGGTTCTTGATGATTTTTCGTTCCATATATCATCCAGAGCTTGAAGGATGTTTATCCATTTTTGCATTTGAAAATGATTTTCAATATCATACTTATTCACAATAGATATCATTTTGGGGATGTTCTTGACACTAATAATAACTTCTCTTTTGATTGAACGGACACTTATGAGTTCAAGTTTCAGGATTTTGGTTTTCCTTATGATCCTAGGAAATACAAAAGGATTTTTCATAAATGCTTTTAGAAAACTTAATTAAATGAGTGGAAAGGAAGAGTGTGACTGTCACTATAAATAGAGTCTCACAATTTTTCATCTTCAGGTGATTTTTTTTTTTTTTTGAAAACAGAGAATGTGGCAAAAATAAAATGCAATAATGACAAAACGGGGCACGAAAAAATAGTAGTCAGAGAATAAACATCATTGCCTACAGGTAATTACCCAACAGTCACAAGCCACACCAAAAACATGCTCAGAAACGTGATACGTAGGTGAACATGTGTATGAAAAGACAAATGCGACTTTTCCAGTTACGTGCATTGTCAGAGTCTTAGGCTGTCCAACTTCTGTGTCACTCTAGAGTCTGTTGAGTATTCAGATACAACTTCCTGTCATAAATGCTCATAATTTTTTTTTACTGAAATAGCTTATGATCCCTTTTTCAGATTCTGTGTTATCACTCAAGAGCAAGTGTTATTCTATGATAAAATGCATGTTCAGATTCTTTTTAATAAACTCAAATCTTTCAACAGTCAATGACTTTGTAAAAATATCGGCCCATTGGTGATCTGTATCAAAGAATTGAATGTCTATAACACCTTTCTGAACGTAATCTCAATATGCTTTGCTCTAGTGTGAAGAATTGGATTCTTAGACAAACAAATAGGAGCAGTATTATCACAGTAAACTAAGATATTATTCTCACTGATCTGATAGTCTTCTAACTGATGTTTCATCCAGAGGGGTTGTGTGCAGCAACTTACTAGCCCATGATATTAAGTTTTCACCAAGGAATTGACAATTTCCACTGGTAGATTTTCTTTCAATTCTGTCCTCAGCATAGTCAGCATCACAAAATCCAACTAGCTTATAATCTTGAGATTTCTTATATAGAATTCCAAAATTAGTTGTTCCTTTCAGATACGTAAAAATTCTCTTAACAACTGTTAAGTGAGATTCTCTAGGATCTACCTGGAATCTTGCACACAGACAGACACTGAATAAAATATCTGGCCTTGATGATGTTAGGTAAAGTAAGGAACCTATCATACCTCTATGCAACTTTTGATCTACCTTACTGCTAGATTCTTCTTTGCTCATGTTGCAGTTTGGATGCATTGAAGTAGCCATTAGATTACAATCTTCAAGATTGAACTTCTTCAGAAGCTCCTTTGCATATAGATATTGATGAACATAGACTCCATTCTTGCATTGGTTGATTTGAATACAAAGAAAGAACTTTAATTCTCCCATCATACTCATTTCAAACTCAGGCTACATGATCTTAGAAAATCCTTTACATAGAGCAGCATTAGTGGAGCCAAAAATGATATCATCAACATATATCTGGACAATTAAGATGCCTTTCTTTAATGTATTTTTGAAGAGAGTGGTATCAACCTGTCCTCTTTAAAAACCTTTTTCAAGCAAGAAATTACTTACTCTATCATACCATGCTCTGGAGCTTGTTTAAGACCATATAATGATTTCTGAAGTTTGAAAACATGATCTAGATGTTTTACATCGTCAAATCCAGGAGGTTGTTTAACATAGACTTCTTCAGAAATGACACCATTGAGAAAGACACTCTTAACATCCATCTGATATAAGATGATACCATGATTGATGACATAAAACATAAGCAGTCTTATTGCTTCCATTCTAGGAACAAGTGCAAATGTTTCTGTGTAATCAATTCCTTCTTGCTGACTGTAGCCTTGTGCTACCAATCTAGCTTTGTTTCCGATTACTTCTTCTTTCTCGTTGAGTTTGTTCATAAAGACCCACTTTGTTCCAATGATGTTTTTGTGGGGAGGTTTGACAACTAGATCCCAAACATCATTTCTTTGGAACTGATTCAGTTCTTCTTCCATGGCCACAATCCACCCATCATCTGCAAGATCTTCATCTATTGAGGTAGACTCAATTTGAGAAATCAGTCCCAACATGGATTCATTCCTGAATGTTGATCTTGTTCTTAGAGGATTGTCTTTGCTTCCAATTATGAGCTCCTCTAGATGAGCTGACTTGTATTTGAAAGTTCGTCTAGATTGAGGTGCTTCTTCTGAATCATCACGGGCTTCTTCTTCAGACTCATCACCTTCTAGATTTGCTTAAGGTATTGCATCAGTCTCTAGTGCTTCAAATGTATTGATAGAATCTGGGACATCAGTGGCAGATTCAGAAACTTGGATGGATTCTGATAAGTCTTCTGATACCTGTATTTCTGCAAAACTTTCAACCAGCTCTGACATTTTGTTATCAGGCTCTTTATCGTCAAATTTGATGTGTATTGATTCCTCAATCACATTAGTTTCAGAGTTGTACACTCTGTATGCTTTTGACCTTTTAGAGTATCCCAAAAAGATACACTTTTGAGCCTTGGCATCAAACTTAGTCAGATAGACTTTGTTATTTAGAATGTAACATTTACATCCAAATTGGTGAAAGTAAGCAGGGCATGGTTTTATTCCCTTGAATAACTCATATGTTGTTTTGTTCAGAATAGGTATTATGTAGATTATGTTCTGTACATAACATGTTGTGTTTACAGCTTTTGCCCAGAAGTACTTAGCCATGTCAGTTTCATGGAGCATTTTTCTAGCCATTTCTTGTGAGGATTTGTTCTTTCTTTCTACAACCCCATTTTGTTGTGGAGTCCTAGGAGAAGAGAACTCATGGAGAATTCCATGTTTTTCAAAAAAAATTTCAAATGGCTCATTCTCAAACTCTCATCCATGATCACTTCTGACTTTAAGAATTTTTAGTTCTTTCTCAGCTTGTACTTGAGTGCGAAAGGTGCTAAACACATCATATGCTTCATTCTTGGTTCTAAGAAATTTTACCCAAGTCCACCTGCTATAATCACAAACTATTACTAATCCATATTTCTTCCCACTGATAAATGATGTCCCAACTGGTCCAAACAAATCAATGTGAAGTAGTTCCAAAGGTCTAGAGGTAGAGATAATATTTTTAGGTTTAAACATTGTTTTGACAATCTTTCCTTTTTGGCATGCTCCACAGAGTGCATCTGAGTGATAATGTAGCTTTGGCAGTCCATTGACCAGATTCAACTTGCTAAGCTTGGAGATTAATCTCCAGTTAGCATGTCCTAATCTTTTATGCCAGAGCCACTTCTCATTATTCACTAACAGAAGATAAACGACCTTCTGATCAACCAATTCAGAAAAGTTGATTTTATAAATATTTCCCTTCCTATGACCTATGAACACTGTGGATTGATTAGATTCATTGATGACTGTACATATGTTTTTGTCAAATACTGCTTTATAGCCACTATCACAGAATTGGCTAATACTAAGAAGGTTGTGTATGAGTCCATCAACATACCAGACATTATTAATAGATATAGAAGAGTTACCAATGGTACCGGTTCCAACACTTTTTCCTTGTTGGTTTCCTCCAAATCCTACAATACCTCCTTCTTTCATGATTAGGTCTTTGAACATGTGTCTTTCTCTTGTCATGTGTTGTGAGCAACCACTGTCCAGATACCAGGATTGATGCTTTGGCTTTCCTACGAAGCATACCAGAAAAATAAGAAGTATTATTCCTGGGTCCCCATGTTTGAATGGGTCCTTTGGGGTTAGTTCTGAAGGCCTTTACTCTCCTCAGAACTTTAGACCTTAGGCTTTGTTGTTTAGATTTATTCAAGACTTTTGATTTTGAAAGTTTTTGTCTTGAATATTTCTTGGTAGTAGATTCTGAATCCCATTTAGCCATGAATCTAATAATCCTTGGTTTAGATTTGTTTAGAATCTTAGCCTTCTTAGCCTTTGGGTCCAAGTTGAAAAGCAGACCCTTTTGAATGCATTCAGAACAAGATGATTTCTCTGTCTTTACAGAGTTATGTACCTCTTTAACAGAGGGTTCTATGAAGTCAATTTCTTTTCATTTGTTCTTACTAACATTACAACTTATGGAAGCTAATTTACTTTTGTCAATCTTACCAGTGCTAAGTTCTTCAGACGAGCTGTTGAATTTAGTCAAAGATCTGTCAGTTTTGTTAAGATCTGAAAATTGCCTTTCTACCAGAAATTCACTTTTTTGTTTCAGATCTTTGTTTTGTGCTGACAATCTTTGATAAGCTTATTGACAGTAGTCACATATTCATGGCAGGTGTCATACCCCAATTTTTGACCTAAAATTTCTTTTTACTCGTTCGTTGGTTCGAAATTTTTTCGTCGTCTCAGACGAAATTTCGGCAGAGAGATATTTTAAAATACCTCATTTTTTTAGTTCGTTTTAGGGCCACTTTTTATCTTTTTTATTTTTACTTTTCATCTTTACTTTTAGTCTCAGTTTTTATTTATTGTCATTTATTCCATTTTTATTATTACTATTTATTTATTTCCTTTTTTATTATTATCATTTTTTTTAATTTTATTCAAAGGTCAAAGTCACTGTACACTTTACACTGTCTGCGCCCATTTACCTTCTGTTTTTTCTTTCACCATTCTTTGTCCAAAATCTTGCCCAAAATCTTCACCAAGGTCACTTCTCCCCCTTTTTCAGGAATGTTAACCAATTTTTTTGCCAAAACACACGCCAAGAGTGCCTATAACAGGAACGAAAATCAGGCACAAAGGGAGGGGATTTTCATCAGAACAGAATCACAAAAAAAGCAAAATCACATAATCAAAATCTCTTTTCATTTTTTTATCATCCTTAAAACACCACAAAAAAAACCCTAACCCACAAATAAAAACAAATTCGCCCACCCTCCCCACAACACAAAACAGAAGCGGCCACCACTCCTAAACCACCATATACAAACACAAAAGCCCAACAAAAACCCCCCTAAACAGCCACAAAACCAGCCCCCCCCCCTACCTACCTAAACCACCACCACCAATCCGAAAAAAAAAACAAAAGAGGTAGATTTCGAAAAAATTTTAAAACTTAGATCTAGCCTTTTAGAAAAGGATTTTGAGAAATCTAAGTTGATATTTAGAAAGAGGGTGAGAAGAGGGTTAAGAAAAACTATTTTTTTTTTAAAAAGGTGGAGTTTTAAAATTCCGGCGCGGTGGCGGCGCCGTCTAGGCCGGCCGGCCACCGCGCCGGAAAATTTTCCGGCCACCGGATTTTTAGTGAGAGGGGAGAGAAGAGAGAAGGGGCGGTATAGAGAGAAGAAGAGAGAGAAAGGAAGAAGAGAAATGAAAATTTTATGAAGGAATGGGGTATTTATACCCCTCCCTGATTCGGTGCGAGTTGGTACACGCTAAAGCGTGCACCCTCGCCCCTCAGGCCCTCTGATTTGAATCAGACGACCATGTTTGTTTCCCTCTGTGATTAGATCAGGCCTCTCTGATTAATCAGACGGTCCAAATCTAATCCTGTTGGCCCAATACATTTGGACCTGTCTTTTTAAAATCTGATCTTTTTCTTGCTTCCCACACCCCCTTTTTTATTTTTTGCACCTCCCTGTTATTTCTTTTATTTTTCTTTGCATTTTTATTATTTCTTTTTTATTGTTTCTTTTATTTCTTAGCATCTTATTTACTCATATTTAGTATCTTCTCATGCATCTTATTTTATTCGTCATTTTATTTATTTATTTACGCCATTAGGATATGCATTGCATTCATTTTTCTGCCAAATAGTTTAGTTCATAATCCAAGGAAAAGGGGACTTTCATTTTGATTCAACGTCATTATGAAATCCCTCGCGTTTAGTTTATTTTATCACACTTAATTTTTTTTAACTCCAAGCAAAAAACCATAAAAAAATCATCAAAAAACATTCAAATATTTAAAACTCCATCAAAAATATATTTTTATTAACAAACCTTGGATTTCAAACCAAGCGGCTTTCTTTTAATCATACTTTAATCAATCTTAATTATATTAGACTTTGTTTTCTACAATTAAAATCAATCAATTTCACTCTTTTGCCACTTTGGCTCGTCTTATCTTTAACAACATTTTCAAACTTTAAAATCCATCAAACAAATCACTTGGCTTTTTACCCCAAACTACGTGATTTTGATCCCGCTCGGGTACGTAGGCAAAAAACTTTGTCTTTTCAAATCAACAAAATAACAAAAACATTTTTCTTTCTTTTAATTCCATCACTTTAATTTTTCTTTCACACTTAGGCATTTATTTTACAAACAAATAATCAATTTAGCACAAAGATAAAAAAAATAAAAACAAGAGGTTCTTATAGAATACTATAGACGTTTAGGGTGTTAATACCTTCCCTTTGCGTAGCCAACCCCCAGACCTTGATCTCTAAAAATCTAGGGTTTATACGAACTTTTTCCCTTTTCCTTGGAAAAAATAAAAGATCGGTGGTGAACTTAATTTTGTGAGTCAACGCTAATTAATAGCTTGATATCCTAAAATCACCGCGACAACATGATAGTTTACAGATTACCTCATCATCTTCATCATAATATGAACTTGGTACAACTTCAGAAGCAACAATGACTACTAGACCCAGATTGGCTTCCTCCTTGTTGTCTTCAAAATCTGTCTCTTCATGAAGAATCTCCCAGGTTGCCATAAAACTCTCCTTGAGTTTTCTTCTGTAAGCATTCTTCCTGGAGATTTCCCTTCTTTTTGGTGCTTCAGAGTATTCAGCTATGAAGTGATCTGTCTTTCCACAATTGAAGCATCCTTTTTGAGTATCTTTCTTGTCTTTAGAACCGGATGCCTTGGGACCACTGCTTCTACCAAAGAATCTTCTTTTCTTAGTTAGGTATTGGAACCTCTTGGTTAAGTAAGTCATCTCCTTAAGATCTGCATCATCACCAGACCCATCATCTGAATTTTCATCTTCTGGTTTAGCAGATTTAAGAGATTTGGTTGACTTTTCCTTAGAGGTTAAAGCAATAGACTTAGACTTCATAGTTGGTTCATCTCCTTCAAGTTCAATCTCATGACTTTTGAGAGAACTTATCAGGTTCTCCAGACCCATCATCACCAGACCCATCATCTGAATTTTCATCTTCTGGTTTAGCAGATTTAAGAGATTTGGTTGACTTTTCCTTAGAGGTTAAAGCAATAGACTTAGACTTCATAGTTGGTTCATCTCCTTCAAGTTCAATCTCATGACTTTTGAGAGAACTTATCAGGTTCTCCAGACTTAGCTTGTCTATGTCCTTTGCATCTTGTATGGTAGTGACCTTTGGTCTGAACCTTGCAGGAAGACTCCTAAGAATCTTCTTTACATGGTCTGGTACAACATAGCTTTTCTTCAGAACC
Organism: Medicago ruthenica; assembly: GCA_018208015.1. Classification (NCBI taxonomy): domain Eukaryota; kingdom Viridiplantae; phylum Streptophyta; class Magnoliopsida; order Fabales; family Fabaceae; genus Medicago; species Medicago ruthenica. The sequence continues at coordinate 66,454,626 of CM031375.1, read as the reverse complement.
TAAAGACCATATACAATTGTTTGAAACCTGGAATACATGGTTTCAATTTCTTCATCTTCCTTAATCTTGAATAGCTCATACTGATGTACCAGTTGGTTTACCTTAACTTCCTTTACTTGCTTATTCCCTTCATAAGTAAAGCACAGTGATTCGAAGATGGATTTTGCAGTTGATCTGTCTACAATCTTCATGTACTCAGCATGAGATAAAACATCTGTGCGCACCTCGTTTTTTTCCTGAGAAAAAGACGCGCAAATCCTCCGAGGTCGTTCGTAAACGCTCGAAGGGCCTTTGTGAAGCCGCCACCAAAGTTTTTGTGTAAAGGGAACGTTGATAAACCCTTAAGTTTTTTTTTTTGTTTAAAGGGAAACGATAATAAAACCCTTTGACGATGAGGAAAGGATGGTCATTGCAACCATTGTCGGGTTCGGGAGTCGATTACGCAAGGGGAAGGTATTAGCACCCCTCACGTCCGTTGTACTCAACGGGAACCTTCTATTTGGCTAAAGCTTGAATTGTTTTTAAATGTTTCGCGCGCATGCTTATCCATGTCAAAAGAAAATATACTAAAAGGGGGGGAAAGAGATAAAAACAAACGAAAGAAAAGAAAAAAGTTTTTATTATTGCGCTTGAGAAGATGTCGATCTTGCTCCTACGTATCTCCCGGTAGTCGGAGAATTCAAAGCGTACGTAGTTCTTTGGTAGAAAAACGTACATGTGTTGGTTAATTTTAAATGGACGATGTTTTAACCGAATTCTTGCGATTAAAACGTAGCTTGTATGCTCGCGCTTGGGAGACTTATTAAGCGTTTGTTCACGAATCGCACTAGAATTGTTAAAAGGTACGTCCGTTAGGGTAAAAGGGGTGAATTGGTCGCTATGGGACCAAAAGAGGTGCAATGGACTCAAACGAGTCAATCATTGACCGAGTGGACTCCAACGAGTCGGGCGATTGTTCAATTGATCCACTGAGATCAAGAACAGGTACAATGGACTCGGACTAGTCGAACATTGACCGAGTGACTTAAACAAGTCGAGGGATCGAATCTAATGGCCACGGGGGACCAAAAGGTTCGGATTGACCACAAGGGGCCAAGATTTAGTTTGGTTAGGGTTGGATACATTGAAAATGGAATGACGATTGCCCGAACGACGAGACATACGTCACGCATTCGTACAATCAGGGCAATGGAGAGACATACGTCACACCATCCCTTTTTCATTCAAGTTTTTGGGTAGAATTCTTTTAGAAATCCCAAGGTATATCAAAACATTTGGTTTGAAAACCCAAAATGGAAAGATTTAGCAATTTTGCTAGGAAACGCACAATTTCAGCTCGTTTTGCGAACAATTTTGAAAAAGCGAACAAATTTGGCGTATGTTCATGCTTGAGTTTTGAAAATCATGAACAATGTTTATTGTTCAAGTTTAATTTGAAATGATGAACATAGCTTGTTTGTTCATGCTGTTTTGAAAGTTTGGGAACATAACTTGTTTTGCAAGTTATCCACAAAATGTCACCCGGACTTGTGAATTTGTCAAAATTGTGCAAAATCCTTGTTATGGTTTGAAAAACATGGGTTTAAAAACTCTTAGGTTCTGAGCACTTGGGCTAGAACCTCAAAAATTGCCCATTTGGGCACCTAAACTCAGATTCTGAGTTCTGTCATGGTCGCACTGCGACCATGACTTTGCACTGCGAAGCATGCGAATTTTTGAGTTCAGAAGCTGTTTCTGAACTTTTGTTCAGAAACAACTTCTGAACACACTCAGGACCTTATAGGTGAGTGAAAAACTTTGAGTTTTTGGGATGAAAAGGACTGGACAAACCAGTTTTGGTGTTTTGAAAACCTTGGGATTTCTTTGAAATTCAAAAGGGGTTTTTTAGAACCAAGAGGTTTTAAACCAAAATTTCTATGCAAACACAATTGTAAATGCAAGATAAAAGCTTGGAAACTTACAGAACTCCTTGGCAAAGCTCCAGCTGCAATGGATTTGAATTGATTGAAGGTTCTTGCAAGGTTTTGAATGTTGGTGATGATTTTGAACTTTGTAATGCTTTGTGTTTGATTGGTTTTTTTTGGTTGTTTGTGAGTGTTTGTGAGCTGGAATGAGTAGTGTATAATGCTCTTGAATGCTGGTTATGTGAAGTGTTTTCAGAAGTGTTTCCAGAAGTGCTTGAAACCTTGGGCAATGCCTTCTATTTATAGGCCAAAACCAAATCTATTTCATCATTAGAAAATCCCAAAATCCAGCTGATTGTGGACTAAGATCAGGCTGAATCCCTTTGCATTAAATGCTAATGGATAGAGGCAACCTTGCCTTGTGCCAAGGGGCAAGACTCAGCCTGATTTCAGCCACAAATTCAAAGGTTTTAGGATAGTAATAATGATGAAATAGAGCTGAATTGCAATTGGCTAAGCTTGGGGATCAATCCTTGCAATCTCAATGGTTGATCAATAAAAACGTGCACTGTAATGTGCAGAGATTGAGGGATGAAAAAGGCTACCTATGGCTGGTGTGAGGGGTGAAAAGCTGCTGCAAAAACAGGGTAGGCACTCATGGCTTTTCAAGTGAAAAATCCAGCTGGTTTGACTGGTTTTGGGGGGAGCAAGCAGGAGGAAAGTCATCAAGCAGGTGGCTGGCAACCTTGGGGTGGTTAACAGGTCACTTGGGAGGGACAAAAGCTGCCCAAGGGCAAGCCCACTTGCTTGTCACATGCTAGGTTGGAAGAAAAAGCTTCCAACCTTGGCATTAATGGCAAGTCTTTCAATTCTGGTTTTGCTTGGCCCAAATAGCCATGAATGCTGATTAAAATAAATATGGAAATGATATGCAACAAAATCTGGAATTAAATCAAAGAAACCAAAAATCTGCAGAAAAATCGCAGACTTCGCAGTGCGAAGTGAGCTTCGCAGTGCGAAGTCATCATTTTTGAAATGTTGACTTTTCTGTTGACTTTGACTTTTTTCTCCCTCTTTTGATTTTTTTGGTTTTTTTGTTTTGAAAGGCTTAGGACAAAATTGAGGTACTACAGCTGCCCCTACTTAATTGTGTCTTCGCATAGAGTGCGTGAGTGCCGGGGGCATCTCATGAACTCTTTGCGAAGATCAATTAAGTAAAAGAAGGACCCGAATTTTGTCCTTCGCGGAAATGGAAAAAATTTGCAGTAAAAGTAAAATATGCACATGCAATGATTTTGAAAGAGTTGATCGTATCCAGCCGCTAACACTGGAGGTAGATCCACTGGGGATGAAGGTAATCGTATCCAGCCGCTTACACTGAAGGTAGATTCCTGAGGATGGGTGTGATCTTATCTAGCCGCTTACACTAGAGGTCGATACACTGAGGGAGGTGATCTTATCTAGCCGCTTACACTAGAGGTCGATACCTAAGCTAGGTAATCTTATTCAGCCGCTTACACTGAAGGTCGATTCCTAACGAGCTGTGATCTTATTCAGCCGCTAACACTGAAGGTCGAACACTGAGGGAGGTGATCTTATCTAGCCGCTTACACTAGAGGTCGATACCTAAGCTAGGTAATCTTATTCAGCCGCTTACACTGAAGGTCGATTCCTAACGAGCTGTGATCTTATTCAGCCGCTAACACTGAAGGTCGAACACTGAGGGAGGTGATCTTATCTAGCCGCTTACACTAGAGGTCGATACCTAAGCTAGGTAATCTTATTCAGCCGCTTACACTGAAGGTCGATTCCTAACGAGCTGTGATCTTATTCAGCCGCTAACACTGAAGGTCGAACACTGAGGGAGGTGATCTTATCTAGCCGCTTACACTAGAGGTCGATACCTAAGCTAGGTAATCTTATTCAGCCGCTTACACTGAAGGTCGATTCCTAACGAGCTGTGATCTTATTCAGCCGCTAACACTGAAGGTCGAACACTGGGGGAGGTGATCTTATCTAGCCGCTTACACTAGAGGTCGATACCTAAGCTAGGTAATCTTATTCAGCCGCTTACACTGAAGGTCGATTCCTAACGAGCTGTGATCTTATTCAGCCGCAAACACTGAAGGTCGAACACTGGGGGAGGTGATATTATCTAGCCGCTTACACTAGAGGTCGATACCTAAGCTAGGTAATCTTATTCAGCCGCTTACACTGAAGGTCGATTCCTAACGAGCAGTGATCTTATTCAGCCGCTAACACTGAAGGTCGAACACTGAGGGAGGTGATCTTATCTAGCCGCTTACACTAGAGGTCGATACCTAAGCTAGGTAATCTTATTCAGCCGCTTACACTGAAGGTCGATTCCTAACGAGCTGTGATCTTATTCAGCCGCTAACACTGAAGGTCGAACACTGAGGGAGGTGATCTTATCTAGCCGCTTACACTAGAGGTCGATACCTAAGCTAGGTAATCTTATTCAGCCGCTTACACTGAAGGTCGATTCCTAACGAGCTGTGATCTTATTCAGCCGCTAACACTGAAGGTCGAACACTGAGGGAGGTGATCTTATCTAGCCACTTACACTAGAGGTCGATACCTAAGGTGAAATGGTCTTACCCTAAATAGGTGCCCCAGGTTGAACCGGAGAACATGATTGTATGATGCATGTTATGCAGTATGATATGCAGTGATATGCAATGCAATATGATATGAGATAGACTCAAACAAAGATTCCTTCTGGGGAAATAGGGGACAGTTGGTGAAGGAGGTTCACTGGGGAACGCTTACTTAACTGTTGATGGATGGTGGTGAATATGTGATGCTCACTGGAGAATCCTTGTTGAGGATGCATGACATGATTTATGAAATGCAGGTGTATGAATGATTTGTATATGCATGCATGAATGATATTGACATGATGCATGAATTATGTTATGCATGATATGTGGGATGCTGGTTGTGTGCCGAGCAAAGTCGGTCTTGGTTGTGGTTGTGCCAATGATGATTGGGCTTTTCTTTTTTTGTTGTTTTTTGGTTGTTTGGTTTGGAAGGACAAAGTCCTTTGCCTACATACCCAAATGGGATCAAAACCGGTGTAGTTCGGGCGCTGGGGATTTGTGTTTGTCTGCCAATGATGATTGGACTTTTTTTTTTGTTTTGGGTTGAGACTCCCTGGGGAATGCCAATGAAAATTGTTTTGTTGTGGGCCAATGAATATTGGGCTTTGGTTTGTTGTGCTTGACAAGATGATGATCTTGCTCCTACGTATCTCCTGGTGGGATGGAGAATTCAAAGCTTACGTAGTTCTTTGCTTTGCCAATGAATATTGGACTTTGGTTCGCCAATGATTATTGGGCTTTGGTGTTGATTTCCGAGCGAGGTCGGGCTTTTTGTTTTTGGTTGCCGAGCGAGGTCGGGCTTTTTGATTATGGTTGCCGAGCGAGGTCGGGCTTTTATGGTTTTGGTTGCCGAGCGAGGTCGGGCTTTTTGTTTGGTTGCCGAGCGAGGTCGGGCTTTTGTGGTTTTGGTTGCCGAGCGAGGTCGGGCTTTTTGTTTGGTTGCCGAGCGAGGTCGGGCTTTTGTGGTTTTGGTTGCCGAGCGAGGTCGGGCTTTTTGTTTGGTGAGGTGATCTCACTGGGGATATAAGGATCATTTTGGAAGCATGATCGATATCCGGCCTTAGTGGATGAAAAAGATGTATGGGGGTGAGCTTTATTTGGGGAAATTTGTTCCTCTGACACCCGGGATCTTTGCGTTTTACGCGCCGTGGGCTACGCACTAGTTTCCGCTGAAGAGCATGAGTCTTAAAATGACTGATGCAGAGCTTCAAGTTTTGAGTCCTCTGATGCAATAACGGGGACCAACAAAATTCTTTCGACATGTAACGTCCAAGTAAAAAAACACATTTTTTTTTTGTTTTTTTATGTTATTCCTATATTTCAATGCATTATCTAATCATGAATAAAAACACATTTTTATGAGCAAGTAAGGACGCATAACAATGAAAAGGTTTTAAAAATGACTTTGATTCAACGAAACTTAGTCCCTTGTATGGGTAACTATTCGTGAAAATGTAATCCCTATAAGAGGTGATTACTGAGATAGAGAAAAAGGAAGAAACAAAAAGGCAAATGAAAATTTGCTTGGGTTTCACGTGCTACTTTCCCTATGACTTCGAAATAATTTGTTTTTGAAAAATGATAATGAGGTTGATTCTTTCCCTCTTGAATTCTGTCTGGACCTCACGTGCCGCAGTCTTTTGCCTTTTTTTGTTTTGAAACCCCTAACTTTTACCTGGACCGCTCTTTCGAGTTTTCAGTCCACTGGGGTGTTTTTCCTTTTTTGATGTCCTTAATTTTTGCCTAGACCGCCTTTTCAGGTTTTCGATCTACCAGGACGCTCTCTATTGCCTAAACCGCCCCTTTTCGGGTTTTCGATTTAGCGAACTCTTTTTTTTTTTGGCATATATTTTTTTGACTGCGCCGGAGTTTATTGATAGGGGATCTTTGTGGGTGGGTAATATCCTTTTCCCCAAGCATTAAGTTTCCTTCTCTAAATTCTCGAGAATGAACTTTCTTGTCGAGCTGTCCATGCCCCAATGCTGTGAGGTGTTTCTCTTTTATGGGGTTTAGCTGGTCGAACCTTGTTTGTATTTGTGAATGCCAATGGAAATTGGGCTTTGGGTGTTTGGATGCCGAACAAGGTCGGACTTTTTATGATGGATGCCGAGCGAGGTCGGGCTTTTTGTTTGTCTTCCGAGCAAGGTCGGGCTTTTTGTTATTGTCTTCCGAACAAGGTCGGGCTTTTTGTTATTGTCTTCCGAACAAGGTCGGGCTTTTGTTTTTTTGGATGGGAATGCCAATGACAATTGGGCTTTTATTGGAAGTGGGGTTTATGATTGCCAATGGAAATTGGGCTTTTTGTTTGGAAATTGTGTGCGCCAATGAAAATTGGTCTTTTGTTGGAGATGTGAGGAATGCCAATGACGACTGGGCTTTTTGTGTTTGGGGATGCCAATGAAAATTGGGCTTTGTGTGTTTGGGAATGTGAGGAATGCCAATGACGACTTGGCTTTTTGTGGGAAATTGTGGGGAGTGCCGTAACGGCAAATGGTTTCTTTTTTTGATGAGTTGGGCGACCACTTGTTTGGTCATGTTTGCATAGGAAGTTGCTTCGACCCATTTGGTGAAACAGTTGATGGCAACTAGTATGAATTGGTGCCCTTTTGAAGCCTTTGGCTCAATCATTCCGAACATGTTTATGCCCCACATAGAGAAAGGTTAGGGTGATGTCATGACATTCAGAGGTGTTTGTGGTATGTGCCCCTTGTTGGCATAATTTTGTCACTTGTGACATGTCTTGGCATGGGTTTGGAAGGACTCCTCATGGATTTCTTTGGTGAGCATGACTGCTTCATGTTTATCCACACGTCTGAGTGAGACTATGATTTCTCTTATAGAGTGTGCCCCGGCAGAGGGAAAACTGTAGTGCCATTCTTTTGAGGGTTCTCTTGGTGACGTTGTATTACCCTATCCTCTTGATCCCCAAGTCTGGACAATCCTTCAGGAGGTTCAAAATCGTCCCTATTATCATCTTCCGTTTGGTTAATTTGGAGATTGAAGTCAAAAGGGATCGTAGCAGTGTTATTTTTTGGTGTATGATGATTTTTTTTGTAGGGTTGCGAAAATTTATTTAAGAACGAAAGAAAAACGAACTCTTTTGAAAATAAACTGCAAATTTATTAATGACGGAAATGATTTGAAATATGGGGGTCCCATAAAAATTAATCATTTGCCTTGGGAAGAGCAAAATGATTTGATTTTTTTTGAAAAACAAGATAAATTACTTGGACAAAGAAATGATTTCCAGAATTTCGATGGCCTTACGGTTGCTCGGATCTCATCCGAAACGCTACTGTACACCGGGTCGGGTACTTCCCCCCTTTTTTTTTGCGAGGGAATAATGTGAGGGTTCCTCTTTGAAATGCATGAAAATGCATGTGAATGTATGAATGCAATGAGTATGCAAAAATATGCCCCTCTTTTATTGTTTATGCAAAAAGTTTTATGAATGCAAATGTTATGACATGCAGGGTTTGGTATATGAACGTTCAGAACTTCCCCCCATCCTCACGTGTAGGCTCTAAAGGTGAAATTTCCTAAGAAGAGGTCCCTAGAGTCATAGATCTCACATGGAATTAGGGTTGTCTATGGACATACGTCGACATGACTTCAATTAATTCCACGTGAAAATCTCCTCTAAGCGGGGTTGGGCATCCTACCTCACGGACATACGTCAACGCGGGCTTCCGCACACAACCTCCTTCTAACTTAGTTTTTTTTCTCAAGCTCGGGTAGAGAGCCTCACACGTCCGGCATTAACCCGAACAATGTGGAGTAACATCACTCAAGTAACCCCCGCATTTGATATATATGATATGAATATAAAGCAAAATAAAGCAAATATAAACATAAAGCATAAATATGACATGTATGAATAAAATAATAAGCATGGCGCGCGAAGAAAATAAAAACAATTGGCTTAAAAGCCAAATAGGTTAGGCTTGACTCGCTAGTGGGAAAAGGTTCCCTAGTGAAGTCGCCAGCTGTGCGCACCTCGTTTTTTTCCTGAGAAAAAGACGCGCAAATCCTCCGAGGTCGTTCGTAAACGCTCGGAGGCCTTTGTGAAGCCGCCACCAAAGTTTTTGTGTAAAGGGAACGTTGATAAACCCCATAAGTTTTTTTTTTTGTTTAAAGGGAAACGATAATAAAACCCTTTGACGATGAGGAAAGGATGGTCATTGCAACCATTGTCGGGTTCGGGAGTCGATTACGCAAGGGGAAGGTATTAGCACCCCTCACGTCCGTTGTACTCAACGGGAACCTTCTATTTGGCTAAAGATTGTTTTTAAATGTTTCGCGCGCATGCTTATCCATGTCAAAAGAAAATATACTAAAAGGGGGGGGGGGGGGGGAAGAGATAAAAACAAACGAAAGAAAAGAAAAAAAGTTTTTATTATTGCTCTTGACAAGATGTCGATCTTGCTCCTACGTATCTCCCGGTAGTCGGAGAATTCAAAGCGTACGTAGTTCTTTGGTAGAAAAACGTACATGTGTTGGTTAATTTTAAATGGACGATGTTTTAACCGAATTCTTGCGATTAAAACGTAGCTTGTATGCTCGCGCTTGGGAGACTTATTAAGCGTTTGTTCACGAATCGCACTAGAATTATTAAAAGGTACGTCCGTTAGGGTAAAAGGGGTGAATTGGTCGCTTTGGGACCAAAAGAGGTGCAATGGACTCAAACGAGTCAATCATTGACCGAGTGGACTCCAACGAGTCGGGCGATTGTTCAATTGATCCACTGAGATCAAGAACAGGTACAATGGACTCGGACGAGTCGAACATTGACCGAGTGACTTAAACAAGTCGAGGGATCGAATCTAATGGCCACGGGGGACCAAAAGGTTTGGATTGACCACAAGGGGCCAAGATTTGGTTTGGTTAGGGTTGGATACATTGAAAATGGAATGACGATTTCCCGAACGACGAGACATACGTCACGCATTCGTACAATCGGGGCAATGGAGAGACATACGTCACACCATCCCTTTTTCATTCAAGTTTTTGGGTAGAATTCTTTTAGAAATCCCAAGGTATATCAAAACATTTGGTTTGAAAACCCAAAATGGAAAGATTTAGCAATTTTGCTAGGAAACGCACAATTTCGGCTCGTTTTGCGAACAATTTTGAAAAAGCGAACAAATTTGGCGTATGTTCATGCTTGAGTTTTGAAAATCATGAACAATGTTTATTGTTCAAGTTTAATTTGAAATGATGAACATAGCTTGTTTGTTCATGCTGTTTTGAAAGTTTGGGAACATAACTTGTTTTGCAAGTTATCCACAAAATGTCACCCGGACTTGTGAATTTGTCCAAATTGTGCAAAATCCTTGTTATGGTTTGAAAAACATGGGTTTAAAAACTCTTAGGTTCTGAGCTCTTGGGCTGGAACCTCAAAAATTGCCCATTTGGGCACCTAAACTCAGATTCTGAGTTCTGTCATGGTCGCACTGCGACCATGACTTCGCACTGCGAAGCATGCGAATTTTTGAGTTCAGAAGCTGTTTCTGAACTTTTGTTCAGAAACAACTTCTGAACACACTCAGGACCTTATAGGTGAGTGAAAAACTTTGAGTTTTTGGGATGAAAAGGACTGGACAAACCAGTTTTGGTGTTTTGAAAACCTTGGGATTTCTTTGAAATTCAAAAGGGGTTTTTTAGAACCAAGAGGTTTTGAACCAAAATTTCTATGCAAACACAATTGTAAATGCAAGATAAAAGCTTGGAAACTTACAGAACTCCTTAGCAAAGCTCCAGCTGCAATGGATTTGAATTGATTGAAGGTTCTTGCAAGGTTTTGAATGTTGGTGATGATTTTGAACTTTGTAATGCTTTGTGTTTGATTGGTTTTTTATTGGTTGTTTGTGAGTGTTTGTGAGCTGGAATGAGTAGTGTATAATGCTCTTGAATGCTGGTTATGTGAAGTGTTTTCAGAAGTGTTTCCAGAAGTGCTTGAAACCTTGGGCAATGCCTTCTATTTATAGGCCAAAACCAAATCTATTTCATCATTAGAAAATCCCAAAATCCAGCTGATTGTGGACTAAGATCAGGCTGAATCCCTTTGCATTAAATGCTAATGGATAGAGGCAACCTTGCCTTGTGCCAAGGGGCAAGACTCAGCCTGATTTCAGCCACAAATTCAAAGGTTTTAGGATAGTAATGATGATGAAATAGGGCTGAATTGCAATTGGCTAAGCTTGGGGATCAATCCTTGCAATCTCAATGGTTGATCAATAAAAACGTGCACTGTAATGTGCAGAGATTGAGGGATGAAAAAGGCTACCTATGGCTGGTGTGAGGGGTGAAAAGCTGCTGCAAAAACAAGGTAGGCACTCATGGCTTTTCAAGTGAAAAATCCAGCTGGTTTGACTGGTTTTGGGGGGAGCAAGCAGGAGGAAAGTCATCAAGCAGGTGGCTGGCAACCTTGGGGTGGTTAACAGGTCACTTGGGAGGGACAAAAGCTGCCCAAGGGCAAGCCCACTTGCTTGTCACATGCTAGGTTGGAAGAAAAAGCTTCCAACCTTGGCATTAATGGCAAGTCTTTCAATTCTGGTTTTGCTTGGCCCAAATAGCCATGAATGCTGATTAAAATAAATATGGAAATGATATGCAACAAAATCTGGAATTAAATCAAAGAAACCAAAAATCTGCAGAAAAATCGCAGACTTCGCAGTGCGAAGTGAGCTTCGCAGTGCGAAGTCATCATTTTTGAAATGTTGACTTTTCTGTTGACTTTGACTTTTTTCTCCCTCTTTTGATTTTTTTGGTTTTTTTGTTTTGAAAGGCTTAGGACAAAATTGGGGTACTACAACATCCAATGGAATCCCTCTTACTCTTTGGTGCTTCTTGTAGACCTTTCTCTGAATGGCTATCAGCTTCTTTCTGCCTGCCACCATTCCTTCTTCATCAACTTTAAAACTTATTCCATCTTCAATTATATCCCAGAGTTCATCATCTACTCCTATGATGTGGCTGTACATTTTGCTCTTTCACCATGAAAACTGTGTAGCATCTCCATTAAAAGATGTAGGTTTGATAGAATAACTGTTTTTATCATTGGGGGAGGTGTTGTTGACATAAGGAGTGGAGATTACACTAGTGGAAGACATGTTTTTCTCTCTGGATCTTTTTATGTGGCACGGTTAAGTGATAGAGCACAGACCGTGCTCTGATACCAACTGAAGGTGAGAAAAACACAAGAAGGGGGGTTGAATTGTGTTGGCTTTTTCTGTTTCTTTTTCTTGGTGTTCACAAGCTTTTTAGAACCTGTGGTGTACAGATTCTGATACAGAGTCTTAGTGCAGCGGATAGGATAGAAACACAAAGATAAAGATAATGAGAGAGAGAGAGAGAGAAAGAGAGAGAGAGAGAGAGAGAGAGAGAGAGAGAGAGAGAGAGATAGAGAGAGAGAGAGAGAGAGAAAGCATACACAAAGCAATAAATATCCATATCATACAAATTGCTCAAGGACAACTCCAAGAAACTTCCCTATGCTCAAGCACACAACTCAAGACTTCCTACTTTAGGACTCTTCCTAAAGACTTTTTTGCTTAAGCACACCTGCTTAAGACTTCCTGCTCTAGGACTCTCCTAAAGACTTCATGCTCAAGGACAACTCCAAGAGACTTACAAGTGCTCAAGCATGCAGGCAAGAGATTTCCAATGCTCTAAGGACACACCTAAGAGACTTCTATTTGCTCAAGGTTTCACCAAGAGACTTATATGTTTTAGCTTCACAAGCTAAAGACTTCTAATTTGTTCTACACCATATTTAACAATGTTTACTGTATATGAACAAATGAACATACTCTCTACAACTCTAGGATTACTAAGATACATCATTTGGTAATAAATATTCTAAGTGTTTTCTGCTATATGATTTGACAGGGTAATGACACAGTTTAATAGCAGAGTCTTTTTAATCTTCTTCATGGTCTTCAGCTCCTTCTATGGGCAGGGATTTGAGAGGCGTTGGAGAAGAGTGCCAGCACAAAAAGAGTCGTTGATAAGCTTTGATCAAGAACGTTGGTCCTTTGCCTGAGATGGATAATCCCGTTGGATGGTCTTTGAATTTTCCTTTGCTGAAAGAAGAATTATTCGTTGCATTTCTTTGTTCTTGATGTTCTATGTCTGATTGTGCACATAGATAGAAGAAGACAAAAGAACTGCACCTATCAGAACCTTGATAGTGACAGTTCACAGAATAGGACAAAACCTACGTGGATTATGGGTCCCTCATAACTTAATCAAGTCTGATGGTGATCCAAGTCTGTAGTGTCTGCTTCTGAGTTTGATGACCATCACAGAGTCTGTTAGTTGCCTCTCTAGAATCTGTGTGGTACCCGTCTTTTTAGGATGTTGACTTCTGGTTGATCTTCCTTTGGTTTTCTACCATAGTCTTCTTAGCTTCTCTTGATCTTTTTGATGCTCTTCATATGTTTATCCTTGATATATATATTCTTCCTTGATTTGGCACACTTGAACATATGTTAGTATTCCAATTTTCCTTTAATACTTTGTTATTATGAAAACCTTGGAGGAATTGTCGAAGACATTTCTTGTTCCAACACACAGATCCAAAGGGACCCAAACTCCAAGTCAGATTTGTCGTCTTCTATAGCTGTCTCCATCAAAGGATCTGAGTACAATTTTGTCTTCTTCTGACCACGTGTATAAACGAACAAAGGAGTTCAAGGACAATAAGAATGAATGGATACTTCTAGTTTCAGCAAAAGATTTTTGAATGACTATCCATCGGAATTATCCATATCAGACAATGGCTTAACTTCCTTGATTTGAAGCTTCTCAACGACTCTTAATGCGCTGACACTCTTCTCCAATGTCTCTCAAATCCCTTCCTATATATGGAGTTGAAGACATGAAGAAGATTAACAAGACTCTGCTATTTTACTATGCCAATACTCTGCCAAAATCAAATAACGCAAAACACTTTGTGTTGTGGAAATGCAAGGTGACTGGACTACTCATGTGTTATGGGAGGATCCAGTATATATTGCTTTGTGTCTGCTCTTTCTCTCCCTCTCTTTTATATGTGTTCTGCTATAATCCGCTGCATTCAGACTCTGTGCTAGATTCTTAACCCATCAGAATCTGACCAGTTCTAACACTTTGAAAAAGAACCAGAAAAAGCCAACACAATTCAACCCCCCTTCTTGTGTTTTTCTCACCTTCAAACATGTATAGCATGCCCTCTTCGGGAAGTACACAGAATCTATAAGGGGACGCCTATTTTGGGATCGTCTAAACAGTCCTCTTCTCATGGTCTGGTTACCCCGTCGAAGGGTCTTCTTCACAACATTTGAAGAAGCAGCAGGTTGATTCCATCGGTGAAGTTTTGGGTGAGGCTTATGTTCGGGGAAAAGGCTCGATGGTGGTTCCCCCTTGCAAACTTGGTCCCTTCTTTGCTTAGCCTCTTCTCAACACACCATTCACTCTTCTTGAGATGGAGAGCGAGGCTAACGTCGGGGTGATCTCCAATCTGGGATCTCTTAGGCGGCATGAAGAGATTGAATCATGCATTCCTTTCATACTCAAGATGGTGGCCTTGAGCAGTTCCTTTCTTTCCATGGACCTGTCGGATGACAAGGCATCGACTGCCCATGTTTTGGCCCTCATGGGGCGCGTCAAAGACCTGGAGGGTGGCCTTTCTAGAAAGGTGGCCGAGGTTGAAACGTTGAAGTTGGTGGAAGCTCAGAATTGCTTGTTGTGTCAGGATAAGAAGATCCAATCTCTTATCGGTCGTCTTACTTCCTTGAAGATCAAGAGCGAAGATTTTATTTATTCCAAGATGGCTCTTAAGTTAGAAAAGTCTGCTACCATTACTGAGAAGGAAAAATTTGGGTACCGTCATTGAGATGCTCGGCTGCGACTCTTTCTGGAACGGGGTTGACCATGTCCAGCACTTTTGTGGAGTAGAAGTGGACTATGACCTTTTGAAACTTTACAAAGTCGATATGAAAGAAGGACTCTTCGATTAGAAGGGTCTTACGGGTGATGCTTCAGCTGAGGGTGGATTGGCAGATGGTCGCGGTGGAGTCCCTTTTGAAGGTTGCACCGTGCAAGTTAAAGTTATCGAGGAGCCGACGAACGTTGTTGGCGGCTAGTATAATGATCCGCTTGTTGATGTAGTTGAAGAGATGAGATAGTAATTCTTCATGTGTTGTAATTCTTTGGGTCGTGGTTTGTTCCCGACTTCATGTTTTACTGTCGAGGCATGCGCGCCCAATCTGATGTAATCTTCAGATAATTGCTTTGTACTCAATCATACATTAATTTTTCCTGTTGCACCTTGTTAGTATAGCAGTAGTTTATTGGTTTTTAACTTTGCTTGGTTTGTGGACTTGGGTGACTTGTGAGTCGTTGGCTTTACGGGTCCCAAGTTTTGTACTGTGGGGGCATTTTTCTGCCCATTGGTTTCACCTTGGGTTAGCCATGTTCCTGAGTTCGCTGATCGTCTTCCCTCAAGGTTCTCCCTTATTGTCTATCTTTATAGTTTATTCATCCTCTTTCTTTGTTTGTAGGGCTCATCGTGGTTTCCTTGAGGACAATCCTGTGGTCTCCCTCGAATGTCCAACAGGGTGGTGTGCCTGAGAGATCCATCCCGTGAAGGGATTTAAAGAGGGGTTTTTCAAAAAATAATCCTCTTAGCGGAACAAATCCCGTTGAAACGGATCTTGATTAAATCATTAATCACAAATCAAACACATATACTTAAACAGTTTAAGGATTCATGTGTTTACCTCTTGAAGCACATAACCTTTGTAGCAGAATTGTTTCTGATCACGAGCAAAGCAACGTAGCGATGCCTCTATTCAGTCCACACGAACAGAACTTCTCCGATGACCGGTGCTAGCCAATTCCAACGGAGATTCAGAGAAAACAGGGTTTAGAGAGCGGCGGCTAGGGTTTCACAACTTTTGTGAATTAGGTTAAGTGTTCAACAAAAAGTCTGTAATGCTTTACCACAAGAGTTCTATTTATAGAACCTCTTGTGTGGTCAACAAGCCAAGCACTTAAATACACCGTACCTTACGGTGCACCATATTTCACTTAAACACACCGTACCTTACGATGGACCGCGTTTCTCTATTTCATAAATTAAATAATAAGTCATACTTAATTATTTAATTACTAATAAGTCCTACTTATTATTTTATAAATAAGTCTTACTTATTTATTTCTCTCATCTATCTGTCCTTTGTGTGTGACCCCTATAGGTTCCCGTAACGTTGGCAATAATATTAAATCACCTATTTAATATTATAAACAGTGAGCGGTATCTAGCAACACATCACTGCTACCCAAGTGACGAGAATGTCATGTGATCTGACGAAACCTTTCCGTGATAATGATCATGTGTATAATTACCCTTTTGCCCTCATGTCTATATTGAACACAAGGCATAGACCGTGTCATCCTTGTCTAGTTCAATATTGGGCCCATAGACATTTCTCCTGTTATGTAGGAGGGGCAAATTCCATCTAGGTCACTCATGTCCCTTAGCATGATTCATGGAGTACCCATCAACCAACTTTATAGTCATCCTATTACAGACAACGTTTGAATGGTGATAAAGCACTCGACTCCTACATCTAGGGTACATAGTGGTTTCAGGTCAAAGGGTGGAATACACCACTATCACTATGAGAATATCTTATGACACTTTTCATAACTTTTACTATGTAGTATTCTCATGGCGGGTCAATCCAGTATAAATATTACTCCTAATATTTATACCTATGTGAAGACTTGATAACTCTTTATCTGTGATCCGTGAGATGTGATCATCAGTCTACCCACATAATAGTCTCTATGCTTTAATGTTATCCCATTTCACAATAAAGCTTGACTACGGATACTTTAAGAATAATGTCCTTTCGTTTAATGAGTCTCACGATTAAGTCACACTTAATGCTCCATTAAACAGACTAATTATTCTAGGGAATTTATTATTTTGAAACTAAACAAAAGAATAAATAAAATGCCTTATATATATATTCATAAATATATATCAATGTCATGATACAAAGCCAAATCCAATCAAAATAGATTGGCTATTAGGGCTTACTCCAACAATCTCCCACTAGCACTAAAAGCCAATCAAATATTAACTCTATATCTATTGGTCAAATGTTAGCATCAAGCACACTATGGGCAAGATACTCTACTAGCAGATAAGGAACCTTTCCTATGTTGGTAGGTTGTACTTCTTTCAATTTCCACTTTTGATCTTCTATCAAAAGGAAATTGAAGTGTCAACATATACATTTGAATCATTGGTGAGATCTAGGTTTCATTGCTCTCAAGATTAAACCAATTTCACCTCAGACGGGATCAATGGAATCCGCAACGCAAGAAACACATGTTTTCGCTCAGTTATGAGCTAAACAATCCAAATCATATATTTGACATCTGTAATAGAAACACCAACTATATGAAGCTTGTACTTTTACAAATTTCATAGTTGATATCCAAGCATAACATTTATTCCAGATTGCGATCTGGATATACTGTACACTGATATGAAAGTCATCATTGTAACTCTTTTACGATGTTCCTTTTCATCCGTGTTCAAGAAATAATCCTAAGTCCTTTAAGACATCCAAGGATGTTCTTGAAAGTATTCTAGTGTCGAACATTAGAATAAATTTTGGTACAAATTAGAAATAATTTTCTAACCATGTCTCACATGCGTAGATAAATTGTTTTGGTGACTAGTATGTGATCCACATACTCCACCAAACTAATATCAATGCTCCCACTAATCTCCTTGTGTGCACAAGATTTAAATTTGTTCTTTTATTAATCTAAGTTTTCATAAAACTCTATTAATAAAATAAACAATTCAACTTCGAGAAGTTTGCTCCATTCCATACATGAATTTTGTAATATATGTACCTTTCTAGTATCTGATTAACGAAACCCTACATATATGTCAAATACATATATAAGGTCATTCCAATTAAGGAATGCAACCTCGCTATCCATCCTCCAGAATGTGTATTATAAAACAATGGCAAATGGAATCGTTGGATTTAAGAATTATCATGATGTAATGGTTTCATCACGATTTGCATCATGATTTTGCACGAAACCGTCTACGATCAATCATATCTTAAAGGTATTCATAATACCATCCATGTTAGTTTTATATAAGAAAACCCACATTCATCTTATGAGTCGTACTCATTGGATAATATAACCAATATCCATATATGGTTTGTGTACATGGACTCTATATAAGATCCCATGGCATCTAGCCACTTCTCAGAATGCAGGTCATTTAAGACCTTCTAGTAAGTCGGGGCTCATCTTCCATGAGTATCATATCACCTTTTTGAGTCATGACAAAATCATGTTTCTCATCCTAGTGATATGTCATATCAGACTCATCTAGATCTTGTGCTACTCAAACTAGTGATTTAACAACAACCCTTTGTTGAATCAGTTCATGTTCCATTCTTAGAGAAACATGTATTTTGTGGTACTTGACTTAATTCAAGTTCTACATCACTCCCACTGGCTCTTGCAGAGACACACTACTTCAAGAGGAATACTCCAGATCCAGAGACAAACGACTTTTGTCATATAAAGTGATGTACAATTAGTATCCCTTATTTTTCCTTAGGGTACCTCCACAAATATACATCTGTCTAATTTGGAATATAGTTTATCTAATAAACTTTATAACCCCAAATTATCATAAAGTCAGACTAGGTACTCTTACCTCCATATCTAATATGGTGTCTTTATAATTACCTCAATTGGAACTTATAGTGGGAAAAAAAAAAATTGTAATTTAATCAATTTCAAGAGTCATGGAGTTATAATCGAACTATTTTAGATTGAGTCATGTCAAACATGAAGCGATATAAATTATCAATTTACTCCTTAATTAAGTACTAACCATCATGACATACTCATATGATCTTTATACTTTTCAAAATTATTCCTTTACTCCATCGTTGAACTCTTTGAACCAATTCAAAGATTTCTAACTAGTGTCAAACACACATTTACATTTACTAATCTAATCAGTAATGTAAATGAAGTAAGCGAAATAAATATCTCTAGCAAAAGTTTTTGGTGATCCATATACATCATATGTACATTGATTCAAATAAATCGGATGTTCTCTAACACTGAAATATTTTAAAGGTGGAACTCACATCCTTCAAATGATATAATATCAAATGAGTCCAATAGTCCATATTCATGGAATCTGGAATTGTGAATCACACTTCTTTGCAACAATAATGCCGATGATATACAAAAGGTCCAAATCTCATTTGATCCTTTCCTCATATGTTATAGACCAGCTTATCAAGATCATGGAACTCAAATCCATTATTTGATTAGCACACTTGTATAGCAAATATTATTTGGATAATAGGACAACGTTTGTCTTTTATTCAAGTACACAATCATTCTCTTGTCGATACAAGATATATGATTTAATGCTTCTATTTTATGGAATTTAATAACAATTATTTGGTTCCATATCAAGTTAAATTTAAGTCCAAACATTAGCTTCTATGTCAATGAAACAATTTGTTCCATTCTAGACATAGGTGGACTTCACTTATAGTTAATGTCTTATTTTCTTAAAAACTCTATATTTCAACAAATATGAGATCAATCATCAAGTATCATATACTTATGATGCAGAAGTAGAAATTTAACCTTATATAACCATATGGGCAAAGAAGAAGTCTTACCTCTTTCTTATATTTTGACTCTTTTCAAAATATTAACAGTTTTTCTTATACTTGAGAACAATTCTCAATTCTTGTACCAATTCAGAAACTCCTTTCTGAAGATTTTGTTCTTTATAAGAACATTTAACAGTATAATAAAATGCATATGCCAAAGAAATTCTAAATACAGAAAATAAATAAAATAAATGTATCATGATTTAAAAACATATTTAATTAGGTCTTTAATTAAATATGCTCCCACTATTTTACTCAAAACAAATGACCTTCAACATTTGATTCGGAAAATCTCATTGGAAGATTTTCTAGTAGGTTGAAATCCATATTTCACTTCGTTTTGAGTCAGCGAGGGCTGATCCCCCAAAACTTAGCTATTTAGGTAGGAACTCCTTCCAATTGTATCTCATACAACTTTCAAACCATTTGGGCGAGTAACTTCTTACTCTAATCTATCATACAGATGTTCCCAAACATTGCTTCTAAATATATTTTAATCTTATTAAAATAATTTAGTTAAGTTAGATCCAAAGAATAACAGTCGGGTAAATGGAATTACCTCACCGCAACTTACTAGTATAGAAAGTGCACTTCGCTAGGGCGAACCCACACTACTCGAGACTAGTCTTGAAGGGTGCTATCCTTTGGAAAGCAATTAACTTAATATTCTATTTGAAGTTAATATATTTTTAATCTTATTAAAATAAGTTAGACCCAAAGAATAACAGTCGGGTAAATAGAATTACCGCACCTCAACTTACTAGTATAGAAAGTGCACTTCGCAGAGGCGAACCCACACATTTCGATATTAGTCTTGATGGGTGTTATACTTTGGAAATCAATTAACTTCAATTCTATTTGAAGGATTTTTATTAAGTTTGATCTCATCGACATGTGTATCTCATACACATGTCTCTTAAGATGCATGACATTCATGCTCATGGATAGCAAGTATATAAAAACATTTAAAACATACATGCTAACATTTATCTAAAACATGTTAAGCATATATCTCATACATGCGCTAACTAAACATACATTTCATGCATCACATACATAAAATAAATTAGGTAGTATGGTTATGACCTCCTAACGCGTAAGAATTAAATAAACTACTTTATTACAATTCTTTGACCCACGAGCAAGCTTCAAAAGTTTCTCCATCGGAATCATCTTTTGGCATCGTCTTCTCTTCAACTCTTGAAGCAATTACAATATTTAACTCTTAAATAAAATAATAAATGAAACGACACGCTGGTCGTATTTAAATAAAATAAATCACGACACGCAGGCCGTATTTAAATAAAATAAATCACGACACGCAGGCCGTATTTAAATAAAATAAATCAACGCCAAAATAAACTAAGGTCATAACCATATACCTTAAACTTAATGATAAATAATAATAACTATTTATTATTATCATTAAACAATTTTAAAGTCAATCAAGATTTGGAAATAATATTTTGACCGAGATATATGCCATATAAAATTGATTCATATATATAAACATATACTTTGAAACTATTTTCAAAGTCAATCGGGTCATAAATAAAAATAAAATATGCAAATATTATGACCAAATCTAAAAGATCATATCCGATATTGAAACTCTTTCAATATCATGATTCTTTTAAATTAGAAACAGATTATGTTAACATCGTGCAAATCTTTTAAATAAATTCAAAATCATACATGACATTGAAACTATTTCAAATCATGACATTTTAAATTTACTATCAAATAAGGATCGTTTACTACCATTTCAAAACAACTTTTGAAAACAATCCAAAAGGTAGAATTTTTATTTATTTAATTATAGTAATATTGACACTCAATAATTATTATAATTAAATCTACTTTATTTAGGCAATCAATCTGTTTCCAAAACAAATTATGGTGCTAAAATTATGCAAATATTTTACTACCAAATTCAAAAAGATCATATCTGATATTGAAACTTTTCAAAATCATGATCATTTTAAATTGGAAATGAATTAAACTAAAGATATGAAAATCTTTAATTACCAAATTCAAAAGACCATACCTGATATTGAAACTCTTTCAAAATCATGATCTTTTAAATCCATCTTTCTCCAAATGAATTAATTAATTAAACATTATGATCGATCACACTACGCAGATCACACTACATCAATAGTTTCATGGATTGTTTGTTTAGCATGAACAATCGGATCTTTGATGCTTCACCAGATTCGGATATCGAAGCTCAATCTCACGAATTGTTCAAATTCACAACAATCTTTTGAAAACAATTGACGAATGATACAACCATAATAATACAACTCTTGTATAGTTAGGTAACCTAATACGACGATCAATCATCAATAGTTTTAACAATTGTTTGCTCAGTATGGACAACCGGATCTTTGATGCTTCACCAGAATCGGATATCGAAGCTCAATCTCACGAATTGTCTACAAATTCACAATCAATCATATAAAACCTATTGAACGAATGACACAATCAATATATCACATATACTGATGTCGTATCAGAATCATATATCACATATATGATATCGATCAATCAATTTTAATTAATTCTTATTTAAAATAATGAAAATATTAACCCTTAATATTATTATCATTAGTGAATTTGCATCGCAACATAACTCAAGTGATCAATCTTCAAAACGCTTTTGAATTGTCATGCCTCTTATTAAATTAAATAATTAAAAGAAGCAATTTTTAAAGTTTTAACACGTAAGGTATTAGGAACCGATTCCATGAAAACAATCTACAGGTTGCGGCTATTTACATTTTTCAATTAAAACTCATATTTCATGCTACTTTAATATTTACACTGGAGTTCATGATGCTGGCAAAGTTTTAATTTAAATCGTGTGATCAAAACGCAAGAACAACTTCCCACAATCATGATTACGATTTTCTTTGTATATCTCATATACAAGTCTAAAATAAAATAAAATTCAAAACATATGAATCGTATTCAAATAGCAAACAGCCGTACAATATTCATATCATAAAATCGACCAGATTCGAATATAATGATTTAATCAGAACCAGAAGCTCTGATACCACTGAAGGGATTTAAAGAGGGGTTTTTCAAAAAATAATCCTCTTAGCGGAACAAATCCCGTTGAAACGGATCTTGATTAAATCATTAATCACAAATCAAACACATATACTTAAACAGTTTAAGGATTCATGTGTTTACCTCTTGAAGCACATAACCTTTGTAGCAGAATTGTTTCTGATCACGAGCAAAGCAACGTAGCGATGCCTCTATTCAGTCCACACGAACAGAACTTCTCCGATGACCGGTGCTAGCCAATTCCAACGGAGATTCAGAGAAAACAGGGTTTAGAGAGCGGCGGCTAGGGTTTCACAACTTTTGTGAATTAGGTTAAGTGTTCAACAAAAAGTCTGTAATGCTTTACCACAAGAGTTCTATTTATAGAACCTCTTGTGTGGTCAACAAGCCAAGCACTTAAATACACCGTACCTTACGGTGCACCATATTTCACTTAAACACACCGTACCTTACGATGGACCGCGTTTCTCTATTTCATAAATTAAATAATAAGTCATACTTAATTATTTAATTACTAATAAGTCCTACTTATTATTTTATAAATAAGTCTTACTTATTTATTTCTCTCATCTATCTGTCCTTTGTGTGTGACCCCTATAGGTTCCCGTAACGTTGGCAATAATATTAAATCACCTATTTAATATTATAAACAGTGAGCGGTATCTAGCAACACATCACTGCTACCCAAGTGACGAGAATGTCATGTGATCTGACGAAACCTTTCCGTGATAATGATCATGTGTATAATTACCCTTTTGCCCTCATGTCTATATTGAACACAAGGCATAGACCGTGTCATCCTTGTCTAGTTCAATATTGGGCCCATAGACATTTCTCCTGTTATGTAGGAGGGGCAAATTCCATCTAGGTCACTCATGTCCCTTAGCATGATTCATGGAGTACCCATCAACCAACTTTATAGTCATCCTATTACAGACAACGTTTGAATGGTGATAAAGCACTCGACTCCTACATCTAGGGTACATAGTGGTTTCAGGTCAAAGGGTGGAATACACCACTATCACTATGAGAATATCTTATGACACTTTTCATAACTTTTACTATGTAGTATTCTCATGGCGGGTCAATCCAGTATAAATATTACTCCTAATATTTATACCTATGTGAAGACTTGATAACTCTTTATCTGTGATCCGTGAGATGTGATCATCAGTCTACCCACATAATAGTCTCTATGCTTTAATGTTATCCCATTTCACAATAAAGCTTGACTACGGATACTTTAAGAATAATGTCCTTTCGTTTAATGAGTCTCACGATTAAGTCACACTTAATGCTCCATTAAACAGACTAATTATTCTAGGGAATTTATTATTTTGAAACTAAACAAAAGAATAAATAAAATGCCTTATATATATATTCATAAATATATATCAATGTCATGATACAAAGCCAAATCCAATCAAAATAGATTGGCTATTAGGGCTTACTCCAACATCCCGTGGTTTCCTCTGAAAGGTTCATCAGTGAGGTTCCCTTCTTGTCAACTTGATGCCAGCCTGCCGGCCCTTCGCCAAAGGTGGCCCTTCTCGACCCTCAGCGGAGGCTTTATTGTCTCTCCCGTGAAGGTGGACTTGTGTGGACGGGGGCTCCTATACTATATAGTACCTAGCTATAGAGTGGGGCCCCTGCAATACTCTGATGTACACGGGTAGAATGGGATTCCCCGAGAATCTTATGTGGTAGAGTGAGATTCTACTAGTTTGTCTGAGGGCGTCGCCGCGGGGGGTTATGTGCGACATACTAGATTTTCGGGCCGTCTCCAATGTGATATCACGGTTTCTTCTTTCTGATGCGTGAGGATCTTTATGGGAGTAAAAGTCTTCTGAAGATTCTTGTCCTTTTTGTCGTTCTCTTGATTGATCATATCTCCCGGGGTATTTGTTTATCCACGCTTGATCTTGTACTTTTTCCTTGAAAGATTTACTGGCTGCTTAGGTCGTCCATCCCAAATTCTAGTTTTTCTTTCTGTTTTAATGGAGACACTTTCCTGAGAGGATTTACTACCTATTGGCGCCATCTGTCTAAGATTATAGTCTTTTTCTTTTCGGTCAGGACCTTTTCCTGGCAGAATTTACCGCCTGCTTGGGCTTCCCTCCTGAATTTTTATCCTTTGGTCTCGGTCCCTCCTTGGGAGATGTGTATGCATGATGATTCCTGCTCTGACCAGCTCATCATAGGTTTGGCTTTTTAGGAGGTTTCCCACCGTCAGACGTTTGCTAAGTCTTGGGAACGTCTCATTCATTCCATTAACCATTGAATTCCTTAGTTGGTTGCTGCTTTCTTTGCCAGTCTATTGACTAGAGTTCATGCGCAATTAATGCCTTTATTGAACACCTTGACTTTGGACGATTTCAAGGATTCCTAGGATTTGATGCTCCCCTATAAATAATGGCTTTCTTCTTCATTCCCTGACACCACTCCATTATCTTCTTTTCCTTTGGAGTTTCTTTCCATCTCATAGAGTTATAAGAATGTTTTTTTAGCTTCCTCTAGCGTTGGTGGTTCGCCTTCGAATATTCCTCCCGTTCCTATTTCTATTTGATGGTGGTTCAGAGAACGACATAATAGCCGACAGGGAATTTTCGTGCTTCTTGGGCCCAACAGGAATAGTCGAATTGAGGTCTTCAATGGGAGGCCATTTTCTTGTAGGCAGTGGGAGGGGAGGTATCCATAGATCATCCTCGAGCTCCCATTGAAGGGATGCTGACAGTTGGTACTAGGAAGGGGTGATCTTCCTTTTGACTGCTGATTTGCCCGCTACCCTTATGGGTCTAGTTTTCCCTCTATCGGACGGACCCGTTGGCGTGGGGTCTCATGAACGCTCTTCCTTCCTGTTGGATTTTTGGTTGTAGGCTTCGTTTTTGTTAAAATCAAATATACAAGCAAGATGTACGTCTTCAGAAGCACAACCTCAGAAGCTGCGTCTTCAGAAGCAGAACCTCGGAAGCTGAACCTTCAGAAGCTGATCCTTCAGAAGTTGAACCTTCAGATGCTAAACCTTCAGAAGCTGAACTTCATACGCTGAACCTTCAGAAGCTGAACTTCAGACGTTGAACCTTCAGAAGCTGAACTTCAGACGCTGAACCTTCAGAAGCACTTCTTCAGAAGTATCTTTAGAAGCATTTTACTGTACTCCTATTTTCGCGCCTTAGAGCTGTTTATAATCTCACCTGATCTTTTGAAGATTTAATTGAAGAATTCTTTCATGTTACTTGATCTCCAAGCTGCGTGTGTTTCTAGAAGGAAGATATTTTCAAGAGATACATTTTGAAGATTGGATATTTTTATTTGTGAATATATTTTCAAAGAGATCTTTGCAAAATATATATTTCTGAAGAATATTTGTTTCAATATATTTCTGAGAAGAATATTTGATTCAAATATATGTTGCTGCTGAAAGCTATAAATAGAAGACGCCACTAGTGAAGAAATCAACTCAACCAAAGCCATCATTGAAAGAGTATTCTTAGGTTTTGAGTCTGTTAATTGTGAGCCTTTCTTGTGTCACCTTGATGCAAGCTTAGGACTATGTTTATGGAGTTGTAATTGTAGATCACTTGAAGCTTTTAAGCAAGAGTGACTTTTGTGTGTTTGGAGTGTGTCTCCGTCTTTGATTGTTAATTGAGTCTAAGATCACTGGGGCAGTGATTGTTTAAGGGGAAGTGAGAGGGGTCTCATATCTAGGAGTTCCTAGGTAGAAATACCACGGGTAGTGATTAAGTGAGAAGGCAGTGAACCGGAGGTTGTTCACACAAGACTTTGAATTGATACTATTATAGTGGATTTCCTTCCTGGCTTGGTAGCCTCCAGATGTAGGTGTGTTTGTCACCGAACTAAGTTAACAAACATCTTGTGCCTTTTACTTTCTGTCTATTTTTATTTTGCGTATTTTACTCATAAATCAACGTTGAAACTTTGTACTCTGTTTTACACCATTGTTCCTGTGTTGGATCATTACGTTCAGAATCAGGACTTTACTGCGCCAGAATTTCACTTCCTCCTTATGTGAATCCTTTGTCTATGCCAATCCTCAAGGAACACTTTCTCTTGGTTTATGGCCCGGTGCTTGCGGAGTCTGTCCTGGAGGGTGCTCATGAGCTTCACTCTAGGATCCTTTTAAGAAGCCAGTCGGGTGGTCAGTGTTCTCCCAACCTCCTTTTCTTATCTTTCTAACTCGGGGTCTGGACTCGCTTGGTGTTTCTTTTAAGACTGGCTTCCCCCGCTTGGTTTTTCTTGTAAAATATCGGGTTTTCCCGGCTGGCTTGTACTATAATCCTCTTGTAATTTCCTTGATTAATAATAATAAAGACTTTGTTTATCTTTATCGTGGATTTACTTGTCTCAGTATTCCTTTACTTGTTCTTATCTTACTCAGATTTTTATAAATGCCTTTCGAAGTGGGCAATAGCCGGCCTTCGTTTTTAGGTCATGAAAGTGAACACCGTGGCTTTTACCGGCCTTGGTCTTAGACTAGAAACCTCTTAGTCGCCCAGAGCCATAGCTCAGGCTTGGCCTGTAAAGATTCAATCGTTAGACCGAGTGGTTTTGCCACGATTTGTCCAGGCTTTATTTCGTCTTGCCATTCCGGCGTGCTCAGGTCCATCCGGAGGCTTATATGGACTTTAGGCCTGGTTGTTACTTCATCCGCCATCAGGGTGTACCATGGTTAATTGGGACGTCTAAGCACGGACCTTTTCCCTTTACGATTTTACCACAGTGGGGGAACAGACCTTTGGCAATTTTTGTTTAACGTGAGACAATATTTAAAATGGAGATACTTGCTCAAGGGTACATTTGCCACCAATTATTTTGATTTCATTAAATAACACAACATTTAAGAGGTAAGTTATTTTGACTACATCATAAATTCCGACTTTACAATCCCGTTGAAGCTTTCCTAGTTCCTGCCCCTCAAAAGTGGTCATTTTCCTTTTAGGGAAAATCCATTTATCTCAGGTGGTTTTAATATGCAACCTTCTCTGGCCCTTCGGGAGACACATTTTTGATTCCATCTTGGGGGTTTCATCCACTACCGACTCTACCCCATTGTTCTCTCGGTCTTCTGGAGGTTGGGTTTCCATGGTTACAAGTTGTTCATCCCGTGTTCGACCCTCCAGTCTCCATTTCGTCGGGGGAGTTATAGACCTTACCTTTTCCATAATGACGATGTTCCGTCGAGCTGGGTTCCGGACTCTATCCCGCTTTTTGTCCCAAAGAATATGACATTGTTAATCTTGTAGGTTTATACTTTAATAGAGTTTCTCTCCTCACCCTCTTTCTCTTTTGACTTTAAGTTCATTGAACCCTGCTAAGTAGCAGTCCCTACCGGTTTCGACGTCTCCTGGGACGGTTAGAACTTCTTCTTGGTCATTGTGATACCTCATTTTGAGGTGGACCGTTGACAAAACGACTCTGAGTTCTGCGAGCATGGTCCGAAAAATGATGCAGTTGTAGGGGGATGGACAGTCGATAATCAAGAACTAGAATTTAACAAACTTTCTCGCTTTGTTCTTCCCGAAGGTTACTTTAAGGGTACTAAATCCCCATGGCTCATCGGTGGACCCATTGAACCCAGTTAGGTCACACACTCCATAGGCCTTCAGGTCATCTTTAGATAGGTCGAGTGTCCTGAATATGATATCACACGAGGCCCCTTAATCAACCAATATTCGGTGTACCCCAAAGTTTGCAATGACTGCTCCGACAATGAGACACATGAGATGGTTCAGTTTTCCTGCGAGCAAATCCTAGTTGTAGAATGAGATTGATGGCCTTTCCTTCATTAGGACGTCAGACATTGCGTTGCATTCGTCCGTTGAGTCTTCCTTTTGACGGAGTTTGTTGTCTAGCCTCCATTTCTTGGGAAACCTCTCAAGATTGAACTTGCTTCTTTTTTTCTTCATATGGTATCTGGTAAGATGCTAGGCTCACCTGCTTTAGTGAGTCTTCTCCAGATCTTGTTGGTCGTCTGGGTTCTGATCTTTCTAAAGATAGCTTCATTAGGTTTGGTCACTCTGAGGGGTGGAGTTGTTGAATCGAGCTAAGTAACTTTTGAAGGTTTCTGTCGAGCTTTGTTAAACGTCAAATAAATCTACTAGTAAAAAGGGTTTTCAGTGTTTGCAGCAAATTGGGCAACAAAACGAGTTGCTAAGTCTTCAAATCTTGTGACCTACCTAGCAAGAAGCTTAAGGCATCATCTGCTCCACTTATGAACATTTGAATTTTGACGCATGAAGGTGAGAAAAACACAAGAAGGGGGGTTGAATTGTGTTGACTTTTTCTTCTTTAAAAAATGACTAAGACAAAGATCATGTTCTGATAGAATTTAGAATCTGAGTTTCTTATGTTAAAACAGAGTTTCAGAGTCTAAATGAAAACTTCAGAGTCTGATGCAGCAGATAAAAGGTTAAGAGATAGATAAGAGAAAGACACAAGCAATTATCATGGTTCCTTCCACAATCCGGAAGTAGTCCAGTCCCCTTGTTACTTACAAGAGATTTTTTTCACTATAATCCAATGATTACAACAATTGCTCAAGCACAAAGCAAGAGACTTCCACAATGCTCAAACACTAAGTAAGAGACTTCCTATGCTCAAACACTAAGTAAGAGACTTTTGATTGCTCAAACACAAAGTAAGAGACTTCTGATTGCTCAAACACAAAGTAAAAAACTTCTGATTGCTCAAACACTGAGTAAGAGACTTCTAACAAATAAAGTTACACAAAATTTGTTTGGGATGAACACTTGATATACTATCAGAGGTGCTTACAAAATACAACACAGTTTTTAAGACTCTAGACTTAAGAAATTCTAAGATGAGAAAGTTTGTAAGAATTTCTAAGTGTTTGATGCGTTTAGATTTTGGCAGAGTATTGGCACTTGTGAGAATTGTAGAGTCATTCACATATTTCTTCAAGTCTTCAATCCTTTATATAGAGGAGTAGAGAGACGTTGAGAAATGCCAAATCATCAAAAGAGTTCGTTGGAGAAGCTTGATCTTCCACTGTTGATTTGTTGCTTGATATGGTTCACGTACTAGGAAGAATAACGTTTGAATCCTTTTCTTTAAACGGAATGAACTGTTTCTGAGTAGGAGACAACTTTTGCAGAGTACGTGTTTTGAGTCTGAACAGTTGCAGTGTACTATGTACTTTCTGATAGTGACAGCAGTTGACTTCTGATGATCTTCAGAACTTCCATCTTCTAGGGTTCTCTTCAGATCCTCATGAATTCTTCAGAACCTGACTTCAGCTTCTTATGCTTTAGACTTCAGATCCTGATACTTCAGACCCTGAATTGCAACGCAACTTCTCATTTAATTTCTTTGCTCTTCAATTTGCTCTTTCAGAATAAACAATTGATTAGTTCTTGTATAAATATTTGTCTATGGTCCTGCATACTTGAACAAATATTAGCATATCCAATTTATCTTTTAATACCTTGTTATCATCAAAACTAAAGAGCTTTGTTCAAAACTATTTTGTTCCAACAACGCAGGGAGAAACGTAAGGAAAGATCCATTGAGATTAGCTATGACGACGACAAGATGACTTTGAAGAATAATTTTACAAGTGAGATCAACAACTAGAAGATCACGTCCAAAAGCAGTTGAGTATCTAATCCTACGACGGTACCACATACCTAGAAGATCACGTCCAAACCGTTGAGACTCTACTATGTTTTTGGGGAGCCCGAGGGCATGTGAAATGCAAGATGTTTGTCCTAACTTTACATGAGGGTGAAGGTGAGAAAAACACACAAGAAGGGGGGGGGGGGGGTTGAATTGTGTGGGTTGTTTCTTTTCTTTCTCAAAAGCTTTGGTTAAGTTCAGAATCAGATTCTGAAACTTTTTCAGATTTATTTAGCAGCGGGTAAATATAGATGAGAGAGGGAAAGAGAGACACAAGAGTTTTTATACTAGTTCCTTCCACAAACCGGAAGTAGTCTAGTCCCCCTGTCACTTACAAGGGATTTTAACTATAATCAACTGATTACAATTGCTCAAGCACCACGCAAGAGACTTCCAATGCTCAAGCACCTAGCAAGAGACTTCTATGCTCAAATGATGACACCTTGTCATTACGTAATTTGTTAAGAGTTTTTGTTAGTTTTTTCATCTTCTGTTAGCATTTTGAGACAGTTTGAGGTACAAAAGAGCAAGAAATCATCAGAGCCTGAAGTGACTGCATCGTGACACGATTTTGGAATCGTGTCACGATTTCCTAACCAGAGAAGAGATGACATTCTGCCTACAAAATCGTGTCACGATTGAATAATCGTGTCACGATTAGGAGACCAGTTTGCGCAATCCCTGGGAGTTTTAATGAAGGATCGTGTCACGATTGCTTGCATCGTGTCACGATTTTGCGATCAGGTTGCCTATTTTAGCTGATTCGTTGTCAGAAACAAGGGTTCGGAAATTGGAAGAATAGAAGCGCGATTTTGAGAGCACGGAACTGAAGCGGTGGCTACCCCATCCAACTCACAGTCAGTTTTTGTATGTTCCTATGTTCTTATTGATTAAGCTATTTTGTAATTCAATTATGAGTAGCTAAATTCTCCATTGTTAGGGATGAGATTAGCTAGATGATGACTCTTGTTTTGTAACCCTAATCTGATCTTTGAATGAATTTATTGAATCATGTTTTCTTATCTTTGTGCTTAATGCTTTTATCGATTGATCATCTTTAAATTAATGTATGATTCATATTGTGAAACAGAAGTGGAATGTATGAATGCTTAAGATAAGAAATTCTCGCCTTTGTAATCTAGGAATAGATACAAACCCTTGAAACCGTTTATTAATTCAAGTCCGTTCATGCTTAATTCTGAATTGTAAAACTTGCTAAGAAATTAGGGTTTACTTGAGAATTAAAGTTTCTGTCGCTAAGGAATTAGGGCAAGATTAATTAAGAGAATTAGGTTGTGATTCATTAAACAAGTTCAATGATCGTTGGTTAGGTAATTAACCTGAGTTCGGAGTCTAGTGAAGCTCATCCCTGACAAGCTTTTATCTCTAAATTTCAAAACCAATTTACTTTACACACTTTACTTTTATTAGCAATTAAACAAACTCGTACCCTTTTGTTCAACTGAGTAATCAAAATTACATTTGATTCGTTAACGCAGTCCTTGTGTTCGACACTCGGTTTACCGTTTTAAACTTTACTACTTGAACGATTTCGTACACTTGCGAAAATCGCCATCAAGTTTTTGGCGCCGTTGCCGGGGATTGCCAACTAACTGTTGAATTGTAATTTCTTTTACTCAATTGAAATTTTTTGCTCTGCAATAAAATTACTTTTGCTGTTACGAATTTTATTTTTACTTTTATTTTGTGTTTTCACTCTCAATAACTCACGTTTGTCTAAGCTTGTATGCGAGGCCAGTCCTCAGCTAAACTTCTCTTTGACGCAGAAATTGAAAAGACTTGCCGTGCAAATCGCAAAGCAACTCAATTAAGAAAGCAAAAAGAGAAGGAAGGGACGAGTTAAATTGAGATCAACATAGGCGAACAGGTCACTGAGGAGCTGGAAGTTGTTGAAAGGATGGCTGAATTAGACCCACCACCTCCTCCACCTGAAGAGAGAGTCCTCGGAGACTATGGTGCTCGTGATCGAAACCGCAACAGGTTGACCATTGCTAACCAGCCTGTGACGGTTAACAAGTTTGAGATCAACCCAGGACTACTCCGTGAATTGAAAGAAAAACAGTTTGCTGGAAAGTGTTGGTATAAGCCCTAGAGGCCAATAGTTTATGTCAAACTTTTATATGTATCATGACTTTTATTATTGAATAAAATATGGCGTTCTTTATTACACTTGTTATAAGATAAATAAAGTCCCTAGAATAGTTAGTTCATGTGATGGAATATTAAGTGTGACTTAATCATGAGATTACATCAACAGAAAGAACACTATTCTTAAATGTATCCGTAGTCAAGCTTTAATATGAATTGGGATAATATTAAAGCATGGAGACTATTATGTATGTAGACTGATGACCACATCTCATGGGTCATGAATATGAGATATTAAGTCTATACATAGGTATAAGTATTAGGAGTAATATTTATACTGGATTGACCCATCGTGAGAATACTACATAGTATGTTATGAAATCGTCATAAGTTATTCTCACAATGATAATAGTGTATATCACTCTTAGACCTGAAACCACTATGATCCCTAGATGTGGACTCAAGTGTTTTATTGCCATTCAAACGTTGTCTGTAACAAGATGACTATAACGTTGGTTAATGGGCACTTGATGAATCATGCTGAGGGACATGAGTGTCCTAGATGGGATTTGTCCCTCCTCATAACAGGAGATATATCTTTAGGCCT
Organism: Medicago ruthenica; assembly: GCA_018208015.1. Taxonomy (NCBI): domain Eukaryota; kingdom Viridiplantae; phylum Streptophyta; class Magnoliopsida; order Fabales; family Fabaceae; genus Medicago; species Medicago ruthenica. The sequence continues at coordinate 66,421,916 of CM031375.1, read as the reverse complement.
CTTGATGGAATATGACTGGAAAAATGCATGGCCATGCCGAATTAAGTCAATATGAGATATTGGACTTATTCGTTGTTCAGTATATTTCGGGATCAAGAAATATAAATATTGAGCTAAACAAGGGTGACGTAATCTATGCCTTGTGTTCAATAAAGATATTAGGACAAAGGAGTAATCGTACACATTGATATTATCATGGAAAGGTTTCGTCAGATCACTTGACATTCTTGTCACTTGGGTAACAGTGATGTGTTGCTAGATACCGCTCACTGTTTATAATATTAATGGGATTTAATATTATTGCCAACGTTACAAGAACCTATAGGGTCACACACAAAAGAACGGTGAAAAGGAGAAATATAAGTAGTACTTATGTGATGGGGTACGTTTAGCAATAGGCGCTAATTAGTTAGCGGAAGCTGATGGGCTAATGGGCTTTTGAAGCTCAAGCTGATTTTGTGCAGCAAGGAGTTCTATAAATAGAAGCTCTAGTGCTGAAATTAGCTAATGCTTTTTCGTGTAACCCTAAAGCAAAACCGTAACCCCACTTCTCTCCCTAACCTCTGATCGCTTGGCTAGCACCGGGAATCAAAGGAAGCCGTTCGTGTGGACGAGTAGAGGCTTTGCTTACTTGCTCAGCTGTGATCAAAGAAACAGTTTCTGCACTAAGAGGTAACAACTCTATCACTGATTCATGTGATATTCGTAATGATCCAAGGAAAGGAAATCAAAAATTTTAAACTTCCGCTGCACTATGAATGTCGATTTCCCTTCAGTGGTATCAGAGCCAATTACGAAACCTTGAATCGGATTGTTTTGTTTACTGCTTTATGTTTTAATTGGATTAAACATAATCGAATACAATTAAATAATAAAGACGAATTAAAATTGGCAAGGCATCACGTTTCCGTGCATGGACCTTCGGTTTGTTTGAAGCTTCGGAACCGTATCAGGTGAAGCATCAATATATCGATTATCCATATCGACGGAGATGTGTTGCTCGATCACATACGCACATAATTGAATCGTATCACTTTTCTGTGCATGGCTTTTCGAATTGTTTGAAGCTTCGGAACCGTTTTCTGGTGAAGCATCAATATTTTCGATTATACATATCGACAGAAATATGATTGATAAATTCTGTGTAACAGAAGTATATGTGATATACTCGTGATGATCGTTCACTAAATCAAGTCAGATGATATTTGTTCATATTGGATGATTGTAAACTGGAGCTTCGGAACCGTATCAGGTGAAGCATTCTAAGTTCGATCACCATATTGGATAAACAATCAGAGTACTTTGATTGGTGTGATCATACTGTTACAACGGGGTTCATAACGCCGCAAGTGTTGTGCCGTCATGATTAGGGTTACGAAAAAGGCTGAAACCTGGTTCAGAATCGTGACACGATTAGAGAATCGTGACACGATTTTGTGCCCAGCAAATCGTTTGCTTCTGCCTATAAAATCGTGACACGATTCCAGAATCGTGACACGATTTTGTGCCCAGCAAATCGTTTGCTTCTGCCTATAAAATCGTGACACGATTCCAGAATCGTGACACGATTTTGTGCCCAGCAAATTTGACACGATTTTCTGACCGGGCAGCGGAACCCCCGACTAATCTGCGTAGTGTGATCAATCGCCGAGTTTTAATTCAATTTATTTAATTATGAGGTGCTAATAATAATAAAAGGTGTTTTATTGTTGTTGTGTGAATGATTATGGCCTTAGTCTTATTATTTCTTTTATTTTGGATTTTGAAATACGGCCTGCGTGTCGTGCCTCTCTCTTGAATTCTATATGTACATTCTCTTCTCATCCAATCCCTCGTATGTAAAACGAGTTTCTTTATATGTAATGTAATTAGAATACAAGGAGGTAATAGGACCATTGACGTTGGATTAGCCCTAGAAGTCCAGCTTGGAGAAGCAAGGTCGTTTCTAGGATTAGTTTAGATTCTTTCATTGGCTTGAGAGAATCATAGCGTTAGGAGGCCATAATCATATCACTTTTATTTTGTATAATTGTTATGCATGCTTGAATGATTGGAGTGCGAATATATATGATATATAAGCCGTGGTGAGGTGAGATCTAACTAAATAAAATCCTTCAAAGTGATATATTAAGTTTAATGCTTTCCAAAAGAATAACACCCTTCAAGACTAATATCGAATGTGTGGGTTCTGCCCTAGCGAAGCACATGTTCTATGTTTGTAAGTCGCGGTGCGGTAATTTCATTTACCCGATTGTTATTCTATTGGGTCTAACTTAACTAAATTAATTTTAATATGATTAGAATAAATTTAGAAGCAAGAATTGGAAATATCTATATGATAGATTAGAGTAAGAGTTACTCGCCCAATTGATTTGAAAGTTGTATGAGATACAATTGGAAATGTTCCTACCTAAATAGCTGAGTTTTGGGTGATCAGCCCTAGCTGACTCAAAACAAGGTGAAATAAGGATTTCAACCCGCTAGAAAATCTTCCAACGGGATTTTCCGAATTAAATGTTTGAAGGTCATTTGATTTGAGTAAAATAGTGGGAGCATATTTAATTAAAGGCCAAATTAAATATGTTATTTTCATGATACTTATTTTGTATATTTTAAATTGTAGATGGCAAATAACACTTCAAATAACATTTTGCGATCAATCCTTGAGAAGGATAAGCTGAATGAAACAAATTTTTTAGACTGGCACCGAAACTTGAGGATTGTCCTCACACATGAGAAAAAGCTGTATGTGCTTGATGAACCTGTTCCTGAAGAGGCACCAGCTGCAAATGCTCCCAGGGCTGAAAGAGATGCTTATAGTAGGCATGTCAATGATGCCGTGGAAGTCGCTTGCATCATGCTTGCAACCATGACCTCTGAGCTTCAGAAGCAACACGAGAACATGGCTGCGTTCGATATGATCGAACACCTTAAGACTCTTTATGAAGAGCAAGCTAGGCATGAAAGGTATGATGTCTCCAAGGCCCTTTTTGGAACTAAGCTGTCAGAAGGAAGTCCTGTAGGACCTCATGTACTCAAGATGATTGGGTACGTTGAGAACCTCGCGCGATTGGGTTTACCCCTTGAGCAGGAACTTGCTATTGATCTTATCTTGCAATCGTTGCCGGAAAGCTTTAGCCACTTTGTCATGAATTTCCTCATGAATGACATGGACAAAACTCTTCCACAGCTTGCAGCAATGTTAAGAACTGCTGAAAAGAACATGAAGGGAAAAGGAAAGACCATTTTGATGGTTAACAATGGAAAGGTCAAAAAGCATAATAAGAAGCCTAAAAAGTCTAAGGGAAATGGCAAAGGCAAAGCAGTTGCTAAGCCATCAACCAAAGCTTTGAAGCCTACTGGAGGCGTGGCTAAGGAGGGCAAGTGCTTCTACTGCGGTAAGACCGGGCACTGGAAGCGCAACTGCCCAAAATATCTGGAAGATAAAAGGAATGGAACAGTTGCTTCCACTTCTTCAGGTATTTTGTTATAGAAATTAACATGTCTACTTCTACATCATGGGTATTAGATACTGGATGTGGTTCTCATATTTGTACTGATGTGCAGGGGTTGAGAACGAGTAGAACATTGGCAAAAGGGGAAGTCGATCTACGAGTTGGCAATGGCGCAAAGGTTGCTGCTTTAGCTGTTGGAACTTATGAATTGACTTTACCTAGTGGTATTTTATTACAGTTAGAGAACTGTTATTTTGTACCTGCAATTAGCAGGAATATTATTTCCGTTTCTTGTTTGGACAAGTCCGGTTTTTGTTTTACAATAAAAGACAAATGTTGTTCTATTTATTTGAATAATATTCACTATGCTAATGCCATTATGAGTAATGGACTTTATATTCTTGATCTTGATATGCCAATCTATAACATAAATACAAAAAGGATTAAACCTAATGAGTTGAATCCAACTTATCTTTGGCATTGTCGTTTAGGCCATATAAACGAAAATCGCATTTCCAAACTCCATAAAGATGGAATTTTGGACTCCTTTGATTTAGAATCATATGAGACATGTCGATCTTGTTTATTAGGAAAGATGACAAAGACCCCATTCACCGGAACAGGTGAAAGGTCTAGTGATCTTTTGGGACTCATACATACTGATGTATGTGGACCACTAAACACACCTGCTAGAGGAGGGTTTTATTACTTCATTACATTCACTGATGACTTTAGTAGATTTGGATATGTGTATCTAATGAAGCATAAATCTGAATCATTTACTTTCTTCAAAGAATTTCAAAATGAAGTAGAAAACCAACTTGGCAAGAAAATCAAAATGCTTCGATCTGATCGAGGTGGCGAATATTTGAGCCAAGAGTTTGACGATCATCTAAAAGAGTGTGGGATCTTATCCCAGCTCACACCTCCTGGAACACCACAATGGAATGGTGTTTCCGAAAGGAGAAATCGAACCTTGTTAGACATGGTCCGATCTATGATGAGTCATGCTGATCTTCCAAACTCCTTTTGGGGACATGCCTTATTAACTGCAGCTTACACACTTAACCAAGTTCCATCCAAAGCGATTGAAAAGACACCATATGAGATATGGAGTGGTCGAAAACCCAATGTGAAACATTTAAAGATTTGGGGTTGTGAAGTTTATGTGAAACGACTAATGTCCACTAAACTTGAACAAAGATCTGACAAATGTTTCTTTGTGGGATATCCTAAAGAAACTAAAGGATACTACTTTTACAAACCATCTGAGGGCAAAGTGTTTGTCGCTAGAGATGGAGTATTCCTTGAGAAGGAATTTGTTTCCAAAGAAATTACTGGGAAAAAGGTAGATCTTGAAGAAGTTCAAGACCCACAAAGTAGTACGCCAATGGAGGAACAAGAGCAGGATACACAAGCTGTTGTGACAGAGAATCCTACTCCAATAACACAAGAACCACGTAGGTCAAATAGGATACGTCAAGAACCTGAGAGATATGGGTATCTCATATCAGAAGAATGTGACGTTTTGCTCATGGATCAAGATGAGCCTATGACTTATCAAGAGGCCATTACTGGTCCTGAATCTGAGAAGTGGCTTGAAGCCATGAAATCTGAAATGGATTCCATGTACACAAATCAAGTTTGGAACTTGGTTGAAGCACCTAAAGGAATTAATCCTATAGGATGCAAGTGGGTTTTCAAAAAGAAAACTGACATGGACGGAAAGGTTAACACCCACAAAGCGCGGTTGGTTGCTAAAGGCTTCAAACAAATTCATGGTGTAGACTATGATGAAACCTTTTCACCAGTCGCAATGATTAAATCCATTCGGATCTTACTTGCTATCGCTGCATACCATGATTATGAAATCTGGCAGATGGATGTTAAGACTGCTTTCCTTAATGGAAATCTCCTTGAGGATGTGTACATGACACAACCTGAAGGATTTGGCATTCCTAATAACATCCAAAAGGTATGCAAATTGCAGCGATCAATCTATGGATTGAAGCAAGCTTCCAGAAGTTGGAATCTTCGTTTTGATGAAACTGTACAACAGTATGGATTCATTAAAAATGAAGATGAACCTTGTGTTTACAAGAAGGTTAGTGGGAGCATAGTCTCATTTCTGGTATTATATGTGGATGACATATTGCTTATCGGAAATGACATCCCTACACTACAAGAAATTAAATCTTGGTTAGGGAAATGCTTTTCTATGAAAGACTTAGATGAAGCTTCCTACATATTAGGAATCAGGATCTATAGAGATAGATCACAAAGATTGCTTGGCTTAAGTCAGGGTACATACATAGACAAAGTCCTGAGACGTTTCAATATGTATGAGTCCAAGAAAGGACTCGTACCTATGTCATCAGGTATAAGTTTGTCAAAAGCACAATCCCCTTCAACTGATGAAGAAAGGGATCGAATGATCAATGTTCCATATGCATCCGCAATTGGATCTATCATGTATGCTATGTTATGTACTCGACCAGATGTCTCGTATGCTTTAAGTGCTACGAGCAGATACCAGTCTAATCCAGGTAACAGTCATTGGGTTGCTGTTAAGAACATCCTTAAGTACTTAAGAAGAACTAAGGATACTTTCTTGATCTATGGAGGTCAAGAAGAGCTCTCTGTAATTGGTTACACAGATGCTAGTTTTCAGACAGATCATGATGATTTCAAATCGCAATCTGGATACGTGTTTTGCTTAAATGGCGGTGCTGTTAGCTGGAAAAGTTCAAAGCAGGAAACAGTCGCTGATTCTACAACTGAGGCCGAGTATATTGCTGCATCTAATGCCGCAAAAGAGGCTGTTTGGATCAAGAAATTCATCTCTGATCTTGGTATAGTTCCAAGCATTGTGGATCCCTTTGAATTGTTATGTGATAACAATGGAGCAATCGCACAAGCTAAAGAACCTAGATCTCACCAAAGATCCAAACACATACTTAGGCGCTATCATCTCATTCGAGAAATCATCGATAGAGGAGATGTGAAAATATGCAGAGTACCAACATCAGACAATGTTGCTGATCCACTTACTAAAGCTCTAACTCAGCAGAAGCATGATGGTCATACTAGATCTATGGGTATTAGGTCTATGCCTGATTGGCTCTAGTGCTAGTGGGAGATTGTTGGTATAAGCCCTAGAGGCCAATAGTTTATGTCAAACTTTTATATGTATCATGACTTTTATTATTGAATAAAATATGGCGTTCTTTATTACACTTGTTATAAGATAAATAAAGTCCCTAGAATAGTTAGTTCATGTGATGGAATATTAAGTGTGACTTAATCATGAGATTACATCAACAGAAAGAACACTATTCTTAAATGTATCCGTAGTCAAGCTTTAATATGAATTGGGATAATATTAAAGCATGGAGACTATTATGTATGTAGACTGATGACCACATCTCATGGGTCATGAATATGAGATATTAAGTCTATACATAGGTATAAGTATTAGGAGTAATATTTATACTGGATTGACCCATCGTGAGAATACTACATAGTATGTTATGAAATCGTCATAAGTTATTCTCACAATGATAATAGTGTATATCACTCTTAGACCTGAAACCACTATGATCCCTAGATGTGGACTCAAGTGTTTTATTGCCATTCAAACGTTGTCTGTAACAAGATGACTATAACGTTGGTTAATGGGCACTTGATGAATCATGCTGAGGGACATGAGTGTCCTAGATGGGATTTGTCCCTCCTCATAACAGGAGATATATCTTTAGGCCTCTTGATGGAATATGACTGGAAAAATGCATGGCCATGCCGAATTAAGTCAATATGAGATATTGGACTTATTCGTTGTTCAGTATATTTCGGGATCAAGAAATATAAATATTGAGCTAAACAAGGGTGACGTAATCTATGCCTTGTGTTCAATAAAGATATTAGGACAAAGGAGTAATCGTACACATTGATATTATCATGGAAAGGTTTCGTCAGATCACTTGACATTCTTGTCACTTGGGTAACAGTGATGTGTTGCTAGATACCGCTCACTGTTTATAATATTAATGGGATTTAATATTATTGCCAACGTTACAAGAACCTATAGGGTCACACACAAAAGAACGGTGAAAAGGAGAAATATAAGTAGTACTTATGTGATGGGGTACGTTTAGCAATAGGCGCTAATTAGTTAGCGGAAGCTGATGGGCTAATGGGCTTTTGAAGCTCAAGCTGATTTTGTGCAGCAAGGAGTTCTATAAATAGAAGCTCTAGTGCTGAAATTAGCTAATGCTTTTTCGTGTAACCCTAAAGCAAAACCGTAACCCCACTTCTCTCCCTAACCTCTGATCGCTTGGCTAGCACCGGGAATCAAAGGAAGCCGTTCGTGTGGACGAGTAGAGGCTTTGCTTACTTGCTCAGTTGTGATCAAAGAAACAGTTTCTGCACTAAGAGGTAACAACTCTATCACTGATTCATGTGATATTCGTAATGATCCAAGGAAAGGAAATCAAAAATTTTAAACTTCCGCTGCACTATGAATGTCGATTTCCCTTCAGAAAGTACAACGAAGATGCCAACAAACATTTGAAGAATTTCTTTGTGATCTGTGAGACAACAAAAGTGGATAGGAACTCGGAAGAAGCCAAACGGTTGCGGTTGTTTCCATTCTCCCTAACTGATGATGCTAAGGAGTGGTTTGATTCTTTACCAGCTGGGAGTATTACAACATGGAATGAGATGGAAGACAAGTTCTTGGAGCAGTTCTTTCCTACAGCGTTGTTTGTGCGCAGACGTCAAGACATTTCCAACTTTCAACAGAAAGATGGAGAATCACTTGGAGAATCTTATAAGAGGTACAAAAAGTTGTTGTCAGCCTGTCCAGACCACAATTATGACAGCACACTGCAAATGCAGATTTTTTGTAATGGTCTACGCCTTTCTACTAGACAAGTCCTTGACACAGCTTCTGGTGGTTCCATAAATTTCAAAACTGCTTCTCAAATCATCAAAGTCATTGAAGCGGTAGCTCTGAATTAACAAATGGAGATGTATGACAAAACAGGTGGCACAAGAGGAGGACTCATAGACTTGAATCAACTTGAAGCTAAAAATGCTCAGAACATACTCACTAGCAAGCAGATTCAAGAAGCAGTGTCAGCTGAAGTGACAAAGAGATTGGCAGCTCTCAATATAGGCCAACCTCTAATTGCTCCGGTTAATCAAATGAATACTGTGAAGTGTGATTGGTGTGCAGGTCCTCATTTTACCATGCAGTGTGATGTGCCCATGGATGCAGCTCAAGTAGAAGCGGTGAATTTCCTTAGTAACCAAGGGGGTCGTCAGCAGAACAATCCCTATTCCAACACTTTCAATCCAGGCTGGAGGAATCACCCAAACTTCTCATGGAAAACTCCACAAAACAACTTCCCGAATCCACAACAAGGAATTCCATCAAATCCTACTCCCCCAAAGAAAGCTGATTGGGAATTGGCCATTGAAGCAATGGCATCAAGCGTGAACTCTCTCACTCAAGAAACCAGGGCCTCACAAAAGAACACCACGGCCTCAATCAAAAATCTTGAGATTCAAGTTGGTCAAATTGCCCAACAAATTGCACAAAGACCTCCTGGAAATCTGCCTAGCAACACAATTGCCAATCCCAAAGGACGCGAAAGTGTGAATGCAGTCATGACCAGAAGTAGAAGGGTTGAAGACTCACAACAACCTAAAGATACACAAGGTGGGGGTGAGTCATCCGATGAGTTAGTTGAAGTGCCGGTTGAAGTCCGAGAGAATACACCACAAGAGGTAGCCGGAGAACCAGAAAATCCAAAGAAAAATGAGTTGCCAAAGCCACAGATTAAGCTACCATTCCCACAAAGGTTGAAGAAAGAAAAAGACAAGAAGAGTTTTGGTAAATTTCTTGAGATGTTCAAAAAGTTACAAATCAACATCCCTTTCGCCGAAGCTCTCGAACAAATGCCAACCTATGCAAAATTCATGAAGGACATCATTTCAAGGAAGATAAGCATTGGTGATGAAGATGTGATGCTCACTGAACAATGTAGTGCGGTGTTACAAAGAAAAATTCCAAAGAAACTCAAGGATCCAGGAAGTGTTACTATTCCTTGTACCATTGGGGATAGAACTTTCAAGAAAGCACTGATCGACCTTGGAGCAAGTGTAAGTTTAATGCCTTTGTCTATTTACAAGAAGTTGGGGATTGGTACGGTGAGAGACACAAGAATGACCTTGCAGTTTGCAGATAAATCCTACAAATATCCCTATGGTATTGTGGAAGATGTGCTTGTAAAGGTTGATAATTTCATATTCCCAGTTGACTTTGTTGTTCTTGAGATGGAAGAAGATGAGGATATACCGCTGATTCTGGGAAGACCATTTTTACAAACTGGAAGGTGTATGATTGACTTAGAAGATGGTACGTTGACTCTAAAGGTTGACGATGAGGTGGTGAAGCTCAATGTTCTCCAAGCAATGAAGCATCCGAAAGAAAAGGAGGAATGCTACAGGGTTGACATACTTAGTTCAATTGTGAAAGACAAGTTTGAGGCCGAAATTCCAGCTCTACCACTTGAGAGAGTATTAAGCTCATCAGCAGAAGTTGTTGAGGAAGGTGAAGACCCTAGAGAAGTTGATGTTCTGGCCATGTTAGAAGCCTTCCCGTCATATCACCGACGCACACCGACTAAATGGGAGGAGTTACATCCGAATGAAAAAGCTGTTGAGAAAAAGTCAAAGAAAGTACCGGTAGTTGAGCTGAAACAACTGCCCCCTCATTTGAAGTATGTGTTCCTAGGTGAGAAAGAAGAGTACCCAGCCATTATCAATGCAAGCCTGAATAAACTTGAAGAAGAAAAGCTCTTGAGAGTCCTGAGAATGCACAAGGGTGCGATAGGGTGGTCCATTGAAGACTTGAAGGGTATAAGTCCTACTGTGTGTATGCATAAGATCTTAATGGAAGAGAACTACAAACCGGTGGTCCAACCACAACGGAGGCTCAATCCTACCATGAAAGAGGTGATTAGAAAGGAGGTTGTCAAGTTGCTCGAAGCTGGTCTCATTTATCCTATATCTGACAGTTCGTGGGTGAGTCTGGTCCAAGTTGTTCCAAAAAAGGGTGGTACTACAGTGGTGATGAATGAGAAGAATGAATTGATTCCAACCCGCACTGTCACTGGCTGGAGAGTTTGCATAGACTATAGACGGTTAAACACAGCTACTCGGTGTAGTACCCTAATTTTGTCCTACGCATTTTAAAACAAAAATCAAAAAAATCCAAAGAGGGGAAAAAGTCAAAAGTCAACAAAAGTCAACAGAAAAGTCAACATTTCAAAAATGCTGACTTCGCAATGCGAAGCTCCCTTCGCACTGCGAAGTCTGCGATTTTTCTGCAGATTTTTGGTTTCTTGGATTTAATTCCAGAATTTGTTGCATATCATTTCTATAATTATTTTAAGTAGCATTCATGGCTAATTGGGCCAAGCAAAGCCAGAGTTGAAGGACTTGCCATTAATGCCAAGGTTGGAAGCTTTTTCTTCCAACCTAGCATGTGACAAGCAAGTGGGCTTGCCCTTGGGCAGCTCTAGTCCCTCCCAGGTGACCTGCCAACCACCACAAGGTTGCCAGCCACCTGCTTGATGACTTTCCTCCTGCTTGCTGCCCCTAAAACCAGTCAAACCAGCTGGGTTTTTTCACTTGAAAAACCATGATTGCTACTCTGTTTTTGCAGCAGCTTTTCACCCCCTCACACCAGCCATAAGTAGCCTTTTCATCCCTCAATCTCTGCACAATACAGTGCACGTTTTTATTGATCAACCATTGAGATTGCAAGGATTGATCCCCAAGCATTAGCCAATTGCAAATCAGCTTTGTTCTTCATCATTACCTTCTAGAATAAGTTGAATTTGTGGCTGAAATCAAGCTGTATCTTGCCTCTTGGTACAAGGCAGGGTTGCCTCTATCCATTGGCATTTAATGCAAAGGTATTCAGCTTGATCTTGGCCACAAATCAGCTGAATCAAGGGATTGTGTAATGATGACAAAGATTTGATCTTGGCCTATAAATAAGAGGCAATGCCCAAGGTTACAAAGACTTCTAAAAACACAGTTAACACAGCATTTTCAAGAGCAGAAACTCTGCTCATTTTAGCTCACAAACCTCCACAAATAACCAGAAACAATCAATCCACACAAAGCTTTCCAAAGTTCCAAGTTCATCACAAATCTTCAAAACCCTTTGTGAAAGCCTTCAATCAAATCAAATCAAGTGCAGCAGGAGCTTTGCTAAGGAGTTCTGTAAGTTTCTAAGCTCTTTATCTTGCATTTTAATTGTGTTTGCATAGCCATTTTGGCTCAAAACTCTTTGTCCTAAAAAACCCCTTTTGAACACAAAGGAAATCCCAAAGTTTGCAAAACCTTTGAACTAAGTTGTTGCATTCATTTCACTGCTATTTTCAAAGCTTTTCATTCCTCCTAAGGTTCTGAGGCTAGTTCAGAAGCTGCTTCTGAACAGAAGTTCAGAAGCAGCTTCTGGACTCAAATTTTCGCATACTTCGCAATGCGAAGGTCTGGTCGCAGTGCGACCATGACAGAATTCAGAACATGAATTCAGAAGCCAATTTTTGAGGTTCTAACCCAAAGCTCAGAACCTAAGAGGTCTGAAACTCATTTTATTCAAACCATAACAAAAATCTAGCATGATATTGACAAATTCACAAGTTCGTGCAACGCTTTTTGGAATAACTTGCAAAATAAGTTATGTCCACAAACTTTCAAAACAAACTTGAGCAATAAGCTAAGTTCACCATTTTCAAAACCAAACTTGAACAAAAACCTTGTTCATGATTTTCAATCAAACGTGAACTTAAGCCGAACTTGTTCACTTTTAAAACCGTTTTCAAAATTAAGCCGAACTTGTGCATTATTCACAAACTTGTGCTTTTCCATAAACTTGAACAACCTTTGTTCATAGGTTGCAACAACCAAGTGTTTTGTTCACTTTGGGATTTCTAAAGGAGTTCAATCCAAAAACATGAATGAAAAAGGGATGGTGTGACGTATGTCTCTCCATCGCCCCGATTGTACGAATGCGTGACGTATGTCTCGTCGCTCGGACAATCGTCATTCCTTTTTAATATGTACAACCCTAACCAAACCAAATCTTGGCCCCTTGTGGTCAATCCGAACCTTTTGGTCCCCCGTTGGCCATTAGACTCAACCCCTCGACTCGTTAGAGTCCACTCGGTCAATGTTCGACTCGTCCGAGTCCATTGTACCCGTTCTTGATCTCAGTGGATCAATCGAACAATCACCCGACTCTTCGGAGTCCGCTCGGTCAATGTTTGACTTATATGAGTCCATTGTACCTCTCTCGGTCCCATAGCGACCAATTCAACCCTCTACCCTAACGGACGTAACTTTTAACAATTCTAATGCGATTCGTGAACAAACGCTTAATAAGTCTCAAAAGCGCGAGCATACAAGCTATACGCTTAATAAGTCTCCGAGCGCGAGCATACAAGCTACGTTTTAATCGTAAGAATTCGGTTTAAAACATCGTCCAATTAAAATCAACCAACACACATACGTTTTTCTACCAAAGAACTACGTATGCTTTGAATTCTCCGACTACCGGGAGATACGTAGGAGCAAGATCGACATCTTGTCAAGCACAATAATAATAAAAACTTTTTCTTTCTTCGTTTGTTTTTATCTCTTTCTCCCCCCTTTTTTATTATATTTTTAACATAAATAAACATGCACGCAAAGTATTAAAAAAAGCAATTCAAGCTTTAACCAAATAGAAGGTTCCCGTTGAGTACAACGGACGTGAGGGGTGCTAATACCTTCCCCTCGCGTAATCGACTCCCGAACCCGACAATGGTTGCGATTGTTGGTATAAGCCCTAGAGGCCAATAGTTTATGTTAAACTTTTATATGTATCATGACTTTTATTATTGAATAAAATATGGCGTTCTTTATTACACTTGTTATAAGATAAATAAAGTCCCTAGAATAGTTGGTTCATGTGATGGAATATTAAGTGTGACTTAATCATGAGATTACATCAACGAAAGAACACTATTCTTAAAGCTATCCGTAGTCGAGCTTTAATATGAATTGGGATAATAATAAAGCATGGAGACTATTATGTATGTAGACTGATGACCACATCTCATGGGTCATGAATATGAGATATTAAGTCTATACATAGGTATAAATATTAGGAGTAATATTTATACTGGATTGACCCATCGTGAGAATACTACATAGTATGTTATGAAATCGTCATAAGTTATTCTCACAATGATAATAGTGTATATCACTCTTAGACCTGAAACCACTATGATCCCTAGATGTGGACTCAAGTGTTTTATTGCCATTCAAACGTTGTCTGTAACAAGATGACTATA